>JAJHSJ010000004.1:106198947-106498947 GCA_021015155.1 Magnolia officinalis
TTTACTATAAATATAAGTATAATACTATATTATGATAAGAAAGGGAGCTTAAAAAGGTTTTGAAGAAAGGCAAGTATTTTTTTAATAGTTTTGCATCAATAAGTGATTTATCTCTTGTATTTCATTATTCATAGTGGATTTTATTATTGCTTTATGCCACGGTTTTTTCTTATAAGAATTTTTTATGTAAAATTCATATATTTTTATGCATGCTTTGTTACATTTATTTTTCACTCGTTTAATTCAAAATCAGGAAGTTAGGTATAAATCCATATTTATAAAGTATAATGAGTCCAGGTCGATCTGCTACAAGGAAATGAGGATCTCCCAGGCATTTTCATTGGCCCATGTCATCATTACTAATATAATTGCAACAGTCGTGTCATCAGTAATAACATGGTCCAATGAAATGGAAGGAGAAAGAATTTCCTGCTTCCTAGCAGAGGATCCGAACTCATTATACTTTATATATAGATCCAAACCTAACTTCTTTACAACTTATGTATACCGTTAACAGCTGAGATCCGCGCAGACCATTAGATTTTCCCACATGCAAGTCCTAATGCCCACATGCAACCTGGAAAAAAACAAATATATTTATACATATAGTCAACATGTTATAATGTTATATTATAGCTCCACATGCAGACTGGAAAAAACAAAAGAATTCCTATTTACGAGAAATGCTTACAGTGCTGTTAGAGAACTGCAGGTTATAATGCTCTTAGTTGCATTGGAACCTTTGGAAAATATAATAGGTCGATCTAAACTGTTCATTACGTCCGGACCACATTTCATAGGGGACCACGCAAAATACAACTCTGGCCGGATGTCCTTGATTTTGCCTTTTTTCTTCTACAGCCATCATTTCTTGTGTGTGTACGCATGTGTGTATATATTCCCACATGCAGCCTAAACAAATAAAAGAATTGTTCACGAGGAATGCTCACAGTGATCTAAGAGAACTATAAGTTATAATGCTCTTAGTTGTATTGGATCCTTTAGATAATATAATCACTCAATCGAAACTGTTCATTAAGTTCAGACCATATTTCATATTATTTTATTTAGTTTATATACAGCTATCCTTTGTTCAAGCCATGGATGGGATTGTTATAATTGCCAGACAAAAGTGATTCTTTGGATTCATAAACAATCAACGATGAGCCCTAACAACTAGATGAGTCAATTTGTTAATTGGTCATATTTTTTTGGTAAAACATCTTAGCCGTCCCTGTTAAAGGCCATTAATCAAAATATTAATATTTGTTAAATCTATGTGATGTTTGCATGGTAGACCATTAAATGTATGCTGGATGTAACTGATGGCCTAGATAAATGGATTGGATGGTCTAAGTGTGTCAATGTAACTAGGATCACCATAACTTATAATGCTGTGAAAGAACAGGAGCATCTCTCTGTTTATAATCACCCTTCCATTCACAATAATGACCATTGGTGTTTCGAATTCATTTAGAAATTTTTACTTAAAAAAACCTACAAAAGTATTAAGGAATTTATATTCAGGTACCTTTCTCAAAAAGCTATGTTATTAATTAATATAATTATCATTCCACTGTCTTAGGTCATGGCTCGATGGGTCCGGTGGGCCTCATCATGATGTTTATATAAAATCTACCTCAACCACTAGGTGCATCACCCTATGTTAGGGAAAAGGCCCAAAACTAAGCTCCATTCATGGTTCACATGGACCATATAATTGGAAATGGTGTATAGGGAAATGCTTGCCAAGGGTTCGAGTACCCATAGGTGGTGAAATCACACTACGGCGTGAGTGTGTGGCGGTGTGTGTGTGTTAAAAAAAAATAATAATAATAATAAATAACAAAATTTTAAAAATAAAAAATAAATAAAAATGCTTGCCATCCAAACTATTTCCATTAGCGTGGCCCAAGTGGATCAATGATGGGTATGATTTTTAGGCCACAAGCCTAAATTTTTATATGGAATATTGGTTGGAGTGGATTTTATATAATTATCATGGTGGGCCCTATAAAATTCAAGGGTAGATGTCTCTTCTAACTATAATCAGGGGTCAGTGTGATTACTATAATCATGGGTCAGTGTGATTTTATTTATTTATTTTTTTTTTCTTTTATCTATAGGCCTAATAAGGGAGTAAATGTCTGATGGCCAGAGTGAGAACTCCATCTGTCATCTGGTTCCATTGTTTTTAGTTCTCTCTCTATCATTGGAGAGAATGCCTGGACTTAATTTTTGCGGGGCCCACTATGATGTGGATGTGATATCTACTCCTACCATTAGATGTGAAATCCCAATTTACACCCAGAGCTAAAATAAAGAGGCTGATTTGTGATTCAAGAGAGCCACATAAAAGAAGGGATATCCACTTTGATTTTTACAAGGCTCACTATGATGACTATATGAAATTCAGTCCAACCATTATATGCCACACCAAAATTTAGGCCACCTGAAAATTATGCCCATCCATGATTCAAGTGGGCTGCACTAGGAGAAATAGTTTAGAGGGCAATCATTTTCCTATACATTATTTCTAATCCTATGGTCCACTTGATTTATGGATGGTGATGATTTTTGAACTCTTGGCCTAACTTGAGGTGATGCACCTGGTGGTGGTCTAATTAATTTTACATAAACATCAGTGGGTAGCATCATGATGGAGCTCGCCCAGTAAGCTGTTTTTAAAAACTCTTTTGACAAAGATACCGGAACGTAAATTGTGTTTTTAAAAACTCTTTTGAAAAAGATATCTGAATGTAAATTCTATATTAACTATATAGTTTTTTGTAAAATTCTTATTAATTTATAATACTCATTCCTAGCTTCCCTATTTATAATCTATTTTCCTATTTTATAAGAATTTAATTATCAACATGTTTCCTATTAAAAGAATTCCTAAAATTTATATTCCAAGCTTATCACAAAAACTTAATTTGTGGTCCACACGGCTGATAATGTTGTGTGTCATCTGTGTGCTCAGGTATTTGATATCTTGACCGTTCATTTGTTAGATCACCTCATAAATGAAGTATTGCATTGCTTTTCACTAGGGGCCTGTTTGGATTCGTGTATAGTATTGTATTGTATTGTATTTGGGTATTGTTCATGTATACATTGGACAGGCCTCAGAATACATCCTTATCACTATGCCATTATTCAATGTTTGGATAGGAGGTATTGTGCGGGCAAGTATACAATATCTTGTATAGATCAATGTTTGGATACGAAGTACTAGGCGTGCGTATTGTACAAACGGTCAACATTCAATAGCTGCTTTGTGCGGATTGTTGATATATACTTTTTAATTCTCATTTCTCTCATAGGTGGTGGTCCACCGTCAGTTGATATGCTCCATCTGATCCGTCCAACGTGAGCTGATCCGTCCAACATGAGGTGATCCGTCCAACATGATCTGATCTGTCCACCGTCACTTTTTAATTCTCGTTTATTTCATATGTGGTGGTGGTACGGTTTGATTTTTTCTTTCTTTCCTTTCCAATTCTCGTCCACTTCATATGACGGTGGTGGCCACCGTCAGTTAATGTGATTCATCTGATCCATCCATTGAAGAATTCTATCCATCCATTCAAAGAAATGACGTTAACCACGGTATATAGGGCATCTATCGGGGCATTATCAGCAACATCAACCATGACCTCTGATCAACAGTCAGAAAATGATCGCATGCCAGCCTGAGTGACAAGCGCAGGAACATGCTAGGAGAAATGTCTGTCCAAAAAGGGAGAAAACGGTTCACTATAGAAAAAGGCTGGTGAGATTGCCCAACCGTAGAGCCCACGATGAGGTCGGAGCTCATCCAGACCGTCCATTGGTTTTGAAATAGCTGACCGACCATGATATGGCCCACCTTTGCATCGTACTATATCCCAGAGGGAGACGATGAGACAAAATAATATGATAAAGTTACCTGCGACTTTAAAACAAAACAAATGACAACTTCTTCCAGAGGACCCAGTTCAAGAAAAAAAATACCAAAATAGTTCAAAAACTTCATCTGTTAATTTCTGATTGGTTTATCCAATCCGATTTGAACTTATCTGGAATACAGTCCATGATACAGTCAGAGGACCCAGTCATGATGTTTACAAAAAAAACAACTAAAAATTATAGCTGCAGAATTCACCTCAGCCATTCACTGTAACTAAATCCAAAAGAAAAACCTTATACCGGCATAAAAAATCAACAATCCAAGCAACAAACGAAACAACAGAGTCATGCATTGATCATCTCCAACATCAGCAATGGTCACCCTCTCGGCGTTGGCAGCTTCCTGCACATTCCTAGTGGCGATTTGGGTTCGATCTGTGAGAGCAGTTACACAGTTGCCACTATCCATTGTTGAGGGACGATGAGATGCACGAACAACGACACTTCCAATTGCTCGTCACGTCGTCCGATCAAGGAAAGAAGCCTAAATGATATAGTAAACAAAAAAATTTTTCTGCCAATCATGAAATGGATATGATGTATTCTTCACTACTTCAACTAACAAAATAAATCTATATATGAAATAACTAATATCCTAGTAACCTCATACTGATTTCAGGCATTCGTAGCATCTTCGAAAGTTGGAAAAGACTTGTGTTTGCATCCTCTAAAACTGTGAACTTGAGCATTACAGTCATCCCATATTGCATAGATCCCGGGATTCCTTCCCACAAGCACCACATAATACTTTTGTTTCATTTTGCTGCAAGCATTAATCAATGCCTTAATCAGTAGGATAACTAGAAAAAAAGTTTTTTTCTTAAAAAAAAAAAACAGTCATCTTCCTTTTGCCGCCGTTAACAAATCATTCAAATTTTAAGTGACCCGTCATCACTCCAAGCCTGATTTATAGCGCCTTGAATTACACAATAATCTGTCAACTATAATGCAAGTGAAGAGTGTATCAGTCCATAATGCAATACTCATATTGCCATTCAACATCAAAAACTTCACATTCTTAGAATTATTAGCACTGTTACTTTGAAATGCTTCACAACAAGCCGGAGTAGCATCAACTAACCAATTTTAGAGGCTACATGTGCAACCAAAAATACTAACAAATGTGGATGTAATAAAAATATGATAGGTAGTTGACAACTGCAAAAATAAAAATAGACCATCACCAGAATATGAATCACAAACCAAAATCACAAACATCTAAATTCACATGATATCTATAAAACTGTATCCGAAAAGCAATTCTCAACTAGTTACAGTCACAAATCCTCCAACATTTTACTCCAGCAGAAGTTACTGCTGAGTAAGGACGCCTGTGACATAAGTACCATTCTCAACCAATTACAGTCAGAAATCCTCTAATATCTTTACCCACCTGATATAATAACTGAAACATGACAACTATGAGATGAAGAGTGTTATGAATCACAGAAGGGCAGAATTCCTCCAACATAATCAGTCAGCAGAAACTACTACTGAATAATGAAAACTGCCATCAGATATAATCACAAATAGAATATCGCATAACAGTTAAAGTCTGAACCTGCAACAAAAAGTAGCATTGCAGATTTAATACATAGCAATCCAAGACATTAAAGATCTGATCACTGCTCCAGCAACAATCATATAATCCACAGCGTTGCCAGGAAGTAAACCCAAACACACCCATTCACAGTCTCACTAGAAACAGTATCCACCCCAAAAGCAAGAGGAAAAAAAAAACAACCATTTATAACCACATAACAGTTAGCATAAAAAATAAAAGCATCATTTTCAGTCTGGACCACAGCGAGGAAGGATAACTTTCTCTATCCATTCGTTTCGTCGTTCATGTCCCAGCTTTTTTTAAAAAAAAATCCGCACTGATTAAATCACCCTGCAACAACCCTAGCAGCCCGAATTTGATCTTCATTGGAAAGACCATCCACCTCTCATGGATACCCAACAGACGTTGCACACGCGTCATACTTTTCCCCTGCGCCATTGTAATGGTCAGGTTATTCACGGCTTCTGCAACCTCCCCCATCCTATCCCCAATTTGTTCACATGGTCTACTCTTCCTACGACTAGAATCACTCCCATCAACGCGACTATGACGAGAACATGAGGTGGCTTCCATTGGGCTTCTGTTTGTTCGCTTTGCCCGATTTACTGAACCCTCACCACCGTGAAATCGAGGAGTTGCCCTCCGATCATCCTCATCTGAGGATGGGAGACACATAGTCTGGTAGGGCTCCTCCGATTCATCATCGGAGTTCATTTCGTCACGGCCGCGCCATTTCCCGGATATGGGAGAAGAATATGCCGTACTCGCAAACTCGTCGTGGGCACAATCATTGTCAAACATGAAGGCGAGATCGTCCCATCTGTCCACATGTTTGCCTCGAACCCATTCGGCATAGGGGTGGGTCTGTTCATACAATGACAAAATGTTATAATCATTTATTACAAATTAGTTCTTTAAAATATATTAAGCAATTATAAAATCAATTCATACCGCAATGTATCCTTCCCATACATCCTCGGTAGCTATCCCCATCTTCTGGGAGTCGTCCCTCCAAATCCTGAGGCATTGAGCATGTCCTTTATTGCCTAATATAGCCTCTTCAAGGTCCGGAGCCGGTTCGAAATATGTCAATTCTCTAACAATATCCCACAAGCATCGTATATCTCTTTAATGGTGGCTTTATAAGCTTC
Source organism: Magnolia officinalis (assembly GCA_021015155.1). Classification (NCBI taxonomy): domain Eukaryota; kingdom Viridiplantae; phylum Streptophyta; class Magnoliopsida; order Magnoliales; family Magnoliaceae; genus Magnolia; species Magnolia officinalis. The sequence goes on from JAJHSJ010000004.1 coordinate 106,205,614, forward strand.
GGGTTTAAACCCGAAGTCACTTTTAAGACCCAGATTCACCTATTCCACCAACGCATCAACTAGTGCGTTGTCCATACTATCTGTCCATTGAATTCTACTTACTCTACTTGAACCACTTAAAGTACGCTTCTGTTGTGCGACATTTCTTGATGATGGCCGGGTCTTTGTGGGAGTTGCTTCTTTTTGGAGTACCACTTTTTTCAGCAGGTGAGCTTGGGCAATGGTTGGACACAAGAACCTTCTTATAGGTGATGACTCCACTTCTTTCTTCTTCGTATCCTGAATGTGCTCCGTAAAAATTCATTGAACCTACAAGCAGTAATAGAAACATGATAGCTAAAGCCATTGATGCACGCTAAAGCTATAAATAGACAGTATAAAATGATATACAGTATCATATATACACGAATGACATAATAAATAAATATAAATAAATGATAAGTATCAAGAAGATGGTGAAAATATATGTTAAATTATTCCTGCTTTCAACAAAGCAAATAATTACATAAACCAGGCAAGTCTAAGTACGTTGTCTTGTGCGTGGAAGACTATCATTCCACATTCTCTCAGCTATCTCATCTCTCTTATGTGTCCAATCATCACGTGCACGATCCATCACCCGAGCTAACACTTAGTTACATCTACAGCGGAAGGTGAAACATCCATTGTACTGTCTCCATTGTCCTCAACTTCCTCCGCCAGTCCATCATCACCAGCAACACGGATGAAATTATGAAGGACACAATAAGCTATAATAATTTTCACTTGCGTTATAAACTTAAATTGAGGAGTGCGTAGAATAGGAAAGCGGCCTTTTAGAAGCCCGAACGCACGATCTATGACATTACGCAGCTGTGTATAGCGATAATGAACAGTTCCTTTTTATTGGCAGGCTTCCTTCCCGTACGAAACTTGTTCAGGTGATATCGCACACCTCGATATGGCCATAAATTCAGGCATATGTGCATATTCGGCATCAACAATATAATATTTTCCTACACATTACAAGATATGTTTCAATTGAATTACATACATAAACAGTTATAATGCAAACAATCACCCCCTTTAGCCAATACCATGTGGAATAAGGAAACAATCAGGCCGATGGGTTAGTGCATTTTGTAACACACGAGCATCGGATGCGGATCTATCCCAACCAGCAAGTGCATATAAAATTTTATATCAAATGTACATGCGGCCAAAACATTCTGTGACAAAAATCTTTTCCTATTTCTGAATGTTGAGCTTGATTCTTTTGGCAAATGAGCCGGGATACAGGTACCATCTAGGGCCCCAATGCAATCCCACAATCAAAAGTTTGCCACATGATCAGTTCATTCTTTCATGGTACTATTTAGTAATTGCTCCAACACATGTACTCACATTACCTGAAAATATGGGCTCCACAAAGGGTTGTCGAATATTTCCTTGGGTGTGTGTAATCCAGGAAACTTCACATACTCTAGATATAGACCAATTATAGCATCCAATACTCTAGTAAAGTGTCGGCTTACGGTCTTACCAGATCTTGTGAAACGATGACCAATGAGTCGATTAAAAACATTATGTCCGATAGTATGAAGAAACATTACAACCTACTCCTCCAACATGCATCTCCTGCTATCGAATAGTAGATTTCGATCTCTCAACAGCGAACATAATTCAAAAAATTATCCCCTGCCCATCCTTAGCTGCGCAAGACAGTCACTATTGCTTTTACGTATGATTCAACTGATAAATCTATCCCTTTCAATGTGACCACCAGCGGAGTTTGCCTTCATACAAAACTGGCAATAGTATTCAGCTGCTCCGATTACACATACTGAAGCTGCAATGGCTATAATTGCAGCTGCAATCTCACTGTCATTCCATTCACTATCAGAGGACCTTTCATCGGAATTATCCGCACTTTCGGAAGTCATTACAGCTCAATAGAACTCAAAAGAGATCTGAATGGGAATTATAATTAATTGAATATTTATACCTCCTCTAACATGAAATGACTATACAGCAAACACTTCTATTGTAGTGGAGATTGTATTGGGATTGATAGTCTTTCCGAAATTGATGATTTACAGAAAGTTGAGATGAATACATAAAAGTTGAGTATGGACAGTAGATAATTTTAGCAGATAATTTATTAACTTGCTAATAAACGCAATCATACAACAAAGCTATTAATATGCAATTGTCGGTAGTTGTATTTACAACTTCTGAGTTCAGACATCAGACATTACAAAAAGTAAGGTAATTTAGAAGTAATAAAGTTCGATAGTGGCATGCCGATTTGTCTCTGTTAAGACAGAAGCAGGTAAATGGATGAACCTACCAGCACTGAATCTACCAGCACTGACCAATATATGTTACAATATGCAAGGCTTGAAGGTGGCATTGAATAAAAAAACTGAACGTCATTTAACACCTTGCGGCCATCTTATAACAAATGCATTACTAGTCAATGTAATGAGGAGACATCATATAGTGAACAACCCGTTCATATAACAAGGAAATTGATGCTGAATATGGAGAGGATAATATGAACAGATATGCATCCTTCAAAGCCCCAAAGAAATCGATTTGAAATGAAAGAAATAATGTGTCTTGCGTGTAATAGATATGAACGAGTAATACCTTTTTTTGAAATCCGATCGGATGATGCAGAGCGTACAGAGGATGCAAAACTTTCCTATTTTACAGATGATTTTGAAGAGCTTGTTCAAGGGTTGGTATGTTATGAAGAAGAGGGTTTTATAGAAGAAACAAATATTGAAATTGTAAAATGTTAAAATATAAAGTCATCTCATCTGTCCAATACAGCAGAGCATGCACCCGTCAATTCAATCCATCGACGCTTACCAGCAAGGCATTGTGAAATCCCAATATGGATTTGGATTATTTACATATTTCCCTCCCATCGGCTGGAATAGGGTATAGACAGTCCCGGGTGTGTAATATAGATCGTATACACGCCAATAAGAGGGGCGTCTTGCATCAAAGAGGCTCATGCAAGATACAACTCATTCTGATCATAGTTACAGGTGGTTGAATATATCAACCCAATTTGTAGGAGGGAGATGACCGTACCTGATGGATTTGCTTTCGGGCAACAAGAATTGCTTTGCACGATGGCTCAATTTGCAACGAGCAAGCTTGTAGAGAGCTATAACGGTGACTGTATCTACAGAGGGATCTTCGGAAGGGCCAATTCAGAACAAAATGTCGACATGCAGGCTCTAAGACGTTTTATGGAGGAGGCGGTGGAGAAGATCACCCGTTCTCGGTAGGATACAAAAAACAAAAGGGCCTGTTTGAAAGTCATCCGTGTTTACAACGCAATGAAGACATTGTACAAATGGCAACGACATGCACTGACAGTACAATACCGCCAGTCAGAGATTTTAACTCCGCAATGTATTTGCGCACTTTGTATACGAAGGTCGGCTACTCTTAACCAAACATTGCTTATGTCACATTAGTCCCATTAATACAATACAATACACCCCTAACCGCGAATCCAAACAGGCCCTATGACACTTTGAGAAGTAATTGTAATTGTATGCATTAATGATTTTAATATTTTTAGATTTTATTAATGATTTTAAGTCCATTAATTTTAATCTCTTCATTTTTATTTTATTTTTATTTTTTATAAAATACTGCTTTGTAATTGTTGATGCTAAAATCTGGTTCACCCTTCGCTGAGCTCTGAGCACTTAAACTGAGCCCTGTTAGCCTACACAAGAGAGGAACAATGGAGACCCTGACTAGAGAAGGGGACCCTCCGATGCCAAAGTCAGGCTAGGAATCTGGGTCTAAGTAGTGTAGCTGGGGCTTAGGGCGTGAGATATTTCGTACTTGTTCCCCTGTGTGAGTCTCTTATTTATACCTTTTTCTTGAGATGAACATGTCTGTCATTCTCGGCACGATCCCTGCCGTTTAGAGAGACTGATGCATGCGCCGATGTTGGCCATTACCCTGAGATCGTGCACCGGATACTACTCCAGTCATGTATTCCTGGAGTTGGTCCTTGAGGGTAATTGTAGGACACGTCTTCGTCTGAACTGACCCTGTAATTTAGGTCTTACCTATAACAATCCGGGCCCATAAATGTGTCGGTCCTGGTGACTTATCAGCGAAGGTCTGGTTGGATTCATCGAACGAAACGTGTAATGGCTTCTTCCGGGTTTTAGGTTGGTGTCAAAGCTCTAGAAAGAACTTGGAAGCCGAACATTAATTGCTATGATTGGGTCGGAATAAGCGAGCTATTGCCTAGCCGAGACTCGACTCATCGACCTCTGTCACCCGACCTGCCATGACGAGCTCATCCAACTAGCCGAGTCGGGCTTTCCTCAATTGGCGTCGGAGTATACCTGTCTTGGCGTGACCGCTCAATTGGCCGAACCGAGTCTACCTCTTCCGAGGTCGGCCCATATTTTCCCATAACAGAAGCCCCCTACTCTATGAGTCTGAGCTTGGACTCAGGGAGTAAATGCCTAGGAACGTGAACTACCATTCTCTCCCTAATGACGAGTTAGCAAGGGTGAAACGAATAGTCGCAATCATGGCCTTCTGCTATCGAGGCGTCGTACTACGGCGGCAGCCTCTTGGGTATGAACCTGTGATAAGCGAACACGTTGCGATGGTTAGGGATTCGAATTAATTGAGTGAGCAGGGCGTTGCCATGTAGACGTCAAGAGATGGACGGTCGTGTGTGCTATAAATGTTATCCATTGTTGGCGGCATATGGCTCTGAGGATTTCGACTCGGACTAATGATAAGCCGTCACGTATATCGTAGGGCGCGGCGTCTTGTTGTTTCAGCTTTAGAAACAGCTGTCCATTATGATTGCAGGTGGTAGATGAAGGCTATAAAGACCGCCCTCTGCCTCCATTTGTATCCTCCTGCATTCTATTTCTCAGAGAGGTTTACGCTGCCGATCGTCTTCTGGGGAGCGATTTCCTATGAGTTCTCCTTCTCAAACCTCCTTTTAATTTCTTTTAGCTATGTCGAATGATTCAGACAAAGTTCAAGTAATCCGTGCAATTGGGAATGAGTCTGAGCCGGAGAATACGGACTCCAAGCACGGGGACTCGGAAGGTCCCTTTGAGGCGGTTACCCTCCATCCTCCAGCAAATAAGACTGCGGGCCCAGAAACAAAAGGTCGCGCGCGCCAAAGGATTGAAGAGAATACCTCGGGATCCGACTGGAAGGGCCAAGGCCAAGCCTTCAGGAAGCCGGTTCGAGGTGGTCGTCCTTGGAGGCTCGATCTTGGTGGAGGCCCAGATGGCCTAAATCCGTGCCGAGTACCAGATCCCCAACTCTGTGCACATCAGGCTCCTTCCCCCCTCAACGCTCTAGGAGATCTAGCCGATGGAGAAGTGGCTATTTTCATCTGTGCCCTCCAGTGTGGGCTTCAGTTTTCCATTCATCCTTTCGTGCGCACGATGACCGTACATTTGAAGCTGGCATCGAGTCAGTTAGTCCCTAACACCTGGCAAATTCTGGTCTCCTCATACATCATCTGGTGCCCACTCAAGAACCAGGATTTGACGCCAGACGAATTTTTGTCTATGTACCCAACCAAGCATGACTCCTTCGAGTTGTGCTGGTATTATTTTTCAGTAAAGACCCAATGTACCCCGGGCCTCGTTACTAAGCTTCCCTCTTCCAATAAGGATTGGAAGGGCAAATGGTGCGGGTCAGGGTGCCCACTAGATTTTCCAACCTAGGTCGAATCCTTTGAGATACGTGTTGCGCTTTATATTTTCAGCTTATTCTTTGTTCTGACCTGTATCTTCTGTTTGTATATTATCCGAAAGGTTCTCCAGAACTGTCCTCCTTCCTCCGAGCCCAAGTTGTCATGGCTCGGGAGCTCAAAGAAGAGCAGCGCGTTTGACACAGTATCATCAATCTGGACAACCTTCTTCAGTCCAGATTCTGTAGATTTAGGCCTCTGCCCATTGCCTTAGGTCAGTCTCGTGGCTTTGCATACAACTTTAGTTTTCCTTGTAAACGTGTTTCTAAGTTGAGCCCTTGTGACCAGGTATGGCTGAGGCCTCAAGCTCTAAGAGGAAGAGGGCGTCGATGTCGCATCCCCCCCTTAGCGTCATAATGGCTTCAAAGCCCCGTGTAAAAATCATGGTGAAGAAGAAGAAGACAACCCCCTCTGCGGCCGAGCCTGCCGCAGCCCCCGAGGCTCCTCCAACTGCCCCATCCCATTCACCTAGGATCGAGAAGGAGGTGTTCGAAGAGACTGCTTTCGCGAGTCTCTCCCGAGATAGGGATGTTTTGGATGATCCTGCTGATATCAACCTCACTGCTGCTAAGGTAGATTTTCTAGCTGGCAGGACGAACGTCCTGGTCAGAAATACCGTCGTGCCCGAGGCTGAGCCTCAAACCTCAGCTGTCAGTGGCGTCGAGAGGGCATCTGATCTGGTTCGTCCCTCGGGTTCGAAGGTGTTTCCACCCTGTTATCAGATGTCTCTTCTGAATGACTGGGCGGCCAAGCACGCGACCAAGACGTCGATCGCCAATACCCTCTCCTGCCTCCTAGAGTCGTTCGTCAATGACTATGCTTTGGTCTGCTATGTGGTAAGTTTTCAATGTGACTTGCTAGCTCTAATTGTTATTTTCTATTCTCTAACCCTTTGCTTTTTCAGGCGTTGCCGATGTTTCTCTTGATTTGGGAGAGACTAAAGGCAATGACTTGGATCGAGGGGAGAAGGTCGAGCTGGAGGGACTTCTAAAGACCTCGCTTGCGAAGTAGGAGAGATTGAAGAGCCTGGTAGGGGAAGATTAGCTGAGGGAGTTGATGCTTCAAGGAGGGGTCAATGGGCTTCAGTCTCGGTTGGATTTGAGCGAGTCTGAACTGGCGAGCACAAAGGCTCTCCTCGAACGAGTGGAGGGGAACAATGCTCGATTAGCAGCTAAGGTCCGATAGGCCAGACGTGACGTTGTCGAGGAGCTGGCTAAGAAACCTTGGCCGCTTCATGAGCAGTTGCGGCCATTGAGGAGTTCAAGTTATCAGTGAAGAGGTCCACCGAGTTGGACAGGGTCTACTACTACGCTACCTACAAAGCTTGTTTGGGCAACGTTAGAGGTCTCTATCCCAACTTGGACCTTAACACTCTGGCTACCAATGATGTCGAGGATGCTCCTGCTACTGTTGAGGTTGAGAATGCTCCTGTCGATGCTGAGGCCAAAGGGGCTCCCGACGCTCAACCTCCCAACTCCGCGACCGACCCTCCTTCTGGATAAAATGAATTTATTTTCTTTTTTGTAGTAAAAAAATTTTGTAGCAAAACAGTGGCGATTACGCAATTTATAATTTTACCATGACTTTTTGGGTGATGATTTAATTGGTTGATTGTGGATTGCATTTGTTGGACTTGTCGAATTGTCGAATGATAAGCCGGCCTCTTCTATAAGGGGTCGGCTCGCCGAAGGACTTCATTTCTGCATGTGAGAAATGGTCCCTCATAGCGTGCTCAGATGGCAAGGCGAGCATCTTTTAGATGGTCGGATCATCATTGGGATCTTGTTCCTCGGAGGGAGTCCCATGTAGATTAACTTCATGTGAAGAACGACATTCTTTATTAAAAATATTGTCATAACAAGTGTTCTTGACCTATACATTGTTTCCCTTTATGAGTAGTAGATCTTCAAGTGCTCGACAGTCCAAAGATGTGGCAATGGTCATCCTTACAAATCCTTTAGTCGATAAGATCCCTGTTTGGGCGAGCCAACTACTCGGTAGGGCCTCTCCCAGTTTGGAGCCAGGGACCCCACCCCGAGTTTTGCAGTATTCTGGAACACACGGCGAAGGACGAGATCTCCTCGTCGAAATCACCTCATTTTGACCCTGAAATTATAGAAACGGACGACCTGCTGGTGCCAAGATACAACCCGTAGTCTGGCAGTGTCTCACAATTCTTTAAGCAAGTCAAGGCTTGTCGCGACCAGCTCGATATTCTGCTCGTCTTGATAGTTTCATACCCGTGCGGTGGAAAGTCCTATCTCGACTGGGATGACAGCCTCTGAGCCGTATGAAAGAGAGAATGGGGTCTCTCCCGTAGTTGACTGAGCCGTAGTTCTATATGCCCAGATAACAAACAGAAGCTTGTCGGCCCAATTGCCATTAACTTTCTCCAGCTAAGTCTTAAGATGGTGCTTGATGATTTTATTCACGGCTTCCACTTGACCATTGCACTGAGGATGGTAAGGCGACGAGTAAGCATTGATGATGTCGAGCCTTCGACACATGCCTCTGAACCTGTCGTTGTCGAACTGTTTCTCGTTGTCAGACACAATGGTGTGCGGGATACCGAATTGACAGACGACGTTCTTTAAGATGAAATCCGTTATCTTCTACTCAGCAATCTTTGCCACAGCTCGACCTCTACCAATTTAGTGAAATAATACACCGCTACGATCGTATATTTAGTCTGCCCCTTGCCTCGAGGCAGAGGCCCAATGATGTCGATCCCCCATTAAGTAAATGGCCACGATCCACTCATAAGAGTCAACTCTTTCACTGGCTATCTCGGGACAACAACGAATCTCTGACACTTATCACATCTTCGGATGAAACTCTTAGAATCTTCTTGGATTGTTGGCCAGAAGTATCCCTGACGAATTATCTTTTGTGCCAAGGCGCGACCACTAGAGTGATTCCCGCAAATTCCTTCATGTATCTCTCAGATCACATATTCTGCTTCACCGGGTAGAAGACATCTGAGGTATGGCTGAGAATACCCTTTTTATATAAGGTGTCACCTATTACCGTGTACCGCGCTACCCTGACTCTCAAACGCCGAGCTTCCAATTTGTCTTGAGGGACCTTGCCGCTCGTGAGGTATCTGATTATAAGATCCATCCAACTCGCAATTGTTCACACCGGGTTGATGGTCTCCTAGTTGGATCAATCGATGCTTGGAGTATCTAGGAACTCCTCAGGGACAATCCTCAGGATGTTCCCTTTAGTTGTTGAGGCCAACTTCGCGAGGGCATTGACCCATGAGTTTTCAGCTCTTAGTATTTGATTCACAATGCATTTCTTGAATCTTCCCATCATTTTTAGTGTCTCGCCTAAGTAAGCTATCATCTTCACCTCATTCGCATCGTACTCTATTAACACCTGGTTCACAATGACTTGAGAATCGCATCAGACATCGATGAGCTGGACTCCTAGGCCGACGGCTAATCTGAGCCCGGCTAATAGTGCTTCATACTCAGCCTCGTTGTTTGATGCCTTGAATCCGAGCCTGATCACGTACTGAACAGCGGTTGCATCAGGTGCGACCAGGACGATCCCCGCTCCTCCTTGTTTTGAATTGGACGACCCATCCACGAACAGGGTCCATCTGTCAGACTTTATCCCAACTCCAACGACCTTGGGGGGTGAAGGATTTTTTTTTTTGGGGGGGGGGGGGGGATAGTCTGCTGATATCTCTGAGCTAATTCCTTCGAGTTCACAGTTAGGAGTGGTGAATTCCGCTATAAAATTGGCCACTTCTTGATGCTTGATTGCAGTCCTCGGTCAATACTGTATGTCAAATTCTTCGAGATCAACTGTAACGCCCTGAAAATCGGGGGTCGAGCATAAACTCAACTCCCGAGTTCCAACGCATCACTTATGCAACAAAATGAATAATGATTGAATGTTGTCTGTATTAGTGCATTGAACATGAGTGAGATTAAGCCAAAACAGCATATCATACTCCAGAGACAGTTAAATTTGCAAGCGGAAGACTGTGATAGATATATAAAATATAAAAACAGTGGTGAGTCTTTAGAGTGTGATAATGTTACCAGGTTAACTATTTACAAGTATAATTTCAAATTATACCAAAGGTGTAGTGTTATCTAGTCAACATCCCTGAAATCCCGTCGATCAAGACACGGCTCACTTGAAGCTGCCTAAAACTTCATAAAGGAGGAATCCTCCTTAACCTCATAAGAGTCTGGCTCCGCTTCATAAGCATCGCCATCACTTGAAACTCAACAATTCTGGTTGGTGTGTACAACACCGTCCCGTAACGTGGGAGTGAGTGATCAACTCAGTGGAACAATAAAGCATATTATAAAGCACAATATAAACAGAAAATACAAACACATATATTTCATAAGTAAGCGGTTAAATTAAACAAACAACATGGAGGAAATCATATACATCTTTAAGGCAGCTGAGAATCCTATCTCAATACCACTATTAAATTTAGTTCGTCACACAATTTCTCACCCAGGCATTTTAGCAAACACTTAAACTGCACCACACTAACATACATGATGTATGTTGATTTCAACATAGAGTAGGACAAATCCTTATAGCAAGGAATTGTCGCATACACATCAATCATGTTCTTACATTCAATACATTTGGCAGGCATAAATCATAAATCCATATTTATTTAGTCATTTCAACAAACACTTTAAACTACATACATCAACATACATGACGTATGTTGATCACATAGGTACAAGGCCAAATCCTTTCACTAGGAACTTGCCCCAATTATTACACGCGTGCACCCACGACGGATAGTCATGACAAGCAGGAATCCAAGTTCCATGTTCATTCAGTCATTTCCACAAACACTTGGGCTACACGTTTTAGCAAATATAGTGTATATTGGCCGTGGCGTGATTTAAGGCAAATCCTTTCATCAAAGGGGTATCGCCTATACAACAATCATATTTCCATGACAATTAGTCATGGCCAGCATGAATGAGAATTCCATACTCATTCGATCATTTTCACGAACACTTAGAATACACTATTTTAACATACATAGTGTATATTAGCAAAACATGTATTAGGGCGAGCCCTTTCGCCAAATAAGTATTTTATCCATATATAATATATTCATACAGCAAATAATCATGGCAAACACATTTTCAAAATTTATACGTATACGGTACTTTCTACAAATACCTAGAATATGTAGAATTCCATATTCTTCATCTTTAATCGAAACGGAAAACAGACAACACTTTGTACATGTGCAATTGCATGCAGATCATGAATCTATCATTATCTAACATTGAAAGCATTGAAAACCATAACCTATACACCTAAAGTCTGCACCTTTTGTCGTAGAATCGTAACAAAGTCGATAGGTTTGCTAAGCTTCCGTATTCGGCAGTTTGGCAACCTATAGAACGAAATAGGTTAGCTATTTCATAACCTACAACTATCAAAACCCCAAAACAGATTAGGGTTAGGGTTTCTTACCAAGAAATGACGTCGGAATCGCCGAGAAAGCGATTAGAATGGAGCGGTTGAGCTTGGATACGACAGGGAAGAACGGCAGGGAAGAATCTCCCACATCTCCCACACTTTCCCTCTCTTTTCTCTCCTCTCCTAGGGTTTTTCTCAAATTCGTATGGTTGTAAGAGAGAGGGTTTTAAGGTCCTTATATAGCCTAAAAACTCACCGAAATAGACTCCAGGTCAAAGTATACTTAAGTTATAACCAAAGCGGGTCAGTTTCAGCTCAACGGAAGACTTCTAGTGGGCCCCCTTGAGACAAAGGTCGGACTTAAGCTCACTAACACTGGATCTAGGTACCATTAAGTTTTCGTTCCAGTAGGGTTCTCAGATCACGCATGGCGAACCAGTTTCAGTTCAACGGTTAGTGGATCTCGATCGGAGATTCCTAGTACATGGTTATGTTTGGGAAAATATCCTTGATCCGAGAGTGTAATTTAGTCTGATTCTGACGTCTGGTTGCTTAATACTGATCTGCAAGCGAGAGGTGCCAGATTTATTTATTTTAGATTTAATTTAGAATTATTTTCACATTTCTCACACTCCCCGCTCCGAGCTCAAGCGAATAGCGCTGGGACACTATCTGGATTTGATTTTCGAGATGGTTGTCAAGCCCAGCAAGGCGGTCCTAATTCTTTAACTTCGTGTTAATCGGACTTCCGACGTGCGGTCCAAATCTGATACGGAGTTTCGAGATGCTCCCGAAAGCAGCCGGGTAATGAGATTGATCCTAGATTTTAGGATAACCTAGCGTCAATGATTGTACAAGTTTTGGGTCTTGCAGATCGTATTTAAAACAATTGGTGCTAATTTCACAGGCACTCTAGTTTAACACTGGCTAATTCTCGCCTAATTTCTAAAGGATTTAGTCCTGGGTGATTTCGGTCTGAGGTGGTACTTAGTCCTTTGTAGCAATGTTTAGTTTAAGTATTGTTCTTCATTACCTAAACTTTAAGATAGTGTCTAATGTGAAAGTACTTAGAAGGATTTAAAGAACGAGGTGGTGAAAGGTGAGATTTGTGAAGGAAATGGGTTAAGAAGTGGTTTTAGACTTAGGGAATGAGTTCTGACAAGTTAATAAGGTGTTAGGATCGACCCATTGCCTAAGGACGTCTAATTCCAGGTTGGCAAAAATTCGAGATGTTACATCAACAACCCACTTGGTCAGGCGTCCGGATACTTCAGGTTTTTGGAGCACTTGTCGAAGTGGTGAATCTGTGATGATAATGATGGAATGTGCTTTTAAATACAGACGTAGCCTCCGTGCAGAGACAACCAGACTCAAGGCTAGCTTCTCCACACTCGGATATCTCGTCTCTGTCGGAATCAGCACTTTGATGGTATAGTAGATAGGGTGCTACTTGCCCCCAGCTTCTCTGATAAGGGTCGAGCTGATGGCAGACACAAAAACTGCTAAATAAAGGAGTAAGGGCTCTCCTTCCTCTGGTTTGGACAATAATGGTACTGACCCCAGATATTGCTTCAACTGCTAAAAGGCTTGCTCGCAATTCGGAGTCCACTCTGCTTTATTATGAGCCTTTAATTGCTAGAAGAATGGGAGACACTTATCAGTAGCTCTAGAGATAAAACCGCTGAGCACAGCAACCCTTCCAGTGAGGCATTGGATCTCTTTCATTGTCCGAGGTGAGCTCATGTCGAGGAGAGCTTTGATCTTATCAGGATTTGCTTCGATGCCCCTCTGACTGACTTGAAAACCAAGGAATTTTCCTGACCCCATGCCAAAAATGCACTTGGCCGGATTTAGCTTCATACGATACTTCCGCAAGATTGAGAAGGTCTCTCCGAGGTCTGATATATGGTCGGATGCTCTGATACTCTTTACGAGCATGTCGTCGACATAAACCTCCATAGTTTGACCAATCTGTTGGGTAACATCTAGTTTACTAGCCTCTGATACGTCGCACCAGCATTCTTTAGGCCAAAGGGCATAACTCGGTAATAATAGAGCCCCTTGTCGGTGACGAAAGTTGTCTTTTGTCTGTCTGGAGGGTACATTGCTATTTGATTATAACCGGAGTATGCGTCCATGAAAGTGAGGAGCTCATGCCTGACCGTGCTATCGACCAATTGGTCGATTTGGGAGAGAGGGAAACTGCCTTTGGGGTAGATCTTGTTTAGATCCGAGTAATCCACGCAAACCCGCCATTTCCCATTAGCCTTCTTCACGAGCACTACATTCGTGATCCAGTCTGGGTAATGAACTTCTTCGATGAAACCCGCACAGAGGAGTTTAGAGACCTCGTCGGAAATTATAGCATACCTCTCAGGCTCGAAGGCTCTTCTTTTCTATTTCACTGGCTTATGTTTTAGTTCCACGTTTAGCTTGTGGACAATCACCTCATGAGGGATACCTGGCATATCGTGAGGAGTCCAAGCAAAGACATCCCTGTGCTTCTTAAAAAAATTGATCATTAGAGTCCGCTGGCTGTCCGATAGTGACGATCCGAGATAAACTGTCTTGGTTGGATTCGCGTCATCGAGAGGAAGGACTACAAGGTCCTCTATGGAAGAGCTCTTTGAAGCAACCTCCCTAGGGTCAAGCATGTTGACTGTAAGGGGCTGTTTTACCCCGCCATTCTTAACTGTCACAGAGTAACATTGTCGTGCCTCCCATTGATCTCCTCAGAGGTATCTGATTCCCTCAGCGCAGAGTATTTCATCATTAAGTGATATGTAGATATTGCCGCCCTCATAGAGTTGAGGGAGGGTCGCCCGAGGATGACATTATACGCCAAGGGCATGTTTACTACCAGGAAGTCGACCAATAGGGTGACCCGGTTCTGACCTTCTCCAGTCATGACTGGGAGGGAGATCGCTCCCTCTGAAATTACTTTATCACCCGCAAACGTGCAACGGGTCCGGATGGGTTAGAAGTGTGATTTGTCGATCCTCATCTTGTTGAACGCTTTGGAATACAAGATGTCGGCCGAGCTTCCAGTGTCGACTAGAATTTGATACATTTTTTGATTGGCTATGGTCATTGCGACCACTAATGCATCATCATGGGGGTGTTGAATCCCTCATGCGTCTTCCTCCGTGAATGTCAAACTGCACGGAATCTTTCGAGGCTCCTTGCTTGGCATGTCGGCGAGATAGACATAATGCTTGGGGTCAGTACTGCAAGCGTGGGCTTTCCGAGCCTGGTTCAAATCCCCACCTCCTAATGGTCCCCCATATATCATTCGGATCTCAATGACATCGTCCGCTGCTCGGCTCAATGATTCATCCTTCCGAGGTTATTTCTCTTCCTTCACATACTTCGTAAATGCCCTTTGCGAATAAGAGTTTCGATTTCTTCCTTCAACTCGACACACTCGCTAGTGTTGTACCCATGGTCGCGATGGAAGCGACAATACCTGCACTTGTCCAGTTGGCCTGTTTTTGTCTTCTTACAGTTTGGACCATGCAACAGCCTTTTGTCCCGGATATCTAATAGGATTTGCTCTGGAGACGTGTTGAGGGGAGTGTATGAGCTGAATTTGCTTTCTGGTCTTCTACTCAGCCTCCGATCACTGGAGTTATTTTCTTCTGACCTCCTTTTATTGGCTTGTGGTGGCGCTTCATCCTTCCGCCTCTTTTCTATAGATGAACGCTCCGAACCTTAGTTGTTCTTTCGCGAACTGAAGAATTCTTCCACGTTCGTATACTTCTGAGCTCAACTAATGAGCTCTTCAAGCGTAGTCGGCGGATTCTTCACTATCAAGAAGAGGAACCTTCCGTCCTTGAGCCCGCTGATCATCGCGGTCAGAGCCATTTTGTCGGAGTAGTCATCGACCTGCAGAGCCTCCTGAATGAAGCGAGAGATGTAATCTTTCAGTGACTCTTCACTTTTTTGCTTGAGGGTGAGTAGGTGAGTCGATGGCTTACGACTCTTTTTTCCGACAATAAATTACGTCAGGAATGCCTTGCTAAGCTCAGTGAACGTGCTGTTTGACTTCGGCTTAAGCTGTCGATACCAACTTCTCGCAGCCCCCGTGAGCGTTATGGAGAATGCTCTGCACATTATTGCCTCTGATGTCGACTAGATTTGCATCTAAGAGCGTTACGATTCCATGTGCTCTGTCAGGTCCCCAGAACCCAAGTATTGAATGATGGGGGCATTCTGAACCTTAGAGGCATTGTTGCGCCCATGATGTCACTGGTGAACGGAGGTTCGGTCTCCTCCATCATCGCTTCTACTGCAGTTGGAGTCTGCGTCTGTTGATCTCGTTGCAAACTTTTGATCTAGTTTCAGAGTTCATTAAGCTGGGCTTTCCATGGATCTTTGTTCTCAGCAACTGTTTGACAAGGAGCTTCGACCTCGAGTGTTTTGCCCATTCTCCTCCTTTCCGGCTCATGGCGTAGGTCAGTCGGGGCTAACGTCGAGGTCTCGGACACATAAGTCGTCGCTCGAGTTACTGCATTTCGCACGGGGTTCGAAGCCCGAGTTGACATACTCTAGGACGCTCCTGCTTGCGAACTTACGAGAACAAGTTGCTCTGCTGCCACAGGGGCGACCTCTCCCTGATCAAGGGGTGAGTATTGTCCTGTCATTTGTTGTTGCTTTATTTGGTTTATCTCGTCAACCAACGCCTGCACTTGATTCTGCAACGCCCGATACTTGCCTCCTTGGCTCCGAGTCTATTGAGACGGTCCCGTCAAAGCTAATTCAGCATGAAGTATTGAAGATGAGCGTCTTTGTCCAGTAGGCTCAGGTTCCTCGGCTGCTACTGGAAGTGCCTTCTACTTTCCTCTAACAATCTTCGGTAAAGTTACTAAGACTTTTTGTACTATTCCCACAGAAGGCGCCAAAATGTTGATGTTAAAATCTGGTTCACCTTTCGCTGAGCACCGAGCCCTGTTAGCCTGCACAAGAGAGGAACAAAGGAGACCCTGGCTAGAGCGGGGGACCCTCCGATGTCAAAGTCAGGCTAGGAATCTAGGTCTAAGTAGTGTAGTTGAGGCTTAGTGCATGAGATATTTCGTACCTGTTCCCCTATGTGAGTCTCATATTTATACTTTTTTCTTGAGATGAACGTGTTTGTCATTCTCGGCACGATCCCTGCCGTTTAGCGAGATTGATGCATGCGCTAATATTGGCCATTACCCTGAGATCGTGCGTCGGATACTACTCCAGTCATGCGTTACTGGAGTTGGTCCTTGAGCATAATTGTAGGACACGTCTTCGTCTGAGCTAACCTTATAATATACGTTTTAACTTATAACAATCCGGGCCCATAAACGGGCCAGTCTTGGTGACTTATTGGCGAGGGTCTGGTCAGAGTCATTGAACGAGGCGTGTAATGGCTTCTTCCGAGTTATAGGTTGGTGTCAAAGCTCTATAAAAGAACTTGAAAGCTAAACATTAATTGCTATGACCGGGTCAGAATAAGCGAGCTATTGCCTAGCCAAGACTCAATTCATCGACCTCTATTACCTGACCTGCCATGACAAGCTCGTCCAACTAGCTGAGTCGGGCTTTCCTCAATTGGGGTCGGAGTATAGCTATCTTGGCGTGACAGCTCAATCGGCCGAGCCAACTCTACCTCTCCCAAGGTCGGCCCAGATTTTCCCATAACTGTAATTTTTTGAGTCTGTTCTTGGAGACCGGTTCCTCTCCAACAGTTGTATTACAAACTTATATGTAGATCCCACATCCAATCTGTCCATAAGCCAGGCCCATCAAAAGTTCACATCACATCCCAAATATTAGCCCGATCCAAAACACAGGTCAATCACAGAAACAATAGCGAACGGTTGGAATTGGAACGACTTCACTCCAAAACAATAATTCTAAATGTGGGCCACCACGTGATTTCAAATGTTTTAAGCACTTGAGGTCTTGGTATCGATCCCTAGCGGGGGTGGCTAACGTGGAGTGTGTGTACTGACATGGGTGTGTACTAACAAGCTAACCCAAAAAAAAAAAAGTTTTAAGCACGACTTTACATGGTCTGGCCCAAATGAGTTTTAAATAGGCTCCGAAGCATGATTTCAGCATATTTGAGATTTGGAATCCCACGCATTGAATAAGTTTATTTTACGATGGCGTGTTTACTCCACTGTGATGTAGGGCACATTCATTTTGTCTGTCAGGTGGGCCCGTGCAATTTCATCCCATGTTCCGAAAATCATTCCAATCCAAAACACATGTAGATTGCACCATGTGGGACTGTTGGAATTGGACTGCCAGACAAGAAAACCTTTCAGACAGTGAGTGAGGCCACCTTATTTTTTATACGATACCTAATTCATTCAAAGATACACCTCATGAGGATGAACGGACACCCTTAAAAATCAACGGTTCCAAAACTCAAGTGGGGGCCCACAAGAAGTTTTCAAGGGTCAACCACCAATTTTCAATCGAGCTGGTTTTTGCACATGGGACGCAGGTGTTGTTCACACGTCTCGGTACATCACACTGCCCGAACAGGTATTTTATTCTACGAGGGAGAGAATTGGGTGCGCCCCGGCCTCAAACAGATGGTGCGGTCCTTACCGTGGAGCTCACTTTGATGCATTTATTCTAAATCCACACCGGTCATCTATTTTTTGGCATGAGCCCAAAATTTAAGCAGATCCAAATCTAAGGTGGACCATTCCATAGGAAACAGTAGTGATTGAACATGAAAAACTTATTGTGGGCCACAAAAATTTTAGATCAATCTTATATTTGTTCTTTTCCTTCCTCCAGGTCTATGTAACATTATCAAAAGGTTGGATGAAAAAAACAATTTATGTCGGGCCCTAGGAAGTTTTTAATGGTGGAACGTTCTCAATATTATTTAGTATGGTCTATCGGAGATCTGAATCTGCTTCATTTTTGGGCTAAAACCCTAAAATGGTCTGGAAAAACGGATGGACGGCATGGATTTAAAATACATACTTCAATATACGCATCACGGTAAGGGACGCTCTTTCTCGGGTGAGGCCGGCCGCATCCGATCCGGACGCGGATTGCTTTCTACCCAGCCCGTCTTTAGCCACGAACGGGCAGTTCCGTGAGCGGGCCCACAGTAATGTGTCTGTTTATCCACGTAATTAATCACTTTTCTCGTATCATTTTAAGGAGTGTGCACAAAGATGAGGCAGATCCAATCTTTAAGTGGACCACACTAAATATGACTCTTGCATTTAATCCACACCGTCCATTCATTTATAGAGATCATTTTTGGTTATTAGCCAAAGAATGAGGCAGATCTAAATCTCAAGTGGACCCCACCACATAAAACAATGGAGATTGAATGCCTACCATTAAAAACTTTTTTAGGTCATAGAAGTTTTAGATCAATCTAATATTTATGTTTTCCATTATTCCATGTCTGTATTAACTTATAAACAGGTTGGATGTCAAATAGACATCATGGTGGGCCCTAGGAATTTTTCAACGGTGGGAGTCACTATCCCCACTCTTTTCTGTGGTGGGGTGCACTTGAACTTTGGATCTCCCTCCTTCTTTGGCCCATCCCCTAAAATGATCTCTCCAAATGGATGGATAGCGTGGATATAACACATACATCATGGTGGGGCCAAAGAACGTGGTGACGCCACTTCAGTAGCGACACACGCTACTGTCGGGTTAAGTAACTAATCCTCGTCCACGTAAGACGTCCCTACCATTAAAGTGCATCCCCACCGTGAAAATGATAATAGGTCCCACTATAAAAATTACATTTCTTGAAATTCAGCGGATCCTCTCACTAAATGGGCCGCACCTGTACATCAAGCCAAACTAGCGGTTGTCCATTGATTCCAATGGTGTGCATCTCCGGAGCGGAGTTGACCAGCACTATTTTCGAGGAATCTATTGGATGCATGCTGACGCTGATTCCAGTGGTAGGTAGAGGTGGGCAATGGTCCGAATCGGATCGGATTAGCTATAACCCGATCAGATCCGAAATGTCACTAATTAGATCCGAATTCGATCCGATCCGAGACCGGATCCAAGCCACTAGATCCGGACAGATCCGATGCCTGTTTGCCTTTACCCGAACCGAGTCTGACTCGGTCTAAAAAACCGATTCGGATCGGATTGGATACAATTCGAACAGTATAAATTTAATTAAATTGTTTTATATGATGTGGTCTAAGTTAACCTTTAATATACCTCTTTTTTATGCTCAATGCTTAAAATAATACTTCAAAATGGATAAACGGCTTAGATGAAATATATACATTAAGGTGGGCCCCACATAGCTCTGAGAGAATTTTCAATCTATATGTACTCGATTTTATTTTACTTTTAAAGTTCCTTCCAGTGCACAAAACTAGTTACTTGCTTTTCACGCAATCTCGTCTTGAATTCAAATGGTGTATTTACGTGGCCACTGATGTGGATCTGATCATGGGGTAGATGTTATATCCAAACCGTTCATCCATTTGGCAAGCTCTTCTTAACGCTTGAGACGAAAAATAAGACAGATCTAATTATCAAGTGGACCACACTAATGGTTTAACAGTGAAAATCATTCTTTGCTGCTATTTGTGGGGTGGTTAAGATGATCTTTGGATATTATTCATTTTTGGCATAATGCTCTATAATGATCTAAAACAATATATGAACGGTGTAGATATAATAAATACATCACTGTGGGGCCCACATAACTTTGATCTCCTTTGGACCGTACGTACAACTCGAAGCTCGAGGAGCTCCTGGCGTCAGTACAGCTGTAATGTCGTACTGGAAAGTGGAAACGGACTGGCTACTCCTTTGCCACCCTTCGTCGGTGCCCTGTGGACCCCACCATGATGTATGTGTTTCATCCACGCCCTCCATCTATTTTTATAGATCATTTTAGGTTATTAGAAAAAAAAAAAAAAAAAAGTGAGTTATATCGAAATCTCAAGTGGGCCACATTATAGGAAACAGTGTTGAATGAACGTTGACCATTAAAAACATTTTAGAGGCTATAAAAGTTTTTGATCAAACTGATATTTATTGTTTCCCTTCATCTAGGTTCTTATGACCTAATCAACAGATTAGATGTCAAATAAATAGTACAGTGGGCCTTAGGAGGATTATAATGGTGGATATCCGATCATTATTGTTTTTCTGTGGTGTGGTCCACCTGAGATTTATATTCCTATTATTTTTTTACATAAAGCCCTAAAATGATCTATAAAATGGATGAACGGAATAGATGAAACACATACATCATGGTGGGGTCCACAAAGCACTCTAAGAAAGCATTTTGGTATTTATACTTTCAAAGACTAATATGGGAATGTCTTCTGACTCTTCTCTTCTCCTTCTTCATTTTTTTTTTTTTTAGGTTAGCTTGTGAGCACGCACCCATGTCAGTGCACACACTCCATGTTAGCCACCCCCACTAGGGATAGATACCAAGACTCAAAGTGTTGAAACGAGGTATCTCTACTCAGTCTGCCATTTGAGTTATGGACCTGGGTGTCGCCGGTACCTATCTATCCATCTTCCAAGTTCTTTTCTTAGAGCTGAAAAGATCGGATTTTGACGTGTTGTGGTGTTTACAGCAACTGGGAGAGAAGATCCTGAGAGAGCTTTTACAGAAATTCGTGCCTTTGATGAGAATTTGAGTTGGGTTTTGTACCTGACTTAGGTCTTGAGATATCAAGGAATTGCTGATGGATCTCTCCGTGTGCGAGAGAGAGAGAGAGAGAGAGAGAGAGAGAGAGATGGGTTGGGTGGGGTTTTTTTTTTTTATTACTAGTTACTACATCGGTGCGGTCCAGATCGAATCGGATCGGATCCAAACGGATCGGATTTCGGTTCGGTTCGGGCGGTTTTGCTACGTACCCGAATTCGATCCGATTAGTGTTCGGATCTGACCAATCCTACCCGAACCTGACCGATCCAGGCCATCGGTTCTGTTCGGATCGGGTCCATTTTGCCCACCTCTGGTGGTAGGTAGGATTGGGAACGGATTGGCTACTCCCCTGACACCAGCCAATGGCTGGTGGTTCGTGCTATGTGGGCCACACCATGCTGCATGTGTTTCATCCATGCCATCCATCTATTTTTACATATCATTTTACGGTATAAGTCCAAAATTGAGATATATAAAAATCTAAACTGGACCACATTACAGGAAACAATGTTGAATGAGGGTCTACCATTAAAAACATTTTGGTGGCCATAAAAGTTTTAGATCAAGCTGATATTTTTTTTCTCTTCATCTGGGCCTGTATGACCTAATTAACAAATTGGATGTCAAATAAATAGTATAGTGGCCCATAGGAGGATTCTAATGGTTGATATCCAATCACTATTGTTTTCATGTGGTGTGGTCCAATTGAGATTTATATCCCTCTCATTTTTTGGATAAAAAAATAAAATGATCTTTAAAAATGGATGAACATAATGGATGAAACACATACATCATGGTGTGGCCCACAGAACACCGACCACCAGCCACCGAGCTGGTGTTAGGGGGAGTAGGGTAGCCAATCCGTTTCCGGTAAACGGATTGGCTACTCCCCTTGACACCAGCCAATGGCTGGTGGTCGGTACTCCGTGGGCCCTGGCATGATGTATGTGTTTCATCCATGCCGTCCATATATTTTTACAGATCATTTTACAATATGAGACAAAAAATGAGGTATATCTCAATCTTAATTGAACCACATTACAGTAAACAGTGTTGAATGAGCGTCGACCATTAAAAAACATTTTGGGGCAATAAAAGTTTTGGATCAAGCTGATTTTTGTTTTTTTTCCTTCATCTGGGCCTGTATGACCTAATCAACCTATTGGATGTCAAATAAACAGTATAGTGGGCCTTAGGAGGATTTTAATGATAGATATCCAATCACTATTGTTTTCATGTGGTGTGGTCCACCTGAGATTTATATACCTCTAATTTTTGGGATCAAGCCATAAAATGATCAGTAAAAATGAATGAACGGATATGATGAAACACATACATCATGGTGGTGCCCACAGAGCACCGACCACCAGCCACGGGGCTGGTGTCAGGGGCAGTAGCCAATCCGTGTCCAAATACACCACGTTCCTGGGGTAGCGGATTAGTTGCGGCCCCGACCTCACCAAAAGATGGTGCGGCCCTCACCGTGGGACCAAACTTGAGCCATTTTTATAAATCAACACCGTTCATATGGTTTTAAAGATCATATTAGTAATGAACCCAAAAAATGAACTACAAATCTCAGACGGATCGTACCATAGGAAAGAGTAGTGATTGACCGTTAAAAACTTCCTGTGGACCACGAAAGTTTTGGATCAAGATGATATTTAATTTTTCCATTCATCCAAGTTTTTCTGATCTTATAAACATGTTGGATGAAAAAAAAAAAAAAAAAAAAAACATTACATAAACGTTACGGTGGGCCCTAGAAAGTTTTTAATTGTAGATCGTTCATTCACCACTGTTTCCTAAAGTATGGTCAACCTGAGATTTGGATCTTCTACATTTCTTATCTCATGCACTAAAATTATCTTTAAAAACGCATGGACGGCGTGGATATAGAATACATACTTAAAGTTAGGCCCCACGGTAAGAGCCGCACCATCGGCCGAACCAGGAAGGCAAAGTATTAGTCAACAGCACCAGTCTCCTGGTTCCTTGAAGCTATAAATCCCATCTAAAGTATTAGTCAACAGCACCAGTCTCCTGGTTCCTTGAAGCTATAAATCCCATCTATCACTTGGATAGCTTGAAGAAATAAATCCATCTCTCCCTTGCATTTGACTCATCACCCTGCAATGGAAGAACAAAAGAAGCTTCGAATTGCTATGGTGCCGTGGATAGGTTTTGGCCACATGATCCCTTATCTAGAGCTGGCCAAGTGCTTAGCTCAACTGGGCCACCATGTCTCCTTCCTCGCCCCCAACAGGAACATTGAGAGGCTGCCAAGTGTTCCTCATGATCTACGTTCCCAGCTAAATCTAGTAAAGCTTACCCCACCTCACGTCGAAGGTCTACCTGAGGGTGCTCAATCCACCGTCGATGTCCCGATCGATTGCCTTGGCCATTTATACGAGATGTTGGATGGACTCGAGGACCCCGTATCGTCGTTCCTCGATGCCAATCCATCAACAGATTGGCTTATCTACGACACGTTCATTTGGTGGGCCCCACGCGTCGCAGCTAAGCATGGAATACACACCGTCTTCTTTGGACCGTTCAGTACTATGTCTCTCTCTGACGTAGGGATGAACGTGATGAGGATAACTACTCCGAATCCACGGAGCTTCTCTGGACTCCTCACAGAGACTTCTCGAATCCACGAGGGAAGAAAGCAGAAAATAAAAAAAATTCTAAGAAATTCGAAATTGATTAATTGATGATTAAAAACGAGTTCACAACCCTTTAAATAGGGGTACCAAGCAATGGGAAAGAAATCAGAATCAAACTACAACTAAAACTCCTAAAAATCGTGACTTACTATAAATAGTAAACTTACTATTTATAGACGGTCGTGATGTCTACTAGTGCGCAAGGTTTTCAGCCAAAAATAGTAAGTGTCCTATTTGGCCTCACTAACCGTTCCCCTAATTATTCTAAGCTCTTTTCACGTTGGACGCAACTCCTAAAGCCCGATGGATGAAGAGTTATAATCAAACTAAAACTTACTAGTTGTAGTAAAAACGAAATTAAAACAGGGAAACGACCGTCGATTCAGGGGTTCTAGCAATTTCGAGCGTCGCAACCGGCATAGCAGGGTTGGTTGGCTAAAGTAGCTCGTTCTACCCCAAAATCATATATTTTACGTCGGGTAACTTGTTCCGGATTGCGAGATACGTCTGATCTAAGGTCTGATGGTCTGGATCACTTATGTCGTCGACCGGGCCTTTTCTGAACCATCTTGGCCATGAAACTATCTGCGACCCGCTCTACATCAGTCTCCTCCACTTCAAAAGAACTCGTCCTCGAGTTCTCATCCTGCGCTGGTTCATGATACTCGGTCAGGTCCACGACGTTGAAAGTCCGTGAGATCGCCATGTTATCTGGAAGATCAACAACATAAGCGTTGTCATTGATCTTTCGAATGATTGGGACGGGTCCAATCTTCTTATTTTTTAACTTGTTGTACGTCCTGGTCGGAAATCTCTCTTTGCGCAGATGGACCATAACGCGCTCGCCCACCTCGAACACTTTTTGTCGTCGGTACTTGTCCGCTTGTTCCTTGTACTTCTCATTCGAGGCATGTAGCTTGGTCTGCACTTCTGCATGGATGCCCATGATCTTGTCTGTCATATGTTCTGTTGCAATGCTCGTGCCTGGGTGCTTGGGTAAAGGACCAAGTCAAGCATGTGGCGAGGCACTCGTCCATAGATAATCTGGAATGGTGATTTCCCTGTCGAGCGGTTCACCATGTTGTTGAATGCGAACTCTGTTTGAAATAAGGTCAAATCTCACTGCTTAAATTTTTCTCCTAAAATACAGCGAAAGAGGTTTTCCAACGTGCGATTCACAACTTCAGTTTGCCCATTAGTCTATGGGTGGTAAGCACTGTTGAATTGAAGTCGCGTATCGAATCGAGTCCACAAAGTCCGCCAAAAGTAGCTAATGAACTTCGTGTCACGATCAGAAGTAATGGTCTTGGGGACCATGTGTAGCCGTACGATCTCCCTGAAAAATAGATTTGCCATGTGTGTTGCATCGAGGGTCTTCTTTCATGGGATAAAGTGTGTCATCTTAGAGAAATGATCTACCACTACGAACATCGAATTCATATCGCATTGTGTTCGTGGGAGACAAAGCACGAAGTCCATTAATAAATCCTCCCAAGGACCGTCAGGCACAGGTAATGGGGTGTAGAGGACCGTATTCTGAGATTGCCCCTTAGAAGTCTGACAAACATGACAACGTTGTACGGTTTTTCCCACATCACGTACTAATTGCGGCCAGTAATACCGCTCTTCCACAAGAGCTCAAGTGTTGTCTAGCCCAAGGTGTCCACCGATGCCACCTCCATGTAGCTCCTGAATAATCTGCTCCCACAGAGAACTTTGGGGGATACACAATCGATTCCCTTTGAAGAGAAAATCGTCCTGTCTATGAAGGTCACTGGGGTGACCTTCTTGGCACTTCACCCAAGAATCTTTGAAGTCCCCATCCTCGACATACAGTTCCTTGAGACAGTCGAAGCCAACCACCTTGTTGCTCATCGTAATAAGTAGTGATGCACGACGGCTAAGTGCATCAGCCACCTTGTTCTGCTGCCCTGACTTGTGCTTCAGAATGAACGTGAATTCTTGTAACAATGCAACCCATCTAGCATGAGCACGATCCACGTTAGTCTGACTATTAATAAACTTTAATGCTTGGTGGTCAGTGTAAAGAACAAACTCTCTTTGAATCAAATAATGCCGCCAATGTCGCAACCCCTGAACAACTGCGTACAACTCAAGCTCATAAGTCGATCACTTCTTTCGGGCTTCGCTGAGCTTCTCGTTGTAGAAGGCTACCGCCCTGCCTTCCTGTGATAATACTCCTCTAATTCTGACGTATGACGCATCACACTCGACCTCAAACAATTTGTCAAAATTAGGAAGCACCAAGACTGGTGTTGTAGGCAAATGATGTTTGATCTCATGAAAGCTCTTGTCAGCTTTATCGATCCACTGGAACGGTCCTTTTTTCATACAATCTGTTATAGGCGCGATTGTGGTGCTAAAATCTCACACAAATCGACGATAGAAAGTCACCAACCCGTGCAAACTCCTCACCTCATGAATGTTTATCGGGATCGGCCATTCCTTAATAGCTCGTACCTTTTCATCGTCCACACGAATGCCTGTGGACGTTACAACAAATCCTAGAAACAACAGGCTGTCAGTTAAAAAACTACACTTCTTCAAGTTGAGGTACAATTTGTTAATTTGTAGGACCTACAGCACCTGACTGAGATGTTTCCTGTGCTCCGCCTCATCCTGACTATATATTAATATGTCATCGAAATATACTACCACAAATCGGCCAGTGAATGGTTTTAGAACTTGATTCATCAAACGCATAAAAGTACTTGGTGCATTCGATAGGCCGAGGGCATGACCAGCCACTCATACAACCCTTCCTTGGTCTTGAATGTCGTTTTCCACTCATCACCGGGTCGGATACGAATCTGATGGTACTCGCTCCTCAGATCTAGTTTAGAGAACACCTTGGCCCCTTCTAGCATATCGAGCATGTCGTCCAATCGTGGTATTGGGAACCGATATTTGATAGTAATTTTGTTGATTGCTTGGCTGTCGACACACATGCGTCAGCTTCCATCTTTTTTTTTTGAGTTAATAATGCCGGTACGACACATGGGCTTATGCTCTCTCTCAAGAGACCCTTACGGATCAATTCCTCCACTTGCCCTTGAAGTATCTCACACTCCTTTGGACTCATTCGATAATGAGGGCGGTTGGGCAGGCTAGCCCCAGGGACGAGGTCTATGTGATGTTGGATGTCCCTCATAGGGGGCAATCCATCAGGTAAATCCTCAGGCCAAACTTCTTTGAATTCATTTAGCAACACTCTTAAACTTGGAGAGATGTTCGAGGGTTCCTCTTCCTCGCCCTTCACCACTATGGTGTACACCTCGCCGGTTTCCTTAGATTCCTCCATGAAATCTCGAATGGTCAAGAGGAAACTCCCCTCTACTTTAGAGGCTTTAGGGTGGTTCTCTGGTGCCACAGGGGCAAGCATTAATTTTTAGCTATCCTTGACGAATACGTAGACATTTCTCGTCCCCGATGGGTCGCATCACGGTCCGACTGCTAGGGTCGACCGAGTAGCATGTGGCAAGCTTTCATGTCAACCACGTCACAAAGTATCTGATCCTTATAATTTTTACCAATTGAAAATGAGATAGTGCATTGTTCAGTTACCTTGGTTTCATTCACCTTTTTTATACAACCGATTGAGTACGGGGAAAGATGTTTCGTCGTTGGTAACCGCAACTTGTCCACCATCACTTTTGAGACGATGTTCTCGCTACTACCACTGTCTATAATCACATCACAGACCTTTCTGTTGACAGTGCACGAGTACGAAATATATTGTGTCGCTGTGGATTTAATTCCTTTCGTGGGGTATACAATAATCGCCTCACAACTAGAAATTTGTCACGATCCTCGCCCGTCATTTCATCGCCACCTGCTATTTATTCAGTGGTTTGTTCATGTTCATCATAGCCATGGTCTTCTTCTGCGGCCTCATCTTCAGTGCCCCCTTCATTTATAGTCAAGTGTCCTGCAGGACGTTGAGGACAGGTGTTTGATAAGTGGCCTGACTAGCCACAGCGGTAACAATTATTCGACATTTGTCGAGCATAAGGATTTGGAATCCTACTCAGGCCCGCTGTTGTGGGCGCTATACGTTGAGGTCTGGATGAGCCACTCCCCGTATCACGGTTTGCGGTTGTAGGATGTTGAGGACGTTCTCCTGCTGGATCTTTTCCTCGTGCCAGCACTGGATCCTGCGTTGGACCCGTCATGGGGGGTCGAGTTGAAGGATAGGGACCAGCAGAAACTCTTGCAAGTTGTGTTTCTGCCCTACCCGCCAATTGAACTGCTTCATCCACGGTCCCGACCGGGTACATCTGAACTCGGTCCTGAATTGTCGGTCGCAACCTACCTATAAATCGTGCCACCTTCTGGACTAAGATTCTGATAGATCGTTTCGTGTAGCCAATCGCTAGAATTCTTCAGTGTAATCTGTGATAGTTCGATTTCCTTGTCTGCAATTTTGGTATTGCTGGAATAATATCTGCTCATAATCACTGGGGGGAAATCGTGATCGAAGAAGACGTCTCATCTGTGGCCATGATGAGATGGGCGCCTTGTTCTGGCGGGCTCGTGAGAGTTGTAATTGTTTCTACCATGCAGAAGCACCATATTTTAACTTAAACGCTACCAATTTTATCCTTTTATGATCTGGCACATCCATATAATCAAAAATCTCTTTACTTCAACTAGCCAATCGAGAAAATCTTCTATACGTAATAAACCATTAAAACTAAGAAGTTCAGCCTTACCTTGATAGTCTCGTTCAGCACGATTTAGATGATCGCCTCCATGGATTGGTCGTCGGGCAAAACCCTCATTAAGGTCCTCGTCGCTAGAACTTGAATCATCTAGTGTAGCCCTACGGTTTGCCACTGGTAGTGCTCTACGAAAATCGGGCTTGCATCGTACAGCAACCATGGGTGGTGGAGCCACCAGTGGGTGGTGGAGCAACCATAGGTGGTGGAGTACCGCCTAGGGCTCGGGCAGAAGTAGCGCATCCACAAGACGGTTGAGGGTTGCCTGCAGCCCTTGCATGGTCAACTGACTCTCCCGGTGGAAAGCTTCAATTCTTTCCGAAAGATAACGAATCCCTGAATCACCGTCCACAGGATTTTGATTCATACCTTCATTGTTTGTCATTGGCCCGAGGGGAATCCTCGCTCTGATACCAATTGACACAAGGATGAACGTGATGAGGATAACTACTCCGAATCCACGGAGCTTCTCTGGACTCCTCAAAGAGACCTCTCGAATCCACGAGGGAAGAAAGCAGAAAATAAAAATAAATTCTAAGAAATTCGAAATTGATTAATTGATGATTAAAACGAGTTCACAACCCTTTAAATAGGGGTACCAAGCAATGGGAAAGAAATCAGAATCAAACTACAACTAAAACTCCTAGAAATTGCGACTTACTATAAATAGTAAACTTACTATTTATAGACGGTCGTGATGTCTACTAGTGCGCAAGGTTTTCGGCCAAAAATAGTAAGTGTCCTATTTGGCCTCACCAAACCGTTCCCCTAATTATTCTAAGCTCTTTTCACGTTGGACGCAACTCTTAAAGCCCAATGGATGAAGAGTTATAATCAAACTAAAACTTACTATTTATAGTAAAAACGAAATTAAAACAGGGAAATGACCGTCGATCCAGGGGTTTCTCACAATTCTGAGCATCACAACCTTGCGTAGCGGGGTTGGTTGGCTAAAGTAGCTCGTTCGACCCCAAAATCATATATTTTACGTCAGGTAACTCATTCCGGATTGCGAGATACGTCTGATCTAAGGTCCGACGGTCCGGATCACTTCTGTCATCGACCAGGCCTTTTCTGATCCATCTTGGCTATGAAACTGTCTGCGACCCGCTCTACATCACTCTCCATCATGGGGCAGAGCATGCTGAGTTTGGGTTTGCATCCCTCGTTGCAAACATATACGCTCCTCCTTAGCTGTTGTACAGACACACGATCTCCAGGTGACATGGGTTTATGCCGTGAGCTCATAGCAATCACTGGCCACCCTGCACATGTATTCCTACTGACCATGCCAGCAGCAGAACCAGATGGGCAGAATGTTCGAGACCAGAGTGGAAAATGCAGGTCAAGAGACGTTGGAGAGAGAGAGAGAGAGAGAGAGAGAGAGAGAGAGTTTCGGTCGGTTATTGAAGGGAGGAGAGAAGAGGGGAGAAGGGTTTTGGGAGAGGAGGCGGGAGAGAAGAGGGGGGAAGGGTTTTGGAAGAGAAGAGGCGCGCGGGAGAGAAAAGCGCGATTTGGGGAGGGCGCGCGAAAAAAATCGATTTTAGGTTTTTTCACTTAGAATGAGCGGCGGTGGCTTCCTTGTACACGGGCGGCCACGTAAAAACGCCCTGGATTTCCCGCTATAGAGGCAGTTTGTTGTGGCCGCCTGTGATAAAAATGCCCCTAATACAAGTGTTTTTTGTAGTGTAAGGGACTTCTATTTATGAGATATACGGCAGTATTCACAGCATTTGCCCGAAACGTCTTGGGCAACCCTGCATGTAATCTCATGTTCCTGGCGCGCTCAAGGATAGTCCTGTTAATGCACTCAGCTACACCGTTCTGTTGCGGTGTCCTTGGAATCATTTTTTTATCTTTGATTCCATTTGCTGCACAAAACTCCTCGAACCTCTTATCACAGTATTCTCCCCCATTATCTGATCCAAGACCTTTTACTGTTTTATATGTCTCGTTTTCTACCATTACTTTTCACTTCTTAAATACATCGAATACATCAAATTTGTGCTTTAAGAAATAGACCGACAGTTTTCTACTAGCATTATCAATAAAGGAAACAAAGTAACGTGAACCACCAAGAGATGATACCTGTGCCGGTCCCCACACATCAGTGTGTACAAGCTCCAACAAATGCGTCTTTGGAGCGCATCCTGTTTTCTTAAAGCTTATTCTGTTCTGCTTGCCATACACGCAGTCCTTGCAGAATTCCAAGTCAATAAACTTTAGCCCTGGTAGCTTCCCTTTTGACAATAGTACTTTCGTCCCTTTCTCACTCATATGTCCCAACCTCTGATGTCATAACTGCCCATTCACTCAAGTTGATGTGACTGCAAGTGAACTATACGATCAGAAAATCATGTACAAAGTACCTTCCTTGCCTCGAGATATCACCAAGGCACCTTTTGTGATCTTCCAGGAATCACTAGTAAATGTCGTCACATATCCGGTATCAGCCAACTGCCCCATTGAAATCAAATTCCGTCTCAAACTCGGTACATGTCTGATATCCTTCAATTTCAAAACCATTCCGTCTTTCTGACTTATATGAACGTCTCCCTTTCCAACAATACTGCACAGCTCATCATCACCCAGGTAGACTCTCCCGAAGTTACCTAACACATAATCACGTAGAACTTCCTTACACGAAGTGACATGAAACGAAGTACCCGAGTCTATAACCCAAGACTCATTTTGTGCATCAAGAGACAATATCAACACCTCTGTGTCACTCTCCTCAGATAGATTCACTGAATCCTTCCCACCTTGAGAGCTTCCTTCTTGTTTCTTAAGCGCTCTGCAATCACTTTTCATGTGCTCCTTCTTCCCGCAATGCCAACACCCGTCCTTGTCTTTCGGTCCCTTGGACTTCTTGCTTGACTTAGAACGTCCGTTTTTATTACCTCATTTGTTCAGCGATCTTTCTCTTCCTTCAATGTTTAGAACATTCCCCGAATCCTCTGAAACTCCCGATGCCTTTCTTCTAGATTCTTCGCTGAGAATTAGACCAGCTACATCATCGAATTTTAGCTTTGTCGACCCTGAAGAATTGATCATGGCAATCACCAAACCATCCCAACTATCTGGTAAACTGGACAAGATCAATAATGCCCTGACCTCGTCATCAAAAGTAATGCCAACGGATTCTAATTTGCTAGTGACTGTATTGAACTCGTTTAGATGTTTAGCCACGCTCCCACCATCTGACATCTTCATGTTGAATAGTCGTTTCATAAGATGAACCTTGTTGGACGTTGAGGGTTTCTCATACATCGTAGCTAGAGCTTGCATTAATTCTTTTGTGGTCTTCACCTTGGATATATTGAAGGCGATGTTCTTAGACAAAGAGAGTCAGATCGTTCCTAAAGCCTTCCGATCTAATAAAGACCATTCATCATCTGTCATCTTCTCTGGTTTCTTCTCTTTTCCTCTTAAAGGAATATAAAAGTCCTGATACAGATAATCCTCCATCTGCATCTTCCAGAAGGCAAAGTTTAAACCATCAAACTTCTCAATTCTAATCTTCCATTCTTTCGTCATCACTCCCACTTGAACTAAACCAATAGTTCTAATACCAGTTGTTGCACAGCACGCCAACAATGCAAGTGAACCGAGATCTAATCTCTAGTCTCACCCACAAACGATAAACAGGAAGAAATATAATCTAGAAGTAGAATCCAAGCATACCAACAAACCACAAGATAGAATTTACGTAGAAAAACCCCAACAAAAGTAAAAAGCCACGGGTGCAAACTTCCATTATGAAGAAAATGAAGTTACAAGCAATATACTCACCTTCTCCGATGCTCTCATGCACAGAGATAGGCCTTTTCTCTAACCTCTTATCTTTTTCTCCTCTTGGACATCTAGAAACCCTAATCTCATTACATTAGAATTAGATTAGCACTAGAATAGCCCTAAAAACCCTTATTTATAGTTTAGGCAACTTCTCTTTCGCACCTCTACGAAACCGCCTCAAAATTACGCAGTCCGCACTAAATCACCGCACAATCTGCACAACCCTCGATTAGTCGAGCTAAGTCCTCGACTGGTCGAACTAGGCCCTCAACTGGTCGAGCCTAAAAAACCCAACTCGCTGGACTTCGAGTCGAGCGAGCCTCGACTGGTCGACAAGCCCACTCGACTAGTCAAGCAGCGCTGTGAAAAACATCCTTTTTACAACCGGCTGCACTACCTCTCTTCTAAACTGAGGAGAAAAACCCCATCAATGATGGCATTGGTGTACTAGCTCCACACCTCAACGGAAGCAAGGAACATGCTATTACAAACAGTGTAAAGATTGGACTTTTTAATACCAGTCTCAACAATGCAGAGAAAAGGCAAATGGAATTGGGCAATGAAGTCATTTTGCTCCATTTGCATAGATGGACTAGTCAACACTCTAACATTCCAAATTAAAGCCTGCATTTGATAAGAGTAGAGTGATTTTCCTTATTGGATTAAAGGTCCCATTGTAGAGATTGCGAGCCTTAGTGGGATGAGGAGGGGACATCCTTGGTAGAGTCTCTAATAAAATTTACTAGCTCTTCCATTTGAAAGTCATCAATATTTGTATTTTCATCAAGGTCTAAGAACATTCAGAACTTGTTAGTGTGAGCAATGAGGCTACTCGAGTTAGATTTCCTCTTAGCCAGTGAGAATTGCATGACCTTCCCTCTTATTGTGTTTAAATGTGAGATTGGGAAGCATTTTTACACAATGTAGGAGGGTTTTCAATCGAGGGTTGAGTATAACAAGAAGAGCCCTCACTTTTACCCTTCTCAACCCACACCTTTTTAGGTAGGGCCTGGTATATGTATTGTTCTCCACATACCAATGTCTCCGGTGGTTGGGCTTGGGCTTAGGATCTAGGTTGCAGCTTCGGGTTAGAAGAAGGCAATTCGAGCCCAAATGGTTGAAGGTACGGCATCGCTTGTATGCTTATGGCTTCCAAGAATACTCCATTTAAATTTATTAAAAAAAAAAAAAAAAAACTCTTCTCTTCCAATTTGAAATATCAATTTCATTAGGGAGGTTTGAGTCAATATCTATTTCCACGCACACCCTCGCAAAGGCAAGCCAAATTCCATTTAATGTGGGCTTGTGCATAAAAAGGGGCCTACCAGTCAAGCTCTCAAGCCTAACAAGCCCCTCCTTTTATAGTGAAACTTGAAAATGAGAAAGGGTCCACTAATAAATCATGGCCCACCTGCTATCATTGTAATTGTTAAATTTAAATAGGTAGAACCCATCTTTAAGAGAGTGAAATCCAATGCCAATTGGGATCTTCCAAGCACACTCCAAGGCATTTTTCATTGTCAAGAAATATATATGGTCATTTCCCTATAAAATAACCCACTAGACAATTTTCCCAGTTTTTTTTTTTTTTTTAATGTGGTCTTTAGTTGCTTGAAATGAGTTTCTCCAAGTCATGGGCTTTTGAGGTGCACAAATTTGTGGCCCACTTGAAGAGGACCCCGCCACACGCATATGGGCGAAAAGGGCTATTAGCAGCAGGGGATTGGTAATACGAGGTGTGGGCCCAAGGACAGATGCTTGAGCTGGCACGTGAGTGGGCCCAAATGCGAAATTGGCTCCCTCCATAGGAAAATCTCCCACTTGGAGACACATCGCCATAAACCTTTGTCTTCTTCATCCGGAGTGCACCACCTCCCCGTCTTCAAGCCTGAAGACCAATCAAAGCTGAACAGAGCTTCAGCTTCTCCCTTGTGACCGCCTTGGTCAGCATATCCGCAGGATTCTCACTTGTATGAATCTTCTCCAGAGCAATCGATCCATCTTCGAGTAACGAACGTATGAAGTGATATCTGATGGCAATATGTTTGGTCCTTGAATGAAAGGCTGAATTCTTAGCCAAGTGTATTACACTCTGACTGTCACTGTACAGCTTGCAATCTGCTTGTTTCTTACCCAACTCTTCCATAAAACCTTGCATCCACACCATCTCCTTGCATGCTTCTGTAACCGCAACAGATTCTGCTTCTGTCGTACTGATAGATATTATCTTTTGTAACTGAGAGACCCAACTGACTGCAGCACTACCCAGAGTAAAAACATAACCTGTAGTGCTTCTTCTGCTATCGATATCTCCTGCCAAATCTAAATCTACGCAGCCTTGTAACTTGATTTTCGATCCACCATAACACAGCCCTACGTCCGTAGTACTTACCAAGTACCTAAGGATCCACTTCACAGCTTCCCAATGTTCCTTCCCGGGGTTGTTTATGAACCTGCTAACAACTCCCACTGCTTGAGCAATGTCTGGCCTCGTGCTCACCATAGCATACATGAGACTCCCAATAGCTGACACGTATGGGACTTTAGCCATGTAGTCCTGTTCCTCCTGCGTCTTTGCACCTTGCTCCTTAGATAGCTTGAAGTGGTTGGCTAATGGAGTGTTAACCGGCTTAGCACCTCCCATATTGAATCGATCAAGTACCTTGGCCATGTACTCTACCTGTGACAAAACTAATTTCTTATTTTCCCTATCACGCTTTATCCTCATGCCTAGGATTTGTTTTGCAGCTCCTAAATCCTTCATGGCAAATTCTCTAGACAATTATCTTTTGAGATCTGCGATGTCTTTCATGCTTGAACCGGCCACAAGCATATCATCAATATACAGAAGAAGGATGATGTAAGACGTATCAAACTTCTTCAAGTAACAATAGTGGTCTGCATGACATCTCCTAAAACCGTTTTCTGACATCAAACGGTCGAACTTCTTGTACCACTACCTCGAGGCCTGCTTCAGGCCATATAGACTCTTCTTCAGTCTGCACACCTTGTTCTCATTACCTGGTGCCACGTATCCTATCGGCTGATGTATATATATCTCTTCTTCAAGGTCCCCATGAAGAAAGGTTGTCTTAACATCTAGATGTAAGTCCTCTGAAGCCACTATACTCAAGACCATGCGAATCTTAGACATTTTCACTACCGGTGAAAATATTTCAGTGAAATCGATACCTTCCTTTTGTTGAAACCCTTTCACAACCAATCTGGCCTTATACCGTTTCGAACCATCGTGCTCCTCCTTCAGTCTGTAAACCCATTTGTTATGAAGAGCTTTCTTACCCTTGAGTAGAGTGACTTGCTCCCATGTACGATTAGACTCGAGAGAGTCCATCTCATCATGCATGGCCTGCTCATACTTAACCCGTATATCTGACTGTAGCGCCTCTTCAAAACACTCTAGCTCACCATAATCTGTCAGTAGTAGATAATGTAAGGAGGGTGAGTGTCGAACCGTGGGTCTCCTCTCCCAAGTAGACCTCCTCACAACCGGTGTATGCGGCTCTGCCTCATCCTGTAGTGCTGTAACACCCATGTCCGGTAACTCTTCCAACTCTACGAATTCCTTTTTCTCGGCCTTATTTTCCTGCACACTATCCTTATGCATCACTTTTTCATTGAAGACTATGTCCTTGCTTCTGATGATTTTTCTATTTTCTGCATCTCAGAACCTGTAGCCAAAATCATGTTGCCCATAGCCTATAAACGTGCACCTCTTGGACTTCGCATCCAGCTTGTTTCTGTGCTCTGCATCAATGTGAACATATGAAGTGCAACCGAACACTCTGAGATGCGTAAGGTTCACTTCCTTCCCAGCCCACGCTTCTTCTGGTAGCCCACCATCCAATGGTGCTGAGGGACTTCTATTGATGAGATATGTAGCAGTATTCACAACATCTACCCAAACGGTCTTGGGCAACCCTGCATGTAACCTCATGCTCCTGGCGCGCTCAAGGATGGTCCTGTTAATGTGCTCAGCCACACCATTCTGTTGTGGTGTCCCTGAAATCATTTTCTGATGTTTGATTCCATTTGTTGCACAATACTCCTCAAACCTCTTATCACAATACTCTCCCCCATTGTCAGATCTAAGACACTTTACTGTTTTACCTATCTCATTTTCTACCATAACTTTCCACTTCTTAAATACATCAAATACATCAGATTTATGTTTTAAGAAATAGACCCACAGTTTTCTACTAGCATCATCAATAAAGGTAACAAAATAACGTGAGCCACCAAGAGATAATACCTGTGCCGATCCCCACACATCAGTGTGTACAAGCTCCAACAGATGTGTCTTTGGAGCGCGTCCCGTCTTCTTGAAGCTTACCCTCTTCTGCTTGCCATATACACAGTCCTTGCAGAATTCTAAGTCAATAGACTTCAGCCCTTTTGACAATAGCACTTTCATCCCTTTCTCAGTCATATGTCCCAGCCTCTGATGCCATAACTGCCCATTCACTCCAGTTAATGCGACTGCGAGTAAACTATACGATCCTGAAGTCACGTACAAAGTACCTTCCTTTTTGCCTCAAGATATTACCAAGGCACCTTTTGTGATCTTCCAGGAGTCACTAGTGAATGTCGTCACATAACCGGTATCGGCCAACTGTCCTACTGAGATCAGATTACGTTTCAAACTCGGTACATGTCTGACATCCTTCAATTTCAAGACCGTTCCGTCTTTCTGATTTACATGAACATCCCCCTTTCCAACAATATTGCACGGCTCATCATCACTCAAGTAGACTCTTCCAAAGTCACCTGACACATAATCACGCAGAACTTCCTTACACGAAGTAGCATGAAACGAAGCACCCGAGTCTATAACCCAAGACTCATTCCTCACATTAAGAGACAAGATCAACACCTCTGTGTCGCTCTCCTCAGACAGATTCACTGAATCCTTCCCGCCTTGAGAACTTCCTTCTTGTTTCTTGAGCGCCCTGCAATCACGTTTCATGTGCCCCTTCTTGCCGCAATGTCAACACCCGTCTTTATCTTTCGGTCCCTTGGACTTCTTCCTTGACTTAGAACACCCGTGTTTATTACCTCCTTTGTTCAGCAATCTTCCTCTTCCTTCAACGTTTAGAGCATTCCCTGAGTCCCCTGAAACTCCTGATGCCTTCCTTCTAGATTCTTCGCTGAGAATTAAACCAGCCACATCATCAAATTTTAACTTTGTCGACCTTGAAGAATTGCTCACAGCAATCACCAAACCATCTCAACTGTCTAGCAAACTAGATAAGATCAATAATGCCCTGACCTCATCCTCAAAAGCAATGCCAACGGATTCTAATTGGCTCGTGACTGTATTAAACTCGTTTAGATGTTCTGCCACGCTCCCACCATCTGACATCTTCATGTTGAATAGTTGTTTCATAAGATGAACCTTGTTGGATGCTGAGGGCTTTTCATACATGGTGGCTAGGGCTTCCATTAATTCTTTTGTCATTTTTACTTTGGATATATTAAAGGTGACGCTCTTAAACAAAGAGAGTCGGATTGTTCCTAAAGCCTTCCTATCCAGTAAAAGTCATTCACCATCTGTCATCTTTTTTGGTCTCTTCTCTTTTCCTCTAGATACAGATAATCCTCCATCTGCATCTTCCAGAAGGCAAAGTTTAAACCATCAAACTTCTCAATTCTAGTTTTTTCATCTTTCGTCATCGCTCCCAATAGAACTAAACCAATAGCTCTGATACCAGCTGTTGCGCAACACGCCAACGACGCAGTGAGCCTAGATCCAATCTTAGGCCTCACCCACAAACGATAAACAGGAAGAAATATAAACTAGAAAGAAATAAAAGCATTCAAACAAGCCACAAGAAAGATATACATGGAAAAACTCTAAACTAGGGTAAAAAACCACGGATGCAAAATTCTACTATGAAGAGAAATGAAGATTACAAGGTAATATACTAACCTCTCCCTTGGAAGTACAGAGAAAATCCCTTGCCCACACCTTAGAAAATAATTTCCAATATTCACCTTAACCCTAGAATAACCCTAGGGACCCCAATTTATAGTTTTGGCAACTTCCCTTTCGCATCCCAGTTGCAAAAGGACTTGCGACACGAAATCCACGAAACTCCTTTCGCATCTCAGTTGCGAAAGGACTTGCGACATGAAATCTGTGCAACCTCGACTGGTCATGGGCGGCCCCAGATGTGGCTCCACTTCTCAACACATAGGAATTAATCCCTTTAAACTGTGTGGGCTTTTTTAGCCTGATTCAACATCCAATTCCATGTCCACGTGGCTGGGCCCAAATCTTGAATAGTTAATTCTCCACCAGATGCTGACTCCAGGCCCACATCCAAAGGGTTCGCAATAGCGTCTAGAGGCTTAGAAAACTCATCGCTGGAAAAATGAGAAAACTTGGCCCAGTAGTGTCCCAGTAGGAGAAATTAAATCAGTCTAGAAAGTCTATCTAATGAAGCAATGTTCTGGGCAGTCGAATTAAGCATCGCCCACCAGGCCCATAAGGTCCAACAAGGGGCACTATGGACCAACAAGGAAAGCTACCATACCCATCAACTGAATACAAAACACATGCTGATTGCATCATGGGGAACTGTTGGATTTGGGTTGCCCCTTCGAAGTGGATTAGGTCATGCCCTGGCCTTTGTCGATCCATAATCCATCTAGGCAGGGGTTCTGTGAGATCTGCCATGATATATGGGTTTTATCCATCCATTTTGCCAAATCATTTTAGCCTATGAGCCCAAAAATGAGGCAGATCCAAAAGCTCAAATGGACCACACCACGGAAGGAAAGCAGATATAATGACACCCACCTTTGAAATCTTGTTAGGGGCCATCGCGATGTTTATTTGCCATCCAACCTGTTCATATGGTTAGATAGACCTGGGTGAAAGGAAAACACAAATATCAGTTTGATCCAAGACTTCTGCAGCTCCTAAGAAGTTTTTAATGGTGGGCATTCAATTCCAACTGAGTGGTCCACTTGAGTCTTAGACCTTAGACCTTAGACCTACCTCCTTTTTAGGTTCATATCCCCTACAATGATCTAGAAGAATGAATAGACAGCATGGATAAAACCCATAGATCAATTTGCTTCCCAAGACCTTTAAGAAAGTAAGTGGGGCTCACCGTATTTTTCATATGACACCTGACTCATTCAAATATGCACTCTGTTCGCCCAATTCAATCAAACACAAGGCCACATATGATTAAGGGTCTGTATTTAGTTTATATGTGGGATTAGGAAGTGCAGGTGTGCCAAAGTCGTATTCGGCTCAATGTTTGATTGAACGATGGTGACCCTGCGTTGAAACAAATTAGTAAGACTGGATTGGAAAATCTAGCTGTCGAGCCAGCCACGAGTTGTAATCAACGATCATGCAATTTATGAAAGGGTAGGAGTGAGTCCTCTCTGATAGATTCTTTTTGCCTTATATCTTATTCTTTCACCATTAATTATAATTAATATTTCTCAAAAATAAAAATGATCAAATAAATAAAAGAAGACAAACAATATCAATTTTATTAATATTTAAATGAAGCTCGTTACAATCAATAAAATATGACTAGAAAAATAAACAAAACGATAGATAAATATTTAATTTGTTTGTAAGAATAGATGATCAAGGCAAATGGTCAACATGATGTGACCAAAAACATGATCACCTAAGTAAGGACTTAGTTGATCATGATCCAACAACTTAGGGTTGTGGATGTTTATTTTAATCATATGGTATTGTAGTGGTGGCGTTGAACAATAGCGATATATGCTAAGACTAGGCTATGCTAAGATAAACATAAGGATAAATGTAAAAGAGATATATTGTTTGTGGCGTGGGCCTCGAGTTATTCATCACGCGCTTCTTTTATAGATTGTCGAGGCGGCAAAATCCTTTATGGGTTTTCTTCCTAATCCT
Source organism: Magnolia officinalis (assembly GCA_021015155.1). Taxonomy (NCBI): domain Eukaryota; kingdom Viridiplantae; phylum Streptophyta; class Magnoliopsida; order Magnoliales; family Magnoliaceae; genus Magnolia; species Magnolia officinalis. The sequence goes on from JAJHSJ010000004.1 coordinate 106,245,575, forward strand.
AAATCACTCACATCTACTACATGCATTTTGAATAGGGAGATCTCCTTAAATCTAGATATGTTGGTTTTCATATCTACAATTTTACATATATGCTCTCTTGTTGAACATTTAGGACTTATTGCATCTAGATTTGGAGTTGACTAATCCATCTTCACCGTTAATCCTGGATCTTAAATTGATCAGGTCATCATTATATCTGAATGATCCAATCGGTGATGTCCACCTCTTCACGATCTTAGTCCCTTCTTATTGTGGAACAGGTGAGACTAAATCTATCAGATTGAGCTCTCCTATTCTTTTAATTCTAATTGATGTATGCCAGAGACCCAATTCATTAATGCCTACCCTTTCTTAATTTAGGTCCGTGTTGCAACCGATCTCTTAGATATCATATTGATATTCGGATATTCAAAAACTTCGTGAACACCGTAAACCCGTTGAACAATATTTTTAGAAAGATCTCTCACTTTATAAGGATTGTAATGTAGACCTTATCCAGTGTATCGTAACCCGATCTGTGATAGGATTCTTTCTTAATTTCGATAGGTTTTTATAGTTGTGTTGGGCACGCTACCTCATTAATATGGTTCACTAATCATGATCATGTGGCATGTGATGTTTTGTTTCCTAAAAACTTGTGTATAATTTTATGTCATCACATTAATAACAAAATTCGTGTTTCTTAAGGAAGATTAAATGAAACCATCTTCGAACACTTTATCCACACTCAACTCATAGTGACACCGCATGACAACTCTTCATTAGTCCACATTAGTGTGTCAAAAATGAACATAAACAAGCCTCATCTGAATGAATGGACACCCTTAAGAATATACAGGCCATTCCCAAGCTCACATGGGACACCCCCACCTCACAATTTTAAAAGTTTTAGTATGATTTTACATGCTGTGGCCCACCACTTTTGAATCGACCTATTTTCTGCCCATAGACGTTTCGGTGCACCTACCCTGCCTGAAAAGGTACTGTATTCTGCAAAAACCCTGCTCCCCACCGAAATATGTTGGTGTAGGACATCTCTACCATGAAAATGGTATGTCCCACCGTGAAAATCACTCATCTAAAAGTTCAGGCCGATCCTCTCACCAAATGGGCCGCATCTATAAATCAAGCCAAACTGGTGGTTGTCCATTAATTTCAACAGTGTGGTGTATCTCCTTATCTGACTAGCACTATTTTTAGACCATCTAATTCTCACGTTGTACCCAACCCTTTTTATTGGTACGGATTTCATACCAAGCGACGGGAAAGATGGTATGGCACTACAGCTGCGGTGCCTGTATTACGGTATATATTAGTCAGGACATTTTCGGTAAAATCCCCAAATAAGTAAATCAATAAATTAATAAACAGGATATTTCGCACCAAAGGTGCACCACTAAATATTAAAACAAATATAATTTCGATATTTTTTCCAACTTTATAAAGAGGATTCATTGAGGCAGTGTACGGTACTTTTCCAGCTACAGCTGTTCCTGCACTTGGAATTACCCAACCCTGCTGGCAATAAAAATTCCAGATGTAGCCGATTCGTGTGGTACTCGCGTCCCTTGTGGTAAGCATTTGCTTGTAGGTAAGGTGTCATTGTCGGTCGGATTGCATACTGAGCTTATCCAACGTTGCTACTGGCCGTCGGTGTTGAACTCCCCCACGTTAAAAACTTCCTAGTATACACTATAGTGTTTGTTTGAAATCCAACCTATATTGATAAGGTCATACAGATCTGGATGGATGAAGGGAAAACAAAGATACCATCTTCATCCAAAACTTGTGGCCTGGGAATTTTTTAATAGTGGACGTTCAATCACTAATGTTTCCTGTGGTGTGGTCCACTTGAGCCTTGGATCTACCTCCTTTTTAGGCTCAAGCACTTAATATGATTTGGAAAAATGGATGGACGGCTTGGATAGATACATATATTACGGTGGTCCTCACAACTCACAAGGCCTCCCAAGGACCGAGTCTGTCCTGGGAGTGGAAGGACGAAGCCCACGTCCGCGATCCTAAAGTAGAAATCCCATAGCCTCCCATGATTTCCATTCCATTTCCAGAAAAATAAAAAAAAAATAAAATGGAAGAAGAAGGGAATTGCAAGCTTCACATAGTTATGGTGCCGTCCCTTGCTTTTGGACACATGATCCCCTATCTAGAGCTGGCCAAGTGCTTAGCTCAAATAGGCCACCGTGTCTCCTTCTTCTCCACCCCCAGGAATATCGATAGGCTGCCATCTATCCCTCATGATCTACGCTCCCACATAAATCTCGTGAAGCTTACCCCACCTCCCATCGACGGCCTACCTGAGGATGCTCAATCCACCGTCGATGTCCCGCTTGATCACTTCCACTACTTACTTAAGTTGTTGGATGGACTGGAGGGCCCCTTATCAGCGTTCCTCGACGACGATCCAACGCCAGATTGGATTATCTACGACTTCTTTGTTTACTGGGCCCCACGCGTCGCAGCTAGGTATGGAATACCCACCGTCTTCTTTGGACCGTTCAGTGCCATGACCCTCTCCATCATAGGCCCTCCATCGGTGCTGATGGACCCAAAGCCGAGGACGCCTGAGCAATTAGCCGTTCCACCCCCGTGGGTCCCATTCCCTACCAATATGGCTTTCCGATATCATGAAGCCGTACAAATCGCCAAGAGCAGAAGTAACCGTGCACCGGGTTCTGATCTGACGTCGAGTCAGAGGCTAGGTATCATCTTCCAAGGATGCCATGTAGCGGCTATACGGAGCTGCCTGGAATTCGAACCTAATTGGATCCAACTCCTTGGAGAGCTTTACCAGAAACCCATTTTCCCGGTAGGCTTTCTTTCACCGTCCATACCTGAAAGCGAAGATAGGGAGCATGAAACGTGGGTGGGCCAGGAATGGCTGGACACACAAAAGCATGGGTCCACGGTTTATATTGCATTTGGGAGTGAGTTACGACTCAGTAGAGAACAAATGCATGAGCTAGCTATCGGGTTAGAGGTATCCAAGTTGCCATTCTTCTGGGCATACAGAGGGGACCCGTGTCTACTCCCATTCGGGTTTGAGGAGCGGACCAAGGACCGTGGGGTCGTTCACTTGGGATGGGCCCCACAAGCTAGGCTCTTGGCACATACGTCGATCGGGTGTTTCTTGACACATGGAGGGTGGGGTTCGACCATTGAGGGTCTTGCCTTTGGCAAACCGCTCATTACGGTGCCCATGATCGCTGATCAAGGGCTGAATTCGCGGTTAATGGAAGAGAAGCAAGTTGGAGTTGAAGTGCCGAGGAATGAACGGGATGGATCTTTCACGGGGGAGGCAGTTGCTAAGTGTTTGAAGCGGGTGATGGGAGAGAATGAGGGTGAGACCATCAGATCCAATGCGAAGGAAATGATGAATATCTTTTGCAATAAGGAACGGCACAATCAGCACATCAAAGACTTTGTGGATTACCTCATGAGGAATGGACGTCGAGCCAGCATCCCATCTCCCTCGGCTTAATCATGTCATGCTAGATGCATATGAATAAAGGCCACTATCTTCACGATCAGACTGTTGATAATCAATGGAAGATAGTACTGGATACTTAGTGTGTTATTGTCACATGAATACTTAGGCACCGAGCATTAGTGTTGGATGATGGGTGTAGTTACTTTAGCTAGATGAATATTAATAAGATTCATCAGACGGTGCTGGATGATGGGACCTGCATGTTTAAGTGTGATAGTTTGTATGTCTGAAAAGGAAACACCTAATCCACGGTCGGATGGTTTCCGATGTTGAGGTTAGAAATAGTATGTTGGATGGTTTCGGATGTTGGGGGTAGAATTATATTTTGGGTGGCGTTGGATGTTGGGTGTGGATAGAGCTGGGCATCGAGTCGAGTCAGACTGGATTGGGTCTAACTTGACTCGGTCCGAAATTTCCATGGACTGACCCGAACTCGATCCAATCCGGGACCGAGTCCAGGTCATCTGACTCAATCTGATCCGGTACACTGCTGGCCTGATCTGATCCAATCCGAGTCCGACTTGGTCCGGGAAACCGAGTCGGATCGAATTGGGTTCGGTTCGGATCGGTCCTTTTTTTTTTGAAAATTTTTTTAAAATAAAAAAATTCCAGGCACCTACCTGATCGAGATGAACGGTGATGATGGTATAGCATCCTTAAGTGTGATGTAGACGATGGATATGATGGGTCCGCAGCATATCCATGACCCTCAGAATTCACCAGGTTGGAAGATCCTGTGCATTAAAAATAGAAATTGGTTAAGGATCTTCTAACCTCGTCAATTATCCATCCATCGAGGGGATCATCAAACGAACGATCTAGATCACCCAAAGATTGAACCACATTTAGGAACGAGGAAGTCAGAGCCTGAGGATAGGATGTTGTACATATCCTCAAGCCGAGGATCAAAAAGTCTCATTTGAGGTGAAAAGGCCCGAAATTACTGGTCGAAAGTCCCGAGCAAGCAAAAATCTCATAAAGAAAAATCCACTATTTTCTGTTGCAATTGGTGCTCGATCCGAACTGGGTTTGTTCAATTGATAGAAGAGAGAAAGGGATTGAGATTTTTTGATGGTCGGTATCTGACGCCATGAGGAAGAAGCTCGATACCCGTTTCCCAGCCATATGTTCTCCTTCTTCCTCTCTATATATATCCATGTGGCGGTGCTCATTCGGGTAGAGAAAGAGAGGGATTAGGGTTTCATTCAGGTTCGACTGAGGATAGTAAAAAGGTAAAAGTGAAAATGAAAAATGAGTATATATAGGTACCTGTACAGATCGGATTGAATCGGTCCGGATTGATCACTGATCCGAACTCGATCCGATGTATGGTCGGATCTGAATGGGCCTACTTGATTTGACCTGATTCCGGCCTTCGGTTTGGTTCGGATCAGGTCGAATCTGTCGGATCAGTTCAGATTCTTCCCAGGATGTGGATTGCATCGGCAGTTTGTATTATTATGTCATGCATAGTGTAATACTAATCAGTAGTTTGGTTGTATGTAATCTACTCTTTTAGCTATATATTGGGCTGTACGCGGCTGGCCTACCAGACAAAAGTAGAAAGGATAGTGGCCATGTTACTTTGAGAGCGAGATTTCACATCTTACTCGACGCTGACACCGTACAAATATCACGTGTTTCTGTGAAGAATCTGGAATCTGGATAAGATTTCTTATCTGCCTTTTGGCTGATGTACCTCACACCAGCTATATAGCTGTTGTATTTACGTTAGTAAGTTCTGTGGGTCTGATCATAAGGTATGTGTTATATCCAAACCGTCCATCCATTTACCAATCTCGTCTTAAGTCTTGAGAAGAAAAATAATACAGATATAACTATCAAGTGGACCACACTGCAAAAAGCATTGGGGGATTGAACGTCTACCATTGAAACCCTTTTTGGGGTCACAGAAGTTTTGGATCAATATGAAATTTGTTTTTCCTCTTCATTCAGGTATTTTTGACCGTATGAACATATTGGATGGAAAATAAACTCTATGGTGGGCCCTACGAATTGCTTAACGGTGAAAATCATTATCTCCACAGCTATTTTTGGTGCGGTCCAGATGATCTTTGGATATGATTGATTTTTTGGATAATGCTCTAAAATAATCTCTAAAAATAGATGAACGGTGTAGAGATAATAAATACATCACTGTGGGGCCATGTAACTTTAATATCCTTTGAACCGTTCGTATAACTCGAGCTCGAGGAGCGTAGTGCTCGTCTTCGCGCAACACATAACTACAGCAGCTATATAGCTGGGGTGAGGTACACTAGCAATCCGCTTCCTTCGGTGTACCATGATGTATTGGTTTTATCCCGCTCTGTTCATACATTTTTACAGATAATTTTAATGTAATTATTTTAAAATGGGTTAGATTTAAGGCTTGAGTGGACGACACAAGGCAATTAAATTTCCATCATTAAAAACTTCTTGTTAGCTTCATAAGTTTTGGATTTGTTTTTTCCCTTCATCCAAGTATGTATGACCTTATGAACCATTTGGATGGCGAATAAACATCAAAGTGGCCCCTGGGGAGGTTTCAACGGTGTGTCATTAACAACGCTACTTCCTGTTTTGTGGTCCACTTTAGATTTGGATCTATAACATTTCTTGAATCATATCATAAAATGATCTTAAAATATAGATGGATGGCATGGATAAAACCCATACATCACGGTGGGCTCCAAAGAGCCTCTGTCTGCACGGAAATCTGTACATGCCGGGTAGGATGCAATCCGCTTCCCATGAACCACAAATCCCCTCTCTCCTTGCATTCCATGCCCAGCAATGGAAGAAAAAGTAAAGCTTCACATTGTGATGGTGCCGTGGCTAGCTTTTGGCCACATGATCCCCTATCTAGAGCTGTCCAAGTCCTTAGCTCAAATGGGCCACCGTGTCTCCTTCCTCTCCACCCCCAGGAACATCGAAAGGTTGCCAAGTGTCCCTCAAGATCTACGTTCCCTCATAAATCTAGTGAAGCTTACCCCACCTCTTGTAGGCTATTGTAGCCTTTTTACTTAAAAAAATAACTTAGAAGGGAATAGGAGAATGCTGATTTTTGTTGTATTGGTTCTTTATATATGAAAATGAAATATATACACATATTTATAGCATAAAAACTAAGGGACATGACTCTTCACAAAGAGACATGAACCTTTTCAACTAAGGGACGTGACTCTTCACAAAGAGACATGAACCTTTTCACAAAAGTGCCTTTTCCAAAGAGACATGAACCTTTTCACAAAAGTGCATTAATTCAATCGTTGTTTTGCCATCCACAGCTTTTGTAGGACTCCGATTAAGCAAGTAACAGCTGTCGACACAGCTTCAACCCAAAAAGTATTCGGGATGCCTTTCTCCTTCAACATAGAACGAGCCATTTCGACAATTGTTCTATTCTTCCGTTCTGCAACGCCGTTTTGCTGAGGTGTGTAAGCAACAGTCAGTTGCCTCTTGATTCCTTCTTCTTCACAATATGTCTCAAATTCCTTAGAGACATACTCGCCGCCGCCGAGATCACTTCTCAGCATCTTGAGTTTGAGACCACTTTGTCTCTCACTTGTGATTTGAATCCCTTGAAGATCGAAAGAGCTTCTGACTTTTGCTTTATGAAGTACACCCACATCATTCTTATATAATCATCAATAAAGATGATAAAATACAAGCTTCCACTAAGTGATGGAGTTTGCATTTTTCCACAAATATCAGTGTGGATCAACTCCAAGGGCGCCTTTGCTCTCCACGCACTTCTTGAGAAAGGTGCACGATGATGTTTTCCCAATGCACAACCCGAGCAAATGTCATTTTTAATTTTGATAGACGGTAAACCATCTACCAGATTCTTCTAATCCATCAACTTCAATCCATGAAAGTTCAAATGCCCCAGTCTTTTATGCCAAAGCCAAGATTCATCAAGTGTCTCGGCTTTCCGTGCACAATCGATCGAATATCGCAACTTAATAGGAAAATTACGATTTTTCTCCATATTCACCTTAGCGACCACTTGATTTGTGCCATTCTTGTCATAGATAATGCAAGAATCATTTTCGAAGCATATAGAGTGCCCATTTTGAACAAGTTGCCCAACACTTAGCAAGTTTTGATCCAAGTCAGGAACAAGTAAAACATCTTTTATATACTTGACCCCTTTCTTGGTTTCAATGACAATTGTCCCCTTTCCATTTGCTTCCACAATAGCACCATTTCCCATACGGACTTGAGATCTGATGGATGAGTCGATATTTGTGAATATCCGATCATCACCTGTCATATGATTACTGCATCCACTGTCCAAGTACCATATGTCTTCAGTTTGAGTGAGTGAGTATTGACATGCAAAAAACATGTTTTCTTCAACTTTTTCTTCAGAAAAGTTTGCAGCATGCTGATTGTCCTTGAAACGACAATCCTTCTTTATGTGTCCAAACTTTTTACAGTTAAAACACTGAGGTTTGCCTCGATTCCAACACTCACTTTCAATATGGCCAGACTTTTTGCAAAAATCGCAGGTAAGATCTGAATTTTTACCTTTGTTTCGATTTTGCCATTTTCCTTGCATTGATTTTCCACCTTTCTTGTAATTGCCTTTTGATTCTTTCCGGGACCAGCTTGTGTCTTCTCGAAGAACTTTGTGAACCAATTGAAAGTTTAGTTTGAAACGCACTTTCAACTGATTTTTCTTCACGCCTCAACAATCTTTGTTCATGTGATTCTAAAGAGCCCATCAACTCAATCAATGATAAGGTTGAAAGGTCCTTAGATTCCTCTATTGCGCAATGGCAGCATCATATTTTGCAGGAGGCTTATTAAAAGCTTCTGAACCACCTTTTCATCAGAAATAGAATCTCCATAGATCCTAATCTGATTCACCACTTCATCACTCGTGAAAGATAATCTTTCATCTTTTCCGAGTCTTTCATTTTCAGATTTTCATACTCTCTCCGTAGAGTTTGTAACTTGATGGCAATTACTTTAGACGTACCTTTGAACTCCTGTTGTAAAGTGTCCCAAGCTTGCTTTGAAGTTTGAGATGGAATGATTCTAGAGAAGATAGAATCAGACACTTTGTTGAATGAAGAAGAGGGCCTTCGCATCTTTCTTCTTATTCTCCTTCAGTTGTTCTTGTTGTATGGCTGAGAGGAGATGTGAGATCGGTTTTAGTTGGATAACTGATTTCAACAATCTCCCATAGCCCTTGAGATTGGAACAAGTCTTCATTTTGATGCTCCAATGATCAAAGTTCTCCCCTCTAAAAATGGGAATTGCGGGATGAATCGTTGCACAAACCATTCATTGCCATCGATTCTACTTCTTTAGAAGTTTCTAACACCCAATCAAGACCCGAAACGTGGCTTTGATACCACTTTGTAGGCTATTGTAGCCTTTTTACTTAAAAAAATAACTTAGAAGGGAATAGGAGAATGCTGATTTTTGTTGTATTGCTTCTTTATATGAAAATGAATATATATACATATTTATAGCATAAAAACTAAGGGACATGACTCTTCACAAAGAGACATGAACCTTTTCAACTAAGGGACGTGACTCTTCACAAAGAGACATGAACCTTTTTACAAAAGTGTCTTTTCCAAAGAGACATGAACTTTTTCACAAAAGTGCCTTTTCACAAAAGTGCATTAATTCAACACCTCCTGTCGTTGGCCTACCTGAGGATGCTCAATCCACCGTCGATGTCCCGCTTGATCACTTTCACTACTTACTTAAGCTGTTGGATGGACTGGTGGGCCCCTTATCAGCGTTCCTCCATGGCGATCCAACTCCAGATTGGATTATCTACTATGTGTTCGTTTACTGGGCCCCACACGTCGCGGCTAGGTATGGGATGGGCCCTCCCTCCATCGGTGCTGATGGATCCGCAGTCGAGGACGGCCGAGCAATTATCCGAGCCACCCCCGTGGGTCCCATTCCCAACAAATGTGGGTCACCGATACTATGAGGCCGTACAAAACGCGAAGACTGGAAGTACCCCGGACATCAGATTCGGGTCTGACCGTTGGATACAGGATGGGGATTACACTCCAAGGATGCCATGCCTTGGCAATACGAAGCTGCATGGAATTCGAACCCGACTGGATCCGACTCCTTGTGAGCTTAACGACAAACCCGTTTTCCCGATAGGCTTGCTTTCTCCGTCCATACCCGAAATCAACGGTAGGCAGCATGACACGTGGTTGGACACCCAAAACAGGGATCCACAGTTTATATTGCATTTGGGAGTGAGTTTCAACTCAGTAGAGAACAAATGAATGAGTTAGCAATCGGGTTAAAGGTATCCGAGTTACCCGTCTTTTGGGCATATAGGGGGGACCCACGCCTACTTCCAATTGGGTTCGATGAGCGGATCAAGGGCCGTGGATTCGTCCGCTTGGGGTGGGCCCCACAAGCTAGGCTCTTGGCACACGTGTCAATTGGGTGTTTCTTAACACATGGGGGGTGGGGTTCGACCATCGAGGGTCTTGCATTCAGGAAGCTGCTCATCATGTTGTCCGTGTTCGGTGATCAAGGGCTGAATTCCTGCGTGATGGAAGAGAGGAGAGTTGGAGTTGTGGTGGAGAGGAACGAGTGTAATCTACTCTTAGTTGGATGGTGTTGGATGTTGGGTGTAAAATGTTGATTGCATTCGTATGTCATGTATTGTAAATCGACAGTAAGTAGTTTAGCTGCGTGTAATCTACTCTTGTTAGTTACATTATCTCATGCATGACCGGGTCACCACACAAAAGTAGAGAAGCTACTGGCCATGCCTGTTGCGAGAGTGTGTGGGGGTGTGCGAGCGTGTAAAAAAAAAAAAAAAAAAGATTCACGAGTTGCAAAGGGTTTTTGTGGAGAGAGGATGAAAAACTCAGTGAGTCGACTGAGTTTTGGCCAATCCACTTGGGATTGGCCAGATTACTGGTCAAAATGCCACAACTCGACTCAGTTGGATTGAATTTTGACATGATCAATCGGCCATCTTCTGGTGAGAGTAGGCAATTCAATTCACCAGAGTCTCCCCTTCTCGGTCACTAATGCTCATGCCAAGTCGCAACTCTCTCTCTCTCTCTCTCTCTCTCTCTCACTTCTCCATTGATCCACCATTGATTTATTTGATGCTGTTCTTTTTTCAAAGAAATATACTACTGAAAGAAAATTAACAAAGAACAACATATCTATAAGCACATAAAGAGTGTAGAGTGTGCTGCTGACGTATTCTTGACATAGTTGGACCAAAAGAAGCCTGAACGAAAGTAGAGGTAGTATGTATAATTGGATCCCAATTCTATATATGAACAGTGGCATCCATATCGATGAAATTCATTCTAAATAAGAAGAAATTGTCATTTGAAGTTTGGATCATAGATGTTGGACAACCCCAAATGTAGGTAGTGAAGTAGTATAGTACTCTGGAGTCCAAAGTAAATCCACAAGTACTAGAAAGAACACTTCTAGAACTAAACTAGAAATCGAATAAAATCTGGAGTTTTTGCATTGTGGCTAATTGGAATTGCATAAAAAAAAATAAAAATAAATAACAAGCAACTAAGAGTCTAAGGATTCCCAATTAATCAATCCTTAATATCAATTCTTCAATTCAACTTAATCACTCAACAAGAGTCCAATAAGGTTTCCTTCTAAGAAGAATATAGAATAGTTAATTAAATTTAAAACATCCAACAAAGATATACGAATCTTAATCAATCGATCTCGCATGAAGATTTGATTAATTGATTACAAGGAATCTAAAGCATCTATTATACCCAAAGTCAACAATATATCAATGAATTTTATATATCGAAACTTTTACCAATACTAGGAATTCAACCAATTCAAATTTAATTCAACCATAAAAATCAATAACATTAAATTAAAAATGAATTAACATTAAGGATTCATTAAAAGGTTCATCTAACCTTAGTTAAGAGATTGGCTAATCATAGCATTTTAAACTGGAAAAAAAAAAGTAAAACACTAAAAAACTAAAAAAAACAAATTAGAATTGAAGGTTGAGGAAAAATGAGCGCACCAAAAAAGTTCCTCTCTCTCTCTCTCTCTCTCTCTCTCTCTCTCTCTCTCTCTCTTCTCTCTCTCTCTCTCTCTCTCTCTCTCTCTCTCTCTCTCTCTCACAACCCTATGATGTGTTTAATTCACTAGAAGCCCTCTTTAAATAGAAAATTTTCCACCAACTAAAGACTTACGTACCTACGTGCACTGTCGATTGATACCCTCGATCAATCGAGTCTCATTGAAGTCCTTTCAATCGATCGAAACTCCATCTTCAATCAAATCAAAATCGTCCAAAATAGTCTAACAATTTTCTTCTGAAAATCTAAATCTATCGATCTGTTCCTTTAATCGATCGACTCCAATCGACGACTTGTCGTTCGAATAGAAGCTTCCATCGACCGAATCAAAAAATGTGAAAATCATCTAGTAACCAACTTTAACTTTCTTGAGTTTCTTGATATGATGTTCGATTCGATCGATGCCAATCGAAGGTCGCTCGATCGAATTGAGGGCTCTGTGAATCGATTGAGAAGTGTTGATTTCTTTAATTTAACACACTTGATCTTTGATCTTCTTTCTTGGGTACTTGGATTCTTTTGGTCTTCAACCTTTGTGCGCCTCCTTAGGGTCTTCAATTGCTTTGTTCTTCGACTTCTTTTAAGCTTTAATTCTCCATTTTTAGCTCGATTTAATCTTAGACTTCAAATCCTTCTGCAAATTGAAATTACATCTTAATTAGGCCATATAGTGTTCGAATGCAAGGGAAAGTGATGCAAAACTAGAGATAAATATGCAATATTTAGTACTTAACAATAAATCAATCATAACTTTTGATTTGTGTATCACCATGAAGCGCACAACCTATTGATCTTTATGTCACAATGCTTCCGAGGTCAACCGACTTGCTTTGTTGGCCGAATTCATCTGTTTTGTCGGAAAACACATCCTCAATCCAACACTACAAATTTTATTTTATATATATATATATATATATATATATATATATATATATATATATATATATATAAAACTATTTTTAGAAATTTCTATTTTCATTACTTTTGGAGTTTTAAAATTTTATGTCTTTTAAGAAGTTGTTCGTAATTAGGCCGATAATATTCTGGTAAGGTTTATCTAGACTTTCTAATTTTGGCAAATTAGGCTTCACAAGAGTTTTGCTAGAATTGTGAAATTAGGCTTTAAAGAGTTTGCCCGAATTAGGAAATTAGGCTTTAAAATAGTTTTGTTAGAATTGGGATATTAGGCTTTAGAATAATTACATTATTTTGGGTAATTTCGAATTAGGATTTTTTTTATTGTCCACCATCACTCTTAAGACGATATTCTCGCTACTATCATTGTCTATGATTATATCATAGAACTTACCGTTGATGGTGCACCGCGTATGGAATATATTGTGTCGTTGTGGATGTAATTCCTTCTATGGGGTGTATAGTAATCTCTTCACAACTAGAAATTCATCGCGATCCTTGTCTGTCCATTCATCACCATCTGCTCCTTCCTCAGTGGCTTGTTCATGTTCATCAAAGCCAGGGTCTTCTTCTACAGCATCACCTTCAATGCCCCCTTCGTTTATAGTCAAGTGTGCTGCGGGACGTTGAGGACAGGTGTTTGCTAAGTGGCCTGGTTGGCACGGCAGTAACAATTTTTTGACCTTGGCCGAACATAAGGATTTGGAATCCTACTCGGGCCTGCTGTTATGGGTGCTACACGTTGAGGCCTAGATGAGCCAATCCCCATATCATGGTTCGTGATTATAGGAGATTAAGGACGTTCTCCTATTGGTTCTTTTCCTTGTGCCAGCACTGGATCCTGCATATGACCCATCGTGGGAGGTCAAGTTGAAGGATAAGACTAATTAAAGACTCTCGCAAGCTGCGTTTCTGTCATACCTATCGACTGAACCGCTTCATCCACGGTCCCGACTCGGTGCATCTGAACTCGATCCTAAATTGTCAATCGTAACCCATATATAAATCAGTTACCTTCTGTGATTCAGATTCTGACAAATCGTTTCGTGTTGTCAACCGCTTAAATTCTTTAGTGTAATCTATGACGGTTCAATTTTCTTGTTGGAATAATATCTGCTCGTAATCGCTGAAGAGGAATTGTGATCGAAAAAAGCGTCTCATCTGTAGCCATTACGAGATGGGCACCTTGTTCTGTCGGGCACATGAGAGTTATAATTGCTACCACCATGCAGCACCACCAGATTTTAATTTAAATGCTACCAATTTCACCTTTTTATGATCTGACACATCGATGTCATCAAAATATCTCTCTACTTCAGCTAGCCAATCAAGGAAACCTTCTATATGTAATAAACCATTAAAACTAGGAAGTTCAGCCTTACCTCGATAGTCTTTTTCAACACGATCTAAATGATCGCCTCTATGCATTGGTCATCGAGCAAAGCATTCATTAAGGTCCTCATCGCTAGAACTTGAATCATCTGGTGTAGCCCTACGATTTACCACTAATAGTGCTTTACGAAAATTGGGGTTGTGTCGAACAACGACCACGGGCAGTAGAGCAACCACGGGCGGTGGAGCATCGCCTAAGGCTCGAAGCAAAAGTAGCGCATCCGCAAGACAGTCGAGGGTTGCATGCATCCCTTGCATGGTCAACTCTTCCGGTGGAAAGCTTGCATTCTTTCTAAAAGATAGTGAATCCCTGAATCACCGTCCATGGGATTTTAGTTCATACCTGCGTTGTTTGCCATTAGTCCGAGGAGAATTCTCGCTCTAATACCAATTGACGCAGGAATGAATGTGATGAGGTCGATCACCGTCTTCCTCAAGGATAACTACTTTGAATCCACGAAGCTTCTTTGGACTCCTCACAGAGACCTCTCGAATCCATAAGGAAAGAAAGCTAGAGAAATATAAATAAATTCTATAAAATTCGTAATTTGATTGATGAATGAATTAAACGAGTTCACAACCCTTTAAATAGGGATACCAAGCGATGGGAAAGAAATCATAATCAAACTACAACTAGAACTCCTAGAATCGCAACTTACTATTTATAGACGGTCGTGATGTCTACTAGTGCACAAGGTTTTTGGCCAAAAATAGCAAGTGTCCTCTTAATTATTCTCACTCTTCATCCATTTTGCTTCACCAAGATGTTCTCTTAATTATTCTAAGCACTTTTCACGTTGGGTGCGACTCCTAAAGCCCAATGGATGAAGAGTTATAATCAAACTAAAACTAACTATTATAGTAAAAACGGAATTAAAAAGGGAAATGGCCGTCGATCTAATGGTATTTCAAAAATCCAGCTTGCGTAACCGGGTGTAGTTGCTTTGGGTGGCTAAAGTAGCTCGTTCTACCCCAAAATCATATATTTTACGTCTGATAACTCATTCTGGATTGGGAGATACGCTCGATTTAAGGTCTAACTGTCTGGATCACTTCTGTCATCAACCGGGCCTTTTCTAATCCATCTTGGCCATGAAATTGTCCACGACCCGCTCTACATCAGCGGCCAAAAGCCTTGCGCACTAGTAGACATCAAGACCATCTATAAATAGTAAGTTTGCTATTTATAATAAAAACATAAATAAGAAAGGGAAACCCAACGTAGTGGGGTTAGGTGGCTAAAGTAGCTCGTTCTACCCCAAAATCATATATTTACATCCGATAACTCATTCCGGATTACGAGATACGCTCAATTTAAGGTCTGACGGTCCAAATCGCTTCTGTCGTTGACCGGGCCTTTTCTGATCCATCTTGGCCATGAAATTGTCCACGACCTGCTCTACATGACATTATTGCTATTTGAATTTTTTTTATGAGTGATCCTAAGATTTGTTCAAAATTGTAAAGATTTTGGCGACAATAAGACTATTGCCTGCATACATTTTTTGCATTTTTTTTTCAGCAACTTAAGGCCGGGCCATGTTCACCACATGGGCTTACTACCATGGTTGCGGATGGTGGCATTGTTGCCACCGGTGCCTATCACAATTCCATACACGCTCCTTTTCATGGTAAATGGCTTTGGGGATGATACAACCGCTGCACAAGCAAGGGTTTGCATCAACACACAAATCTTACCAGCCCGACTAGGGGTGTACAAGCAAGGGTTTGAGTCGAACCAAGTTGAGCTAGCCTCAGCTCAACTCGGCTAGGCCACTAGCTGACCGCAGCTCAAACTCAGCTCGGCTTGGTCCTCAATCCTGACTAGCTAGCTCAACTCGGTTCGGTCAGCAGCTCGAGCCAGTTCAAGCCGAGTTCACCACCACGATGTCGTAGCTGATGTCGTTAGCTTTGTCAATACGATCTATAAAGTCGGTGAAACCGCTTCGGACTCTTAAGAAGTCAGGCAATTGAGACCTTGTCATCTCTATTCGATGTGGGAGAACAGTCACAACAAATTTCTCTAAGTCACTATCAACATTATCATTGTTGGCTTTACAAACCAAATTTATCGGCTTTACAAAGCCTTAAAACCATACTCACTACAAGGATATATTTTAAAAAAACACCTTTTTTTTATTTACTTGTTTTTCACTGTTGCTGCACACTTACTCTGATCGGATACATAGTATGCCTTTTATAGGCTTTTGCACCTATTGTAAAATGACTACAATACCCTTACTCCATTAACTGCATTAACTATAGCAGTTTCAAACGTTTTGAAACTCACCAGCCACAACACGTGGAAACTGTGCAAAAAACCATAACGTTTCAATCACGTGGAAATTCCAAAGGTCACTGGAATATCTCAACCGTCCATTTGGTTTGGATGTTACAACACTCCCCTTCAAACCAAAACAGGTTTCATTCCAAGCATTGACCTTAGTCATCTGAATGTATCAGTCGGTAATGCCTTGGTGAATATGTCTGCGACCTGTTCGGTGGTGTGACAGTACTCCAATTTCACCACTTTCTGCTTCACATGATCTCTGAGAAAATGGTATCGAGTATCGATGTGCTTGCTGCTTCCATGCTGCACCGAATTTTTGGCTAGCTCGATTGCCGACTTGTTATCCACATATATGACTATGGATTCTTCCTGCGGATGCTTCAGCTCCTTTAGCAGGTTTCTCAACCAAATCGCTTCACAGACAGTGGACGATGCTGCCACGTATTCTGCTTCACATGTGGACAGGGCGACCACACTCTGCTTCTTCGAATTCCATGTGAAAGCAGTCGTTCCGAGATAGAATACATAGCCAGTGGTGCTCTTTCTTTCATCTTGGTCACCTCCCCAATCACTGTCTGAGTATCCATATAGCATTGCTTCATCATTGTATGGATAGAAAAGACCGAATTTCATTGTTCCTTTGATGTACCTGAGGATTCTTTTTGCGGCTAGCCAGTGTGATTCTTTTGGCGCTTCCATGTACCTACTTAGAAGCCCAACACTGTAGACGATATCCGGCCTTGTGATTGTGAGGTACCTTAGGCTTCCAATCAGACTCTTGAACATAGTCGAGTCAACGCTTCTTCCTTCTCCTTCTTTTGTCAGCTTCAGGCCTGTTGCTACAGGCGTGTTCACGGCATTGCAGTCTGCCATCTTGAACTTTTTAAGCAACTCCTTGGCATACTTTTTCTGTGATATATAAATGCCGCCAACTTGTTGTTTTACTTCGATGCCCAAGAAGAAGGACATCAATCCACCATCAGTCATCTCGAATTCATTGAACATATCATGTTTGAATTCTTCAAACATTGCCTGATTGTTTCCTGTGAACAGCAGATCATCAACATATAGGCATGCTATGAGGATGTCGCCATGAGTATTTTTCTTGATGTAGACAGCATGCTCATATGGACATTGGACGAAACCGTTCTCTTGAAGATAGTTGTCGATGCGTGCATTCCAGGCACGAGGAGCCTGCTTCAACCCATAAAGGGCTTTCTTCAGTCGATACACTTTGTGTTCCACCCCTTGAACAACAAAACCTTCAGGCTGGTCAACATAGGCCTCTTCTTCCAGAATTCCATTCAGAAATGCAGATTTCACATCCAGTTGGTAGATCATCCAACTGTGATGGGCTGCAAGGGAGATAATCATCCTCACAGTGTCAAGGCGAGCAACAGGAGCGAAGACTTCTTCATAGTCCATCCCGTACTTCTGTTTGTAACCCTTTGCTACGAGCCTTGCCTTGAAGCGATCTATTTCACCATCAGCATTTCGCTTGATCTTGTACACCCATTTGACGCCAATAGTTCTTTGGCCTTGAAGGAGTGAGATCAGCTCCCATGTATGATTCTTCTCGATAGCATGGATCTCTTCTTCCATAGCCTTTCTCCAACATTCTTCATTCACGGCCTCCTCGAATGTGAGAGGCTCATGGTCCGCATACAAGCAGAATAAATTTACTTCCTCAGTTTCGGCGTATATATCATTGAGGCTCCTCATTTTGATCGAAGCCATGGGTGAGGGAGAACTGGATGATGACGCGCTGGCTGAATTTTGATTTGATGTAATACTTCCAGAGGAGATGGAACGTATCGCTGGACTTCTGCGTACAGACGGTTCGGCGGAAGATGGTGTTGCAGGTGTCTGCTCCTGGTTCTCATGCTTCTCTTCTTCATGTTCTTCAACCGCGACTTGATTTTCTTTAGCTGAATCTTCCTCGTTCCATTTCCAGGCTTCTTCCTCGCAGAATACAACATCTCTACTTACCACCACCTTGTTAGTTAGGGGTTGTAGAGCTTGTATGCCTTCGATACTTCACTGTAGCCGATGAAGATGCACTTCTCACCACGATCATCAAGCTTCTTTCTTCTTGCTTTTGGAACTTGAGCGTAGGCGACACACCCAAAGATCCTTAGGTGCGCCACGCTTGGTTTGTAGCCACTCCATGCCTCCTGTGGTGTCATGTTTCTTACGCTCTTGGTTGGACACCGATTGAGCAAGTAGGCAATACATGCAACTGCCTCTGCCCAGAAGCTTTTTGGCATGCCTTTCTCTTTGAGCATGGTTCTTGTCATGTCGAGGATGGTGCGGTTCTTTCGTTCTGCAATGCCATTCTGCTGTGGCGTGTATGCTGTAGTGTGTTGTTGTTTAATGCCTTGTTCCCTGCAATACTCTCGAAAGGCATTTGAGGTGTACTCTCCACCTCTGTCAGATCTAAGGGTTTTGATTTTAAGACCACTTTCTTTTTCAACAAGGGCCTTAAAATTTTTAAAAATAGTAAAAGCAGCAGACTTTTCTTTGATTACATACACCCACAATTTTCTACTGAAATCGTCAATGAAGGTAATAAAGTATTTATTACCTCCAATAGAGATTGGATCCAATGGTCCACAGATGTCAGTGTGAACCAACTGCAATGGTTCTTTTGCTCTTCGGGATACTCCACTTGGAAAGGAGTTCCTTTGTTGCTTGCCGAGTGTGCACGCCTCACACATATGTTCTGGAACTTCAATAGCCGGTAAGCCATGCACCATGCTTGATGAGGATAAAAGTCTAAAGCCACTGAAATGAAGATGCCCGAAGCGAAGATGCCATCTCCATGAATCATTCTTCACGAGTCCATAGAGGCACTTCTCAGCCTTTGTGTTAATATGGAGCGGAAACATGCGATTCTTCGCCATTTGGACTTGAGCCACAAGTCTCTCGTGTGCATCTCTTATAGAGAGAGAATGGTTTTCCATGTGTATGACATACCCCTTCTCAAGAAGTTGGCCGATACTGAGGATGTTACTTTTCATGTTTGGTACGTAATACACATTGGAGATAAAATTCGGCACACCATTCTTCTGATAGATTTTAACTTTTCCTTTACCTTTCACAGGAACTTTTGATGAGTCTCCTAGACTCACATTGCCACGAGCATC
This sequence comes from Magnolia officinalis, assembly GCA_021015155.1. NCBI lineage: Eukaryota > Viridiplantae > Streptophyta > Magnoliopsida > Magnoliales > Magnoliaceae > Magnolia > Magnolia officinalis. The sequence continues at coordinate 106,264,916 of JAJHSJ010000004.1, forward strand.
TTCTGCTAGTTCCACGAACAACTCCTTCTTGCCACACATGTGGTTACTCGCACCAGAGTCAAGATACCACACGTCATGTTGATCACATGCTTCTTCTTGTGCAAGAAGAAGTGTTGAGTCTTCTTTTTCATGATTTGATGCTTCTGCATAATTAGAATGCTCATCTTGATCTACTGGTTTGCTCCAACAGTCTGAAACATAATGGCCAAACTTGTTGCAATTGTAACATTGAATATTTTTTGTATTTCCACGACCACGCATGGAACAACCTCTACCATTTCCTCTTCCACGGAAATTGGTAGTCCTTTGTTGATTTTGTGATTGGCTTGGATAATATCCACGCCCTCTGCCTCTTGCACGATTGCTAGTGCCACGGCCCCCTCGTTGTGTATGACCATTCTTTTGTTCATTTAGAGTCAACTTAGACTCTAAGGCATGTTCAAGCATTGAACCCGCATTCTTTTGCATTCGTTGCTCATGTACTTGCAACGAGCCCATCAATTCTTCAATGGACAGATTTTCTAAGTCCTTTGATTCTTCTATGGCAACAACCACATGTTCAAATTTGGTTGTGAGGGATCGAAGTACTTTTTCAACAACCCGTACATCTTCGATCTTTTCACCATTTCTTTTCAAGTTGTTAACAATAACAAGTAACCTTGAAAAAAAATCAGAAATGGTCTCACCTTCCTTCATGTGTGAGGTCTCGAATTCGGCTCTAAAAGTTTGGAGACGAACCTTCTTCACACGATCAACTCCTTTGAAGATTGTGCTAAGAATCTCCCATGCTTGCTTGCATGTTGTTGCTTCAGCGATCCGTTCAAAGGTGGACTCATCCAACCCTTGATAGACAAGAAACAGAGCCTTCTTGTCCTTCTTTCTTTGATCTTTGAGGACCGCCCTTTGATCAGCGGTGTAGAGAGCTTCTTCTTCCGTTGTGGGTTCTACATACCCATCGGTAACAATCTCCCATAGATCTTGCAACCCGAATAGTGCTTTCATCTGGATGCACCAGTTTTCATAGTTATCCTTAGATAACTTTGGAATCTGCGGCTGGATCGAGGACGCCATCACTAGTTCACACTACGGATCAACAACACTTTTTTCTTTTTCTTTTTTATATAGCAGTGGCAACACTTGATCACACGATCTAAACCTTCAAACTATACCTGGTCCCACGAGATCGTCTTGCTTTGATACCAATTTGTTGGCTTTACAAACCAAATTTATCGGCTTTACAAAGCCTTAGAACCGTACACACTACGAAGATATATTTTAAAAAAAACACCTTTTTTTTATTTACTTGTTTTTCACTGTTGCTGCACACTTACTCTGATCGGATACATAGTATGCCTTTTATAGGCTTTTGCACCTATTGTAAAATGACTACAATACCCTTACTCCATTAACTGCATTAACTATAGCAGTTTCAAACGTTTTGAAACTCACCAGCCACAACACGTGGAAACTGTGCAAAAAACCATAACGTTTCAATCACGTGGAAATTCCAAAGGTCACTGGAATATCTCAACCGTCCATTTGGTTTGGACGTTACAACAATCATGGGGCCTGTAACGTCTTATGCAGTCCCAAGTAACAATGGAGAAGAAGTTGCTTGCACTGAAACCAAGCCTCGGTATGTCGTGCTTGCGAGCAATGTCAACTGTCCATGGAAAGCACATGTCGGAGATGATGCAGTCTGGGCGGTGTTCTTCAATGAGTCTCTTTACTGGGCTCTGGAGCATGGTGACGGCTTTCCAGAAACCCGGGAGCAAGGTGGAGGATGTAACATGGTTGGTATTTTCGCAGCCGTCTGGTAAGTCAGCCTCAGAACAAGGGAAATGGACGAGATGGAGCTTCATAAAATGGCCGGTGCGACCAGCCCGGTTGATGGTCTTTTGAAAATAGGAGGCATTGAAGGGTATATATACGCCTGCACTGAGTCAAACCGAGTCGAGCCGAGTTCAAGCTGGATTCAATGCGAGTCGATTCGAGTTGAGGCAAGCTCGAACTCGGCTCGAGCTTGTTTTCAAGCTCCAAAAATCAGCTCGACTCAGTTCGGACTCAGCTTCGAACCAAGTCGAGTCAAGTGAGCCAACCGAGCTAGCTCGGTTCATGTACACCCCTAAGCCCGACAGATTATTGTGAATTGGACTTTGGGGTTTGTTGGTTAGATTTCCTGAAGGGTTCCAAGCTCACGGGTCATTTTTTCTTATTAAAGATAAATGCATAGTTTGTTGAGGTGGAGTGTCTACAAACAGTCAGCAGAGTTTTTAGTGATGTTGTTTGGGTTGACAAATGTGCCATCAACATTACAAAGCATCGTGAATGAATTCAAGCCTTTTCTCCTCAGTTCGAATTGGAATTCTTTGATGATAGCCCTTCATGGACGGACCACTTAACTCACCTTTGAATGATTTTGGAGGTATTATATATGCCAACATAAACTGTTTTTTTTTTTACAATGTCCAAATGCAAATTTGACTAAGATAAGTATCTTGGCCACCTCATTTTCCATCATATGTTCTAGCCGATCCTAGCATGGTTGGCTAGCCTAGCCTTCTACTATCAAAGCTTTCTGTGGATTTTTGGGATTGATGGGTTACTACTGATACTTTGTTTTGTTGGACGGAAGAAGTGGAATTGGCAAGCAACCAAACCTGATTACAATTAAATGGTCCAGCTTGATGAATTTTAAGTAGACTGGTGGGCCACATTGTAATGGCTACTGGTCAGGTTCTGTTTAGAATTTTTGGCCCGTTTAGTGGCTCCGTCAGGCTTGCGCTGACCTCGACCTGACCTCAAACCAACGCATTGCCACCCCTGCAGCTGGCTCCATACACCCATTCTTAAAATGGGCCTAAATTCATTCCCTTCTATGGCCCATTATTCATCAGTCTTCCAATTCATCTTGGTCCTGGGCCCCATCGATCTTAAACAGAGGCTAGGACCAAGGAAAGAGTAAGGCATGCAAAGGCCAACACCTGACCCATATGTTCATCCCAAGCCCAGTCGATCCACAAAATGGTCATCATGCACGTGCTAGAGCTCCCTAATCAGTGGGACAAAGGGGTCCTGATTTCAGCAGCAAACAAAGGGCCGGTCTTCAAGGACTACTAAAGTGGGCCTTAATGATGTAAGCCTCCTTTTTTCATAAGTGGGCCCACAATTCCATGATACCCCATGCAATCATGCATGGAGTGCCGCATGCCTTTTTAACTACTAAAAAGTAATCATGTGCTCTTGTTTTTTTTTTCTTTTTCTTTTTTTTTTTTCTCCCTTTTCTTAAAGGAAAGGTTCTTATTGAAGAGTCCAAAAGGACAGTATCTACAATACATTCGTGGTTGTCACCATCCAATCTTGACAGCGATCAATGGTGGATAAGGCCACAACATCTGATGCTGCGCTAGCTTCTCTGTATATGTGGTAGACTCCGACCTAGAGCATGGTTCCTTCCATAACTCAAGACGCGCTAGTCCCATGACTCCAGTCACTTGTATGCTTGGTTTTGAGACCCGGCAACTCGGATCAAGTAGGTCTTGAGTCTAGTCGAAACTGGCCTGAGTTGGGTTGTATCAGCCCGAATCGCCCGAGTTGGGGTTTACTTGAGGAGGCAACTCAGGGAATCAAACTGGATTGGGTAGTACTGAATCTGAGTTGTCTATGACTCACCCAAGTCGAGCTTACTATGACTTGTCTGAGTATTCAGGATTTTTAGCACAAAGATCTTCAATAAAACTGATCTTACCCATCAATACCTTGATGGAAGGGAAAGATCTCATGTAGAGCGGGCTGTGGACCTATTTTTGGCACAGATGGATTGGAAGAAGCTCGAATAGAAACAAACGTAGTCCATTAGATCCAAGCCCAGTCCTTCCTGGGGCATGATGTAATTGACCCTAGGTGTGTGTGGATTGAAGAAATTCATTTCGGATTGAGAAAACTTGTTGTTCAAAGTGCGAACAGTAAATCAACTCTAACTTTTGATACGGGAATCGTTATGGCCGGGGTGCACAAGGAATGGTTTTTGACCGGAACAAGTCATTTGTTTCGCAAGAAAATAACTTCTTCCTATTCAAAATTATTAGTTTTCAAAAATTTACTATTTTTAATAAGTTTTCGGTTGCATGTATCTATTTCATCTTAGAATTTTAGTATGTGATATTTTCTTAGTATTTGTTTATTATTATGCCAAAAATCATCTTGCGTAATTAATTTAGGACTTTCTATTTTTAGTAAGTGTTACTATTTTAAGAAAGTTTTAGTTTATTCACATTACAACTCTTAATCAGAGTTGCGTTTTATTATTTAAAGCCTTATAATCTCGTTTTAAAGATAGATTTCAATAAATTATTTTGCATTTTCTTATTTTTGTAGATGTTGGATCTCAATAGGGAACCGACTCGTGGACGGGTGCCTCTTTTGAGCGCTTATCTGTGTTGTGTGTTTGAAGGGTGGTATATATGACTAGAGTCACCACTAGCCAAGTACTCTGACTTTACAATCAACTAGAGCATGCAGAAATGCTTAAGAGAGAGAATCTAAAGATTCTCAATCCTAAAATGACTTCTTGATCTACAACCGTAAATTCGGAGTAAGGAATGTAGTTACTGATATAGAAGGTGTTAGGCTCTCACTTTGCCCGTACTAATGCAGCGCCTATGATAGGCTTCAGGTACTAATGTATTGTTTCTACTTCATATGATTAAACAATCTTCGAAGATTAGTTCCGGCTCTTGTACCTTGATGATTTGATTGTGTGTGTAATATTGTATTTAATGCAACGCCTATGATAGGCTTCAGGTCGACTGGATAAATCTGCCTTAACTCCTCCACTTGCTAAGGAAGGCGTGAACCAACTTGTACAAGTTTCTGATGGGCATGATCCAACTATGTCGGCAAGCCGCAGAGCATATGTTTGTATTAACCAGGTGTAAAATGTTGTGCAATGCAAAGGGATGAGATGAGTAGGGTAGTTGAGAAGGGAGTAGAAGTTGCACAAGGCTAATGTTGGAATTGAACGAAACTAATTTGGGATTAGACAGTAGTATCACAAGGAGTAGATCGAATGACTTGGATTTAAACTTGATTGGCTCAAGAAGCTAGGATTAGGGTTGGACTAAGGCTAGACTCTCTTCCCCACTCTCACTCTCCTTAGTGGAGGGATGGGATGGCTAAAGAGGCTAAGGAGGCTTTAAGGAATTTCTTGATGAATGAGTACTGAATTATCTGAATATGAAGGGGAATGACTATTTATAGCCTCCCAGCCCAATTTTTCAGTAATTTCGTATGAAGGGTTTGGATTTGAGATTACCAAGTGGCAAGATCTCAATAATCAAATTGGATGGCATGGATGGTAATTTTGGTTAAGGAGGGAGGGCACCGAAAGGAGCACATGGATGAAGGTCTCTAAGGGAGAGATACCATACATATAGGGGTCGCCCCCTATGCAAAGAGTTGCCATGTGGCCATTGGTGCCCAGGCTGCTAGGCATCATAGTTGTCTCCCTGCCTTGGTAGTGGGGCTCCCCTGCACGTGCGGGGCTTCTGCTTTAATGGGTGTGGCTTATTGTTTCCTCTGGACATCGAATGGGCATGGACTTGGGCTTGATCAGGCCTGGCTTAGGGTTAGGTTGGACTAGGTGAGTTGACTAGGTAAATGGACCAGATATGTTAATTAGGTGAGTTGCCTCAATAAGTGACTCAGGGCTTCGACTACAATTAGGGTTTAGGGTTTAGGACTAGAATTACGATTTATAACCCAGATTAAGGCTTGGATTAGATTTAAGATTAGCCAAGAGTCGAGTCGAGTTAGTCCAATCCTAATTAGTTTGTTAGCCTAGAGTGGAGTGTCTACAATTTCTTATGAATTCAAAAGCTATTATATCTTATGGATTCAAGGTTCATATCACGTTGAGGAGATGGTATTCATCATTTTTCCTTTTTAGTGCTCATTCTTATGTTAAGATCCAAAAGTACTTTGGGGGATGAAATGGCTTAAGCCATTTTATTTTAGCGGACAAAAATTACCAAAAGCCAAAAGCAAAAGGAAAAACCTACACTTGAGCAAGGGAAGTAAAAAAGAAAAAGAAAAAAACAAAAAAAAAAAAAAAAAAAAAAAAAAGCCCGCACCCGGATACGATACTAGAGAATTGAGCTCTATTTTGTTTTATTTTTCTTTGCCAGTGAAGTCGGCCATTTTTTGGGGCCATGTGTGTTTGTTTATTACATCCATTCCATCCAATGGATGGACCCAACCAATTAATTAAATGAACAAAAAATAGGCTAATCCAACGGCAAGTGGGCCACACAATAAAAGACATTGTACACCATCCAAATACCTCCAAAATCAAGTGCCCCACAATGCTTGATTTGACTACTCTTCATGTATATGTACATTTATATCCATGCCCAATTAGTTAGCATGCGGGGTTTAAAATGAAATGAAACATTTAATTTATGTTACGGAAAAAAGATTTTCCATTCTTTAGCTGAAAAGATATGTGGCCTTGAAAAAGAAATTAAGTAAAACTACTATGGTATTTGGGATGCTATAAAAACTAACAATGACAACGAAAATAAGATGTGTCATCTGAATATAAAGGTTTTTTTAGTGGTTGTTCATGGTTTTATATGGTATGTTCCACCTGATGGTTGGAAAACAAGACAACCTTGGTAGATGACAAAAGGTCATGTGAACGACATGGTGGCCCCACAAGCTCAGTTAGCTGGATGTGCGGCTAGTTGTGTGGGAGTATTCCTAGGGGTGTACACGAGTTGAGTTAGATCATTAGCTCACTCGGCTCAACTTAAAAAAGCTCCATTCAAATCGGTTCAAAGCTGAGTTTGAGCCAAGTCGGGCTGATTTTTTGAACTCGAAGAATTTTAAACCGAGTTCAAGCTTACCTGAGCTCAACTCGACTCGGATTGAACCCCAACTTGAATCGAACTCGGATCAAACTAGTTCAGTGACTCGGTTACTTTGATATTGATGTTGCTCACCAAGTGTTTGATGAAATGACTCAACAAAGTGTTGGCTAGTGCAAGGAAGGTATGTATATGAAACAAATAACATTTTTTCTTAATTTTGATGTTGCCTACAAAGTGTTTGATGAAATACTTGTAAATAGTTGTTGTTGTTTTACATATGGTAAGAAATTGAAAATGCACAGTATGTGTTTGTGAAAATACTATAAAGGCTCGATTTTGATTCGAACTCGGCTTAAACTAGCCTGAGCTACTGATCGAACCGAGCCGAGCTGACCAATCAAGCTCAAGAACCGAGCTGAGCCGAGTTCGACCTAAGGTCAGCTAGTGGCTGACGAGTCAAGCTGAGCCAGCTCGACTCAGCTCGACTAGGTTCAACTCGGTGTACACCCCAAAGTATTCCCCCATCCTGAACATTTTCATGACCCTTCATCTAGAATTGAGTAAGCGTATGAACGGCCATGATTATATCTAAACAACATGGTCAGCCCCCACACTAATCAATGGTGGACCACCCCTCTCAATCAGTTACATTTTCTGTGGCCCATCTGCATTTTTAGTTTGTATAAGGCGGGGATGTAGTTCAGTGATCCAAACCGTTGGTGTGATAGGCCTCACTTTGTTTGGCTATAGATTAAAAAAAGAAAAAGAAAAGGGAAGATCATCATAACCATAGAATTTTTGGCTCTCCTGGTCAAATGTGAGACCTTGCTTTATTTTCTTTCTGGAAAAATGGAAATCCTTTCTTTTCCATTTGGGAGAATTTTGATGCAGATTCTATCGACCGTGGGACCCATGGTTGGATCACCAAAGCATGCGCACCATTTGTAAGGAAGTCCGATGCACCTTCTTTCCAGGAACTGTACGGATGCGGATTTCCTGCGAAAGGAAGTTCCTGTGCAAGGATGCTGGATGGGGCCCACCGCAAGGTTTGTAATAAATCTACCCGTTCATCCATTTTTCGAGCTCATTTTAGGATACTCGACCAAAAATTAGGTGTATCCAAGACCCAAGTGGGCCACACGAGAGGAAACGGTGGAGATTCAGTGAGAACCGTTGAAACATTCTTGTGGCCATAAAAGTAGCTTTGTGTCTGACTAAATTTTATTTTATTTTCACCTCATACTATTGTTAATGACCTTATAAACGGTTTTGATGGCATATAAACATCAAGGTGGAGCCCACGAAGCTTTCAACGGTAGGTATTTCTTTCCCCAATTTATCCTCTCGTGTGGCCCACTTGAGTTTTGGATCCAACTGAAATTTGATTTATCCTCCTAAAATGATCTCGAAAAAAGGATGAACGGAGTAGATTTCCAACAAACATGGTGGTGGGCTCCACCCAGCATACTTGCGCAAGAACTTCCTGAGAAAGGGTTTAGCAGGAAATCCGCGTCCGAACTGTTCATCAGATCCTATGATCTTTTGGGACTGCTGCAGCCATTCTCAATGTTGCTTTTTCGTTCTCGGATTCATGCACTTCATGCCCGGTCCACCTGCCACACGTGTAATAATTCAGGCCTTTCACTACGTAGGTTCCATGTACCAGATCTGAATATCTGAACTGTTCATCAGCACCCTGCATTTGGGTAGTCTCATTTAACAGATATGGACCCCTCATCCGGACGGCCCGATGCATGCCACGCATTTGTTCTTAGAACGGGGTTTGCAAGACTAATCCTGAGGCATTGCAATGGGATGCATCAGAACTTTAGCATTTAATCTGGCATCATTTCAGTGATCCAAACCGTTAGTATGATGGGCCTCAACTTGATAGTGAATAGACAGTAAATGGAAACAGGAATAATTCAATCCTTGATCATTTCACTCTATTTTCTTATATGAACGGTCTCCTTAACCTATTTTGATTTAAGCATTTGAATATGAGAGTTTTCTTTTTTTTTTTTTTTTTTTTTTTTAATTTTTTAAATCTTTGGGTAGTTTTCATGGTGAGGCCCATCGTATAAACCGTTTGTGAAAAGGACCCGGATCCAACGGCTAGAGTCCTGACATCATAACATCTTCCAATGAAAGAAATTGTTGTGACAGTTGAGTAGACCTACTGGATCTGGATTAGTGACAATTCAACCGTCCATTTGATGGCAACATCTGAACGGTGAGAATCGTCCAATCACTCCTATTTACCACCGACCGTGGTGTCCTTGATTTTGACATATTGAGCGGATATGTATGTGATGTCTCTCCTGAAGAATCATGCATGCATGATCAAACTTCAGGTAGTTACCATGTGTTAAAATTGTATGGGCCCACTGTGATGTATGAATGCCATCCAATCCATCCATTAGATGCAAAACCCCATGATATTCCTGAATCCCAAAATGCAGCCTGATCGATAAAATAGGTGGGAAACACCAAACGGAATAATGGGAAACATTGGGAGGGTGACACTGACACCACCATAGAAATTTCCAGATGGAATTTTGGGTCTACTGCATTGTGTATATGCCATCCAAACCATTCATCAGGTGCACCCCACCTGTACAAAGCTACACACCAAAAATCTGGTAATACCAATACTCAGGTGGTCCACACCACATGAATATATTGATTGTAGGCGTGCTTGTCCATTGTTCCCCATGGAATGCCCCACCTGATACTTGCATCAGAACGATTCCTTGCAAGTACAGTGAACATGACCAGGCACACCAGATGCATGGTTTGGATTACACAAAAACATCAAGGGTGGGCCCACGAAGTCAAACATATCATAATTACCATAATTCCTAAAGTATGTGATCATTCTCCAATTAAAAAAGGCCGAGATTTACACAATCTTTCGCAATGCCTCTTTTCTGATGGTCCCCACGGATTTAACGGTGGATATGCGTGCTGCTTGTATGATGGAATTCTACATGAATGCTTTTCTTGTGATTTGATAGGAAGAAAAAAAGGGCGCGCTGGTCTATTTTTACGGTACATTTCAATCATCTTTTCCTAAAGTAGAAGATTCTCTTCTATCCGGACGTCCCACCTCATGAGGGACTTTGGTTTCAGCCTCACTTGCTCGGATATGGCCTTACCATGATATATGTGCTTTATCCACGCCATCTATCCATTTTTCCAGATTATTTTAGGGTATGCGACCCAAAATGAGACAGATAAAAATCTCATGTGGACCACAACACAGAAAATACTGGTGATTGAATGCCCACCATTAAAAACTTCCTGGATGAAGCCGATGTATATATGTTTTCCCTTCATCCACGTCTGTGTGGAAAATAAACATTACAATGGGTTATATGCAGTTTTTACGGTGGAAATTCAATTATACTAGTGGTTTCTCATGGTGTGGTCCACTTGGAATTTTTATCTATATAATTTTTGGTTTCGTGCACTAAAATGATTTTTAAAAATAAATGAATGAACCGGATAAAACAAAAATATCACGGTGGAGCCTATAGCAGCAGCGTCAGTTGGCAATCGGCGTTCAACTGGCTCATTACTGGCCGAACCGCGTCGCGGATTGGCACTACTACGCAGGACATAGCTAGAGACGGACGGTCCTGGCAGGGGCTCCGTGGGGCTAACCGTACTATATATTTTTAATCCATGCCGTCTATCCATTTTAACGGATAGTTTTAGCTGATGAGCACAAAAATAAGGCAAAAGACAAAAATCAACCTCATTTAAAAATGAACAGGCCACACTGCATAAACATCGAATTAAGTGCCATTTTTCGGTGTTTCCATTGGTATGGCTATTTAAATATGTCATTGAGCTAATACTTTATGTGTGCGGTGAGTAGAAGGGTTCTTACTTGATAGATTGAGTGGATTTTAATCCAAATCAGTCACATCCCCAGCTCATGTGAGCCACATGAGTGGAAATAATAAAGATAAAATGTCAATCATAGGTTTGTAGGTAATTGTTGAAAAATATGTAGGAAATACTGAAAAATAAAATAAAATAAATTATTTAGTTTTATATTTATTAGGTTGAATTATCTAAAAATTACACTATCCTTGAAGCGTGATTCGCAATTTGTGCCGGAGCATGTGCATACGTTCAAATTCAAGGATTTCAATATCCAAAACTCCAAGTAATAATACTATACATATCCACATGTATAAGTCACAAGTTTTCTTTTTTCATTTTAGATGTGAGACAAAATCATAAACTGCACTTTTTTATTTGAAATATTCCAAAATCGTTTTACTGGCAAAATAAAAATTCTTAAATTTAATTGAATATTTTTTATTTTCAAAAAACATATTTCAACCCAATTAAGATTGTGTGTTTTTTCTAACAAACCTGTTAATCAAGTATAACTCATCAAAATAAAGTAAAAATATCACATACAAAAGTAATCTAATTAAAATGAGTTGAGATTATTGCTTGCCATGAGCAAAATGTGTCAATGTGATTGGATCACATCATCACATATTATATTCAATCCACTAGTATTGATGTGACCAATTACAATGTGGAAAAATAAAAAATCATGTTTATACGAAATAAATATCCGAATTCATTTAAAACTTTAGTTAGCCATAGCGTATGAATTTAAAAGTTTTATAAGCAGTTTTACATTGCTCTTATTGGTGTGACTCATCTGAGTTTTTAATTAGGTTAACTTTTACAAATATGATTTTCTACTTGATGATTAAAATAGTTTAAAATGGTCCAACAGATTAGGTGTAACTGATTTTGTACACATTAACATATGTTCACGATCCAAAGGGTGCAATTTGCCCCTGCCCCACCTACAAGAAATTCCTATATGTGGAAGCTATGTGGTCCACTATGTGACATCCACTCCGTCCATTAATTTCGTCAGCTCATTTTAGGATATGCTTAAGAAATTTAGGTGATAAAAATGTTCAAGTGGGCCACACCGTAAGAAACAGTGGATGTTGAACGTGTATTATTCAAAACCTGTGTGGGGTGAAATAAGTTTTGGATCGGGCTTATATATATGTTTTCAATCCATTCCACTGGGAATAATCTTATGAATCCCAACAACCAGATCGCATGTTTTTGGCACGTGCCTCACTGGCACGTGTAGGGGAGTAGGAACGTGATGCCTGCTCTCGTGAGTAGCCATGACACGGCTCTTCCTTTCTTCGTCTTATATTTTGGACTGCGTTTGAACGATTAAATATAAAAACAGGAATAATAACTCCTCACTGGAAAATCTACCGTATGCTTTCCAATGGATGTCATACACGTGGGGCCCATAGTCGGTGATCCAAACCGTTGATATGCTGTGACCCAGCGTGCTTGGTGAAGGCCCCACAAAACTTACAGATGAATACATCCTAGCCCTTCAATATTTGACCTTTGCCTGATCAAATAACAAGCATTGATATTATTATATCTGACCATCTGTTTTAAAGCCAACAAGGGGTGGGGATCTTTTAATCTGTGAGTTTTCTGGTGCATTACTATTCTACAGCCATCACATCAAATCGACGGGTTGGAATTTAGATCACCCCACCATGGCCCACCTGTTGGAAAGCTCTTATGTCTTATACGTGTTACACGGTGGCTGAATGCACGTAACATATTACACGTGTTACACGTGTCGCATGATCTCATGGATGGATAAGAGAGTAATATGCTATTCTCTGTTTTTTTTTTTTTTAATGCCCATGAGAAATGATCACATCCACCCAGTAAGACAATGCCGGCCCACTCCCAGCACATAACTTCTAACATGTCATCTGCATGCGACATCCAACCCGTCCATCAGGTTGACCCAGCATCAGGATCACTGTAAAAATCAGATCCATCCAAGAATCAGGTGGACCTCACTTGTATTTTATTATTTATCAGCGGCTACATATGATTCTCTATGGTGTGACTGATCTGATGAGTCGATGGTGCTGAATTTTCAGCAATTTGATCCTCATGGTGTGACCAGTCTATTGGACGGAGTGGATGTCATACTTACGTACAGATTGGAAGTTATTCACTGGTTGAACTATCAACTTACAGACTCAACGGTTGGATCGCAGCATTTCTCTGCAATCGTATTCATGGTTAACATTTTCAACATCTTGCGTCCACGATAATAATAGGTCTAAAGAGCAACTAGTTGGACTGTAAGCTACTGTCCAACAATTTCATGGATGTCAATTTATCTGTCATGTACAAAATCCAACCCGTCCAAATGGTTGGCCCTATCACTAAGACTACTAAAGTCGATTTACCCAAAATATATTTCTCACCATGAAAATAATTGAAAACCACTGATATGATTCAAAGTACATGTGTTGGCCACCTGATGAACTGATCGGTTTGAAATTCACCCCATGAGATCTTAACGGTCAGTCCAACCTTTTGCACGGGTTGGATGTCATGAAAACATGATGCGTTGGTAATTATACAATAGTTGGACCATAACTTAAAGGTCCAGCTTACATGCCACGTAATAATATACCTAGCATGCATGAGAAGTCGTGTATGGCATGTTCATGTCACTTTCAAGGCTTGTTAGTGTCAATGCTACCTTTTTTTCTTAATGCTTTGCTTGTCCCAAGCTCCCTCTTTACACGCGGCACACGTGCCAATCTGGGAGACTTAGGTGGCCCCCACCATGACGATGGCATGTTAGAATATTGGTTGGGTCTACTTATCAGGTGTAGACTATTCGCAAAATTTATAAACCGTCCATTTTTTTTAGTACTCCGGTGGCACACCTTATTTTAGACACCGTTTGGCTAATGATGCTGCCAGTATCACGTGGCTACTGGTCGGTGCTCTGTGGGCCGACCATAATGCTTGTGTTTCATCCACACCGGTCATTCATTTTGTCAGATCATTTGATGTTGTAAGCACAAAAATTAGGTTGATTGAAATCTCAAGTGGACCACATCACAATAAATGGTGTTAATTGAATGCCCACCATTAAAAACTTCTGTAGGCCACAAAAGTTTTGAATTAAGATGATATTTATTTTTCCCTTCATCCAGGTATGTATGACCTAGGGCTAAAAGTTGGGCGGGTTCAATCCGACTGACCTGACATTGGGTTGGGCTTGGGCAGGATGCATCAGGTTTGGTATCGGGCTTGGGCCATACAAACACTAATCCGATAAAACTTGAGTTGGGCTCAGGTTGAGGTCTTGGATTGCTCGACAGCCTTAGGTTGCCCGACCCAACCCGAACCCGATCAATATATAAGTTCCATATAAATTAATTATAATTGTGTGCGGATCGTCTGTGTTGAAGGCACGGGAAATTCCAATGCCATCGGATTTTATTGGTTCACGTCATTTCCGATGACTTAAGCTAACAAGATACGCCGGATTTCTCTCTTCCAAATAGATTGTTTGATACATAATACAACTTTTAAAGAGTAGTCTTATATTTTGGCTTCTTTGCTTAGAAAAAATGAAATTCGTTACGATAAATAATTGCATATATAGTTAATAATATTATATATACAAAAAATAAGATGTGTATTAAAAATATAATAGACTAATGTAATAATGAAAATAATATTATATATCTACTCGACCAACCCGGCCAACCCGACCGAGCCCACTTGGGTTGGGCTTGGGTTGAGAATTCCCAACCCAAGGTTGGGTTGAGTTGAGTTAGGGTTGAAGTATAAGAATTTGGGTTGGGCTAGGGTTGAGCACCAACCCACCCGACTTTCAACCCTAGTATGACCTAATCAACAAGTTGGATGTCAAATAAATATCGCAATGTGCCATAGGAGGTTTTTAATGGTGGACATTCAATCATTACTGTTTTCCTATAGTGTGGTCCACTTGGGATTTAGCTTTGCTTCATTTTTTAATCAAGTACTAAAACAATCTAGAAGAATGAATGGACTGCGTGGATAAAACACATACATCATGGTGAGATAGGGACTGTGTGGATAAAACACATATCATGGTGAGATTTAGATCTGCCTCATTTTAAAATCAAGTACTAAAATGACAGGAAAGAATGAATGGACTGCGTAGATAAAACACATACATCACGGTGAGATTTAGATATGCCTCATGTTTGGATAAGTACGAAAATAATATGAAAGAATAAATGCATTGCGTTGATGAAATACATACATCACGATGAGGCCTGCAAAGTACCATCTAATAGGCACCTTCACTAGCCAAACCATGTCCTATTTTCTCAATGAGATGGGTGGAACTTTAATGAGATTCACCCCACCCATTAGCTACGCTTAATCACGTTAATCACTCATCCTAGGAAATAGTTGGAATGAAATACCCATCATGGGATTTATGTAGGGCCCACTATGGTGTTTACATCAAATCAAATCAGCCTGACTTTTAAAATTTAAGCCCAAACAAAAGATGATTGGTCGGATTTCATGCATTAAGTCATTTTCCCAAGGAAATAACCCAATAGGTACATAACGCCAGGTGCGCAAGGTATCGTACAGTTTTCAGCCCGAATCTAATACCATACCTTTATAGTTGTCTGTTGTGCAAGGTGGGGGAAGTGGGACCAGGTTTTGGTAATCCAAATAGTTGGTATATCCAAACAGTTGAGATTATGAGCCCCACAGTAGATAAATTATGCCCAAGGATTTCTAATCAGAAGATCCTAACCTTTTAAGTGGTGGTCAACGAATGGACAATTTAGATGGAAAAACCCGTCACTTTTTATATATATATGAGGAAATGTCTAATATTATATTTTCTGGCCACTGGGATTTTGAAGCATGGGCCATCCATGCATCAACGGTTTTAAATAATTAAACCAGGCTCTTAATTGAACAAAGTAAAAAACCTGAAAGGCTGCAAGACTTTCGCCCAAGCATTCCCTAATTCTTCTTTCTATGATAAATTAGCAATTACATCTAAAAATTCTGGACCCTGTCCCATTAGGATTAATAATATATAGTTTTATACGCATGGATGGGTAGAATGTTTCTTAAGTGTAGAAATAATCTCCTACCTTGACTTGTTTCTCTTTTGCCATGGCCTATCAAAGTTTTGAATAAGGGTGAAAGTTGGGCCCTAAAAGTTTCATGGGGAGCTGCATCATGAGGACAATTCAAATTTTCTTCTTAGGAACTCAAGAACTAGTAAGGAACTTATAATGTAATATAAGATAGCATTTTCTTCTTAGGAACAAGTGTTTCATTAATAAAATATTTTTCCTAAAAGCTCTGTAACAAACCTTAAATTCAAGGGAGTTTAATCCCAAAATTCATCTAGGAATTAGATTTTACCAAGCAGTGCATCAATTACTGATATTCCATGATGCACTTTGCTAGAGGAGAAATTACATTACTATTCTCTTTTATTATTTTCTCCACGATGCGGGAATCAAGAATTGTGGGGGGAATTTTATCATAAGGTGGTCCAATCCACAAAAACTAATATATATCATTCAAAATATCTCAATTCAAGCGTAGCCCATATGATGATTTGATGAAATTGATGTTTTGTTTGTGTTATCACTATGGTGGGGTGTATACATTTAATGGGTTGGATGTTATACGCTACCGTGTAGGCCTCATAAGTCTCAACTTTTTCACTATTTTTTAAAGAGAAAAATTAGATAAAGAGCATTTTTGTAGTTTCTCCCTAAAAGAGCACCTTCATTCAATCTAAATTAATTAGGTAATTGCATGTGCAGTGTATCATTGTCCATTGGAAGGTAGATGCGTATATTTTTTTAAAAAAAACATGTATACCAAATACAACTGGCATGGCACACGTGGAGAAGATATGGGCCATTTAATAGATGGGGCCACTTGGTGGTTCACATGGCCTAAAAATCAGGTTTTCAGTTTTCACTTACTGAGTGTGCCTAACGAATGTGAAGAGATGGCCAAGGACCTGGCTATATATATTCTATGTACACATATTTCCTACTTAGGTTTTTTGGCCTGGGCATGTTTGTAGTGCACACGGTGTCCGTATGTGGGACTTAATCTATATGTAGAATAGGCCCACAAATCTGTTATGCAAGGGACATGGTGATCAGGGGTTTATATAGCTTACCTAGCTGAGACGCCGCCATGGAAGCCGGATAAGAATACCAGAATTCCTGTAGAGCTTAAGATCTTTCTCTCCTTCACACCCTTTCTGCAATACAATAGATGAGACTCGAATTTTGCTGTGGGGTAGGATCGGAGACCCAGCTCTCTTTTATAGAGACTGTAGATAGAGAGTTTGAAACTCACGCTCCACATTGCTGCGTCCTAGTTCGACTCAAATTGCCTTGCGTAAGGCTATAGCATTCCACCCCAAATACGTAGTGCTGCGCAGATAATTGCGCAGCTTATCACCTTAAGTGGGGGCCCACTGATTAACTCAATCAAACAATCCAATTAGAATACAATCCAGATCGTTGATCAGTAAGGCTCACTACATAGAGTTCTTACACGTATATGATGAATGTCCTAGATTATACACATGTGCATCATAAGCACGTATGATGTCCACGTCCCAAAATTGAGATTGATTGGAAAATCCCAGCCCTTGCTTGCTGGGATTTTCCAGGGATAGATGGATGGTCAAAAGAAGTTCCAGTCTTTTCCATTCATTTCCTTGCCTAACGTACTTCAGCTAAAAGGCTACAATTACACCATCATGTGATTATTCAAAATGGTCCCTCTCATCGCCTGCATTGCACTATGAAATGGTATGTATGATTTTTTTTGCATCCATACATCACATGACCAAAATTCCGGACGGCCCTGATTGCCGTTCTTGTAAGCTGACACGGAGTTGCCACAATCTAGTGAGTAGTGACGAACGCACATTTTGGCATTTCCTCTTCCCCATGTGAACCTCACGTGCCACCGAACTACCCCATCTAGAGAGAGGGTGACGTGGCGTGGAAAACTCTGGTTCTTCGGTCCAGATACCTTTCTTCAAGCCACAAACGCAAAAGCCCGACACGTGGGTGCATGAAACACGAATTACAGATCCCAGACGTTCTAAGGGTGGCCTAGCCTATTAATGCACCATAGATAAAATCTAGCCAGTTTATATGTATCCGGTGGGCCACACATCTGCCAAGAAATGGACGGTGAGATTTAATGAGCTTGCATCTCCCACTCAATTAATGTTCCCAACGAATTTTAGGATAAGGCACATGTACCGAGGGAGGTGTCCGATTAAAGTCCGGTTATGGCACACACGTGTGAAGAATTTGCACGTGTATGGCATTTGCATTTGGCGCTTGAACATGGTGCATCTACGGCTAACATTCCCCAGATAAAATAAAGAGCCGTTACGTACACCGCTCGTTTGTTTAATGCACGGTGTTCTAATTAGTAAGGTGCACGCCCATCGCCATAAATGTACGCGTGGCAATGGGTTAGAGTCGGGTCGGGTCAGGGTCTGACCCGTTTACTAAACGGGCCAGAATTCCCATAACCATTAGCACGTGGCTCAACCGACGGGTCATGCCAGTTGGCCCGTTGGCCGACCCGAACCACGCAGACGGCGTGGGTGTAAAAAGGACCCGGATTAGGTGAGGCCGGGGAATCACGGACTTCGTGAGGCTGTGACCGTGTGGCCTATTTTGATTTATGTGTTGTATATCCACGCCGTTCATTCATTTTTTTCATATCATTTTAGTAAGTGGACCCAAAAAAAGAGATAACTCAAGTATCAGGTGGACCACATCACTTGAAATAGTGGTGATTAAATGCCCACCATTAAGATATTCTTGTGGGCCACAGAAATTTTAGATGAAGCTCATGTTTGTGTTTTCACTTCTGCATGACCTTATCAACAGGTTTGATGGAAAATTAGCATTAAAGTGGCCCTTATTAAGTTTTTAATGATTAACGTTTCATCAGTACTGTTTTCCAATGGTGTGGTCGACCTGAGACTTGGATCTTTCTCATTTTTGGGCCGACCCTCTAAAATGAGCTGGAAAAATGAATGGGTGGCGTGGATAAAACACATACATCATAGTGGGGCCCACAGATCCCGACCAGTAGCGACGTCGGTACTGGCAGCGTGAGTATGCAATGCGCGTCCTGAACGCATGCAATCCGTGTCACCGTCCGGGGTGGAAGGATCATTACTCAAAGGAATAAAAAGAAATTTGGGACTGTGGGCCCCACCTTTTATCCAGCAGTTTTATGAAGCAATACAGACTTCGTTTGGGAACTTAGACCTGCTCGTAAGGACAGCGAACTTGAGGACGAAAATACCCCTTTCACGGAAACGGATTGGGTACTCCCCTGCCACCAGCCAATGTCGAACGGTCGGTGGTCTGTGGGCCCCACCATGATGTAGGCTTTTCATCCATGCTGTCCATATATTTTTCCACATCATTTTATGGTATGAGACCAAAATGAGATATATCCAAATCTCAAGTGTACTACATTACAGAAAACAGAATTGAATGAGCGTCGACCATTAAAAACTTTTTGGGGGCCATAAAATTTTTGGGGGCCCACTGTGATGTTTGTGAAAAATCCTCCCCATCTAAGTTCATTCATAGGGTCACAACGACCTGGATGAAAAGGAAAAACAAATTTCATAATGATCCAAAACTTCTATAACCCCTAAAAGGGTTTCAATGGTAGATGTTCAATTTCCCGTTGCCTTTTACCGTGTGGTCTACTTGATAGTTAGATCTATCTTACTTTTCGTCTCAAGCCTTAATATGAGCTCGCCAAATATATGGACGGTTTGGATATAACACAGAGCTCATGATGGGACCCACAAAAGAAATGTAAATTCGGAAAGCTGGATTTCCTATTGCTACGGATTATAACCGTAGCCATAACCGTAGCCCCTGCTTTTTCGATATATCCTTCAATATATATCGAAGGTATTTCGATATGTACTTCGATACATCGAAGGTCTATCAATATAATTGAAAAATGTCTAGAATTGTACAGCAAGTTTGCCTCAAAAATCTTGCAATTTTTGATACATATCGAAGGGTATTCGATATGTATTGAAGGATTATAACCGTAGCCACAACTAGTCTATGCAAAAAAAAATTTATTTTTTACATGGAGAACTTTATTCTACCTAAAATTTTCTCTATTACATATTTATATAAATATTAATATATAAGCATATGAAAAAAAAAATTATTCATTTAACAAAAATATATTCTAAACCAAAATTAGTTACTGACGTACCCTATATGATTTTGGGGTGGGGGAGGAGAAGCTACTTAGCCAACCAACCTGGTTATTTTTCAAGATTCCATCAGGTTGATAGTCGAAAATCAGTGGAGTAAACTAGAAATTCAGCAAAGTAAACTAGAAATTAAGCGGGGCAAACATGAAATTGAGCAGGGCAAACATGAATTTCAGTGGGGCAAACTAGAAATTCAGCGGGGCAAACTAGAAATTCGGTGGGGTAAACATAAAATTGAGCGGGACAAACATGAGGTCTGTGTTAGGGATCAAATACATTTTATATAGGGGAGTGGCTATGAGAGAGAGTTCTGTGGGTCTTATCACGGGGTATGTGTTATATCCAGATCGTACATCCATTTGGGGAGCTTGTCTTAAGGCTTGAGATGAAAAATAAGACAGATCTAACTATCTAGTGGACCACACTACAAAAACCAGTAGAGAATTGAAAGTCTACTATTGAAACTCTTTTTTGGGTCACAGAAGTTTGAATCAATATGAAATTTATTTTTACTCTTCATTCAAGTGTTGTGACCCTATGAAAAGATTGGATGTAAAATAAACATATGGTGGGCCCTACAAATTATTGTAACGGTGAAAATCATTATTGCTGCTACTATTTATGGTGTGGTCCAGATGATATTTGGATATGATTCAGTTTTTAGATAATGCTCTAAAATAATCTAGATATAATAAATACATCATTGTGTGGCTACGTAACTTTGATCTCCTTTGAACCGTTCATACAACTTGGAGATCGAGGAGCGTCAGTGCTCCTCTTCCAGCGACACGTACCTACAGCAGCTGTACACCAGCTAATCAGCTTCCCTCTCTAGCAAACACACGCGATTATTTGAGGTGCTGACATGTTAAGAAAGCCTAACGGTGGATTAGGTATTGCCTTGCCAGTTCTGAGCTCCAGACAAACTAGTGCTCCTAGGCCTAACATGTTTATTTGACATCTTACTGGTTCATAAGGTCTCTTAAACATTAATGAAGGGAAAACACAAATATATTTTGTTTCCCACCGTTTGCCCCGCTCAATTTCATGTTGCCCCGCTCAATTTCGTGTTTGCCCCTCTCAATTTCATGTTTGCCCCACTGAAATTCATGTTTGCTCCGCTGAATTTCTAGTTTGCCCCGATCAATTTCACGTTTGCCCCACTCAATTTCTCGTTGGCCCCGCTCAATTTCATGTTTGCCCAGCTCAATTTCTAGCTTGCCCCGCTCAATTTCATGTGTTGCCCCCGCTCAATTTCTAGTTTGCCCTGCTCAATTTCATGTTTGCCCTGCTCAATTTCTAGTTTGCCCCGCTCAATTTCATGTTTGCCCCACTCAATTTCTAGTTTGCCCCGCTCAATTTCATTTTTGCCCTGCTGAATTTCCAGTTTGACCCCGAAGTGATTGGAAATTGACCACGAAATGAATGAAATGGATTTTTGACCATCGACCCAATGGAATCTCGGAAATAAACTAGGTTTGTTGGCTAAATTAGCTTCTCGTTAAGTAAATCATTCTAGTTTAGGAGATATGCTTGTTGATAAATAGACAAAGAAATGAATCAAAATAGAGAAAAAAAATTTATATGCTTATATATACATATTTATATAAATATGTATTAGAGAAAAATGTAGGTAGAATAAAGTTCTCTATGTAAATTTTTTATTTTTATTTTTATTTTTTAAAATGCAAACGGACTACAATTATGGCTACGGTTATAATCCGTAGCCATAGGGAAAACTGCAAGATTTTTTAGGCAAACTCTGGATAGTTCTGGACCTTTTTCGATATATCGAAGACCTTCGATACATATCAAAAAGGCAGTGCAACGGCTATTTCTACGGTTATAATCCGTAGCCATAGAAAACATTGTAGCCATAGGTTCCTGGTTTTTATTGTTATTATTATTTTTTGTTGTAATCCCCACCGTCTTTCGTGGGTCCCATCATGAGGTCTGTGTTATATCCAACTGTTCATTTATTGGGCGCTCATATTAAGACATATCTAACTATCAGTAGGGGTGCACACGGTTCAGATCCGGTTCCAAAAGGGATGAGAACTAAAGGTGGCCCCCTTCACATTAACTGTCCATATCAACAGCAGGCAGGACCAATTCATCTACATCTTTCGCCATTCGGTTCCAGTTTCAAAACCGAAACCGAACCGTGTGCACCCCTACTATCAAGTGGACCACACTGTAAAAGCAATGAGAATTGCACGTCTACCATTGAAACCTTTTTAGGGGTTACAGAAGTTTTGGATCATTATGAATTTTTTTTCCTCCTCATCCAAGCCTTTGTGACCTTATGAATAGATTGGATGGAAAATAAATGTTATGGTGGGCCTTACAAAATTTTTAATGGTGAAAATCAATTTTCCTGCTGCTCTTTGTAGTGTGGTCCCGTTGATCTTTGGATATGATTTTTTTTTTTGGATAATGCTCCGAAATGATCTTGAAATATGGATGAAGTTGTGGATATAATAAATACATAGCTGTGGGGCCATGTAACTTTGATATCTTTTGAGCCGTTTGTACAACTCTCCGTTGGAGGAGCGTCAGCGCTTGTTTTCGAATGGAAGGGAGGGGTATTTTCGTTCTTTCAAGTGTGCCGTTGCACGAGCAGGTCTAAGTTCTCAAACTAAGTTTGTATTGTTCCGTAAAAACAGCTGGGTAAAAGGTGGTGTCCACAGTCCCAAATTTCTCAAGAATAAAACAATACAATACAATCAGTCCTTTTCCTCTCAGATACTCCCGCTTTGCTTCTATTGGGAATCCTACGCGATTCGAAGTTTCGTACCCGCGACGTCGCAAACGCACGCAGCTATCCGGCGATTTCCTTACTCCACATGCGTGTGGGGCCCGCCCATTTACATGCAGTACACATGCAAACATAGAATACGTGTTCAAAATCTGACCTTCAATCTGGTTTGAAATCATTCTCAGTTATCCTTCCTGAAAACTATACTGTTTTACTCCTGAGGTGGGCCGCAATGATCTACGAAATCTAACGGTTAAAATAAATATTTTCTGGCTGTCCATTTGTTGTATTCTTTGTCCACATAAGGTATGAAATGACCTGATATTTACAAGTGAATATCTAAAATGTACAATCCATCTGATGGAAAGCTCAGATCTTGCACACGTTTCTTATAATGTCACATCTTACTGCGTTGGATGGGCCGGGCTCCAACAGGCGCGTTATGCTAATATCGAAGTGACCGAACCGCCCTTAAAAAAAATCCATAATCACGCTCTCTCTGCATGCTTAAGCGTTTGCTTTGCATCTTAGGACCAGAAATGTCGTCGAATGATCAGAACCGTCCAATCTTCTGGCCCTATTGTAGATAGAACATGATGTAAAACAATCACACGAAAGGGATTTTTATTTTTTTTCGGCTAACTCACTTTCAATTGCAAATACAGAGTGGCAGAGGCATCTGTTTCACGTGAGTTTTGGATCATCTCCTGACTAATGTAGTGCTCAAAATATGCCAGATTCTGATGATAGGAAATTCCATGGAAAATGTACAATTATCATTTGTATAGCTAAGCTAGTTGATGGACGTGAGTTTGGTAGCATTGTATATAAGTAGTGGATCATGGTAGATCAACGGTGTGGATTACTGAAAGATGGGCCGCGGTTGTTGATTAAAAGGGTGCAGTGAAAACCAGTGTCTCACGCGGATCATAAAGCACCTTCTAAGAAGGAAAATAGAGAGAGAGAGAGAGAATAGCTGGCTTATCCCCACAAATGATACATTGAGTCCCTCCAAACCGTTCATATAGATGGGCTATGGCTATATATGATCGTGTGGTTGAAAATCAAAGGGCCGGCTATGGCTTATATATGATGGGTCACCCACCAGATGAAAAAAGTAACCATGTTGCCTGGACGACCGTGTGAAGGAGCTTCCCATGGCCCAAAGCTAGTTGGGTTTGCATTGATATGCCATATCAATGCAACCGACTTCTAACGGTTGCATTGATGTGGCTGAGCTATCTACGACTTATCGCTGGGTTGACTTGTAGTCAATATATGACTGTGCTATATCCTACCTATTCTTCAGGTCGGCTATAACGACCGACTTATTCAATACATCGGGCCATTTGGGCAGACTAATAGTTGTATCTTATCTAAGTGGACTTACAATTATATCGACTTACTCTCTAAGGTAGTCTTTTTTACCAGTAGGCGCTAGTAAACGCCTCATAAATAATTTAGCCCGTTGGATCTATGCGGTTATAGAGTCCATTCTTTTTTTATGGGTTGTATTATTTTTGCAATAACAATATAAATTTCAACTACTTACTATAATTATTGTGTCAAATATTATACATATGCACTAAGCAGAGATATTATAATTAATTTAATAATTAAATGCAAACCATTATATATAAATATACAGTGCATAACTACTTTTGGATTACCAGATATTCTGAATCTCTGAATCTAGGATGTCAGATGCAACAAGGGTATTCTAACTATGAGGCGGTTCCGAATCAAGGGTTTCAAATCCACGCACCCTGACAAGCCCATTGAGAAAACTGGGCCCCACCTGCTCCATTGCGTTTCCATTGTTTGGAGCATGCTACAAATGCTCATCAGGTGGGACCGCCACTTAGTGGTCCAATCCCAAAATATTTAGTATGATCTGTTCATCAGGTGGATACACATGTATAAAAGAAATGGATGGCTTAAAAAGTAGATAAATGGTCTACAGGAGGATCTGACCGCTCACTTAGATTTTTCTGGCGGTTCATGGCCGTTCTCACCCGATGAGCCGCTTGCATTTGGTACACCATCTGGCGGGGAGTGCGCTCGCGCGAGTCCCGCTCCCGCGTATTCGGAAATGATATAGTAGGTGCGGCTCTATCATAAATTCACTCTATCACAGAGAGCACTCTCAGCACACGTGGCTTGGCTGGAGGTAGATCAGAACCGTCCATATTATTGGCATGTATAAATAAGACTGACTAAAAGGTTTTTATCTAACATTTTACTTTTTTGTTTTTTTCACTAATCGATATCGAAATCTAATCGACTTTTTCTTTATCACCGTCGGTTTGAAGGCCACAACAGAATATGTAAGATTTTCATTTTAAAAAAAATTAAATTCTAACCAGAGGCCATCAATGCTATGTCCAATAGGCAATAGTTGAGCGGTCCTGATTAAACACTCTCCTTCCATGGTACGGTGGAGATAAACTTTACCATTTATCATGATAGAACCAGTTATGTCGTATCATTTCCCGTCTCCAGAAATCATTCGCTTTGCGAGTGAGGCACTGAGGCTCTCTCTCAATCTGCTCGCCCCTTTTAACCCCACAGGATGATCCAGACCGTTCATCTAAGAAGATCCTACAGTCTGTAGCTGACGAAAAACGAAACCCACTTATTTGAGATCAGCACCGTTCATTCTAAGGTTCTTCAGTAGCTTCTTTCTGGTCCATTGTTTTAAAATCACTTTCTAGAAATGATTAGAAATCTGAT
This sequence comes from Magnolia officinalis, assembly GCA_021015155.1. Taxonomy (NCBI): domain Eukaryota; kingdom Viridiplantae; phylum Streptophyta; class Magnoliopsida; order Magnoliales; family Magnoliaceae; genus Magnolia; species Magnolia officinalis. Next base: position 106,290,462 of record JAJHSJ010000004.1, read on the forward strand.
GAATGAGATATTTTCCGCACAAACTATCTATAATAGGAGCATTTAAACCAACGGTCCAGATCATCTCATGGTAAGACAGAAAGGTCGAGCAGACTCAGCGAGCCACAGATCTGTTAGGCTATAAAATCCATGATGGTCCTCCAACGTAAATTTTCAGAAAACCAAGACCCTTTTGCAAACCCCAAAAAGAGAAAGAAAAATCCAAGGGCACCAGATCTGCGCCCCCGCCTTTTTTCCTCTCTCTCTCTCTCTCTTCCGATCTCCACTCGCATGTGATGACTGTGAGACCGTCACTTGTCGCCTCCACCGCCTATATAAACCCCCAAAAACCCACCAAAATAACAAAAATACCAAAACCCTAGAACTCCCTCTCTCTGAAATCCTTGCATGGATTTCCTTCATTTGCGGCAGCTTCTGCTCTGAGATTTGCAGAGCAGTTGTCGCAGATGAAGCTTCTACCCTCCAGCAGCTGCCTTCTCTTCCTCCTCTCCTTCCTTGCATTCTCTTCTTATCCCGCCATTTCTGCTTCGGCTACAAGAAAGATCGCAGATTCTCGGAAATTCATTCTAGGTTCGATCATATCTCTCCGATTTTGTGATTTTTCATGAATTTTTTACTGCAATTTTAGGTTTTCTCATCTTTTTTCTTTTTCTAGTTTTTTCTGCGCAGTTCTGGAAATTTAGATTTAAAAAAAAAAAAAATTATTTGGGGTGCTTTGTCTGTTATTTCGAAAATTTCTGAGCTTATCTGGGCAGATTTATACTTCTGTACTGTGCTCGGTCCGTAATACCCGAGTTTTTCATTCGGGCCCGCATCCGTACAGGTGGGCCTATCTTGAGATTATACAGATTGTTCATCTGAGTGGGTTCCTACGATGGATGAGCGATGGATCACAACCATCTGATCACTGGACATTTCCATGTGGTGGCTCGACCATTGGCCACGTCATCATCATCATTATCATCATCACCATTATCGTCGTCATCGTAGCCTTGTCACTGATATCTAAGGTCAGATTGGACCATTGGCTATGTATTTCTCATTTAATAATCCATTTCTAGCCCCAAGATCAGATGGTTCTGGTTTTCCTGTGGGGGGAATTCTTCACAGCATTGCCTATCCATGGTGGGGCCTATCAGATAAATGATCAGGATCACTGAAATATTTGTCCTGTGCGCGTGGAATGCTTGGCTAGAACTACAAATCCGGTTGAATTCGTTTAGACTCCCTATCTGTAAACAAGCCCAGACCCCTTTTTTCAGTAGTTTCACTTCAAATCTCATTCCCTGTTTTTTCTTTTCCTTTTCATTTTACACAGAAGCAGGGAATTTGGCCCCATGGGCAACTGGTTTCTTGCAATTTACTCCGGCATCAGTACCGGCATATGCTCCTGATGCGAAATTCCCGCTTGTCTTAGCTGCAAAGCAGACGGACAGGCCAGACATACTCCGAAGGTTCAAGCACTATCGAGGCGGGTGGGACATTACCAATAGGCATTACTGGACTGTAAGTATTTTCTTTTCTTTTTTCTTTTTTAAATGTTTTGGTTGATCCATTGATTTCTAGTCATAGGAGAGATGCCATGCGAAATTTCAAGTTTGTATTGGTTTGTGATTTGTGTTTTTTGGGTGCTTGGATTGATTTCTGATTAGATGGAAACTCGGTGAAAATTTGTCATGTTGAAATCTTGATTTTTCTGTTTATTGATGCATTTGTTTTCAATTGGTAAGATTGGCTTTATGAAAGAAAATATTACATGGAAACGCATCACTCAGGATTGCTTGCCGGATTGGTGTATCACCAAAACTGATTTATGAGGGTTTTGTTTGAAATTTCTTTATTTAGTTTAAAACAATATTGATAAAGCGTTTGGAAATTCTTTAATCAAAATGAAAATAAAAATAAAAATGCAGCAGTTGTCTCCGTCTGCAGACAGTGTTATGAAATGAAATGAAAGAAAGAGAGAGATGAAAGTGAAATGAAAGAAAGAAAGAGAGGAGAAATGAAAGTACTATTGTATGCTGCCAAAAAAGAACTAAAGTGCTTGGCACTGATTAAGATGCAAGAGCCCTGTATTGATCAGATTGCATACGACTTCAAATCTTCTGATCAGAATTCAAAACTCTTGATGATAAAATAGGATATTGATGCCCAAAAATATCAACAGGCAAGAAATAATAAACATTAAAAAAAAAAAGATTTTTTTTTTTTTTTTTTTGCTGAAGATAAAGGACATGCCTGCTTTAGGAACCAAAAAGACCATTATATACGAGGATCTATCCTTTTGACGTTTTACAAAAATTCTAAGTTAGATAGTTCACCTTCAATAACATTGAAGTCATCTAAATAGTATTAGAACTTGTAGAGATGGTAAGTAGAAGGAAATAGGTCAGCAGATGACAACCATGGTCAGACTCTGAGACATTCCATCAGGCTCCAGGTTGCAATCAGCTCACCATTAACAATAACTTGTAGACGGAAGAGAAGATCCAGAAGAACAATCTTTATTCTTCCGCAAATGATAACCAGGGAACCAAAAAGCCCTGAATCATGACTGACATGTTTCAATTGGTGTTCCTCAAGGGATTTATTGTCCAAGTCTGCTGAGATCTTTACTACTAGTTGGCAGAAATTAGGGCTATCAACAGGCCAGTCTGTGGCGTGTCCAAGACAGCCAGTAAAGTAAAACCCAGGGCCGAGCCACCTCACCCACTTTTGTGCAAAATCTGAACTGTTGATGAAGTGTGCCTCCACCATGTATGATATATGAATTAATGCCCTTGAAATCCTATACATACCAAACTTGGGCCCGGCCACGGGATCTTAGATGAGCCTGACCCTGGCTGTTGATAAACGTGCTTAAATTTTTGTCACAAGCAGGCACACAGGCTTTCATGTTTCATTCCAAGCTCGGCCTGAAGTGGGTTATGCCCGAATGCCCAATGGGACAGCCCAGCTCATTGACAACCCTAGCAGCGATTGGGAGTTGGGAGGGCCATGACTTTCTGTAAAGATTGCTTTAATGCCAAGTCATACAGGAATGCACATATCCAGAGCAAAATATAACAATGAGGGGATTTTTTTTTTCAGTCTTTTTCTTTCCAATGCTTCAGCAGTTTACATGTCCATAGGGACACAAAGAAGTCAATATCACCTTCATCTTATTAAAAGGAAAATAAGAAAGAGGCAACTACCTCCTGCTACATGAAAGAAAGGGCATGCCTCTGACAATAAGTTGCATGCAGTTGGAGAGTAGAGGCTGACAGGAATGCATGTAATGTAGAATGAGAAATGAACACCATGATTTGGGAGACAGGACAGAGGCATGGAGGATGGGAAGAGAGGAAATATAACACATGCTTGGAACCCTTGCAGTTATTTACACAAAAAGATAAATCACAACCCAAATCCAAGCTGGAGATCTTTTGGCTTTGTACCGCTAAAGAATGTTTACTGGGATAAATATTCAATTCATGCTCAATTGATGGAATATATGTCCGTAAATCAGTGTGCTTGCATGTAGTTTATAAATTACAACATGAAAGAAATCCACCTGAGAATATTACGTCTGAAACAACAAAATAATGTAGACTCTCCAGAAATATTAGATTGCTCATGTGCTTTCACTTTTAAATGTTAATATAAATCTGTATTGAACTCATTACTTGGATGGTGCATCATGCATTGGTGTCTTGCTTTCTCTCTTAATTTTGTCTGTTACACGTTATGTATCAGTAATTTTGTCTGTTTTTTTTTTTTTTTTTTTCTTGCAGTCTGTTGGATTTACAGGAGCTGCTGGATTTATTCTTGCATTCCTGTGGTTTGTTTCTTTTGGCTTTATTTTAGCAGTACATCGCTGTTGTCGATGGGGAATAAGCTTAAAAACCAAAGATCACAATTCACATCGGATTTCTCTTGCATTGTTGCTCGTCTTCACATGCGCTGCAGCGTAATACTCCAATCTTTTATAGTGTTGAATTGATTTCCCATGCATTTCTTCACCTAGCTGGAAGTTTATGATTAAGCTTTCTCAGTATGAGTGACCATGCATTTTTATTTTAAAAACTTCATAAGATGCTCTTATATTTTGTTTATGGAGCAATTTCACTCTCTCATATTTTGGCAGTGTTTCCTAGTTAGGTTTGCAATTGTGTGGGGTCCAGTCTAGCCTATGAGCTAAGGGCTGAAGTTGAGGCCTAGCCAGCTCAGGAGCTAAGGAATGGGGCTTGGAACAGGCTGGGTCCACTTGAGAAATATTTACCCCACGAATATAACTAAGTTGGACCAGATCAAATCCATTTGTCTGGCTTTTGGGCACATGCATGCCGGATGAAGCCAAGTATTTTTATTTTATTTTATTTTTGGAAGGTGAAGCCCAACTAGTTCTTGGACCTAAGTCAGGCCTAGATCCGTTCCCTGGGCCTTGAGGTTCACGCTGGTCCAAATCAGGCTGGACTCATGTTAGGGCCAGCACAGTTGCAACTTGCAACCCTATTCCAAGCAATTGCATGATGAGATGCTCATTAGTTCAAGTTATTCAGTAAGATCTTCTTATATATATCTATATATATATATTATATATATATATATATATATATAAAAAAATTATTATTAAGTCCTTACCTTTATCTTTTGTCATGCAGGATCGGGTGTATTCTTCTTTCTGTAGGGCAGAACGAATTTCATGGCGAGATGATGAATACTATGAGTTTTGTTGTGAATCAATCTGATTTCACTGTTCAGATCCTTAGGAATGTCACTGGATATCTGTCACTTGCAAAGACTATAAATGTGGATCAGGTTTTCCTTCCATCAGATGTCAAGGATGAAATCGACAAGCTAACTGTGGATTTAAATGATGCAGCAACTACACTAAAAGAGAAAACAAGTGAAAATTCTGCCAAAATAAGAAAAGCGCTCAATACTGTGTATGTTTTCATACCCATTGGTCATTTTATGAATTGAATGTTTGAGTAGGTGTCCTAGGCCTGTGACTGGTTGACTGGAGTTGGGCCTTGGGTTGGCTTGGGCCCAGAATTGGAACTGGTTGGGTCAGCCATATTGATTTTTTTTTTTTTAATTTCACTTAGCCCAGCTGCTGTTACCAACCCATCATTTGAGTAACTATTTAAGATGTTGAAGGTGTCACCATCTGCATTTCTTTGCAGGCGCTATGCTTTGATCGTTGTAGCAGCAGTGATGCTCGTGCTAGCTCTACTCGGTCTTTGTATGTATTCTCCTCTTTCTTTATGAGAATATTAACCTTGAAATAAAGCATTTGATATTTAGTTATTAGGTATCTCATTATTTTGTGGCTCCATTTTCTATTTGTTCTCAACAAAGGTTGTTTATCCATCTAATATTTGGCTTATTTTGCTGCAGTACTATCAGTCCTTGGGCACCAGCATGCTATCTACATGTAAGTTCTATTTTTGTTGAGAAATGTTGGGCAGATCTACTGGAATGTGATTGATGGATTTCTACGCAGCACACCTGTCAATGTGGCTCAGATGTGTGAAATCTGGGCTATTCATCAGATGGGGCAAACCATGAACATGCTGTGACCTGAAAATCAGGCTGGTCCAGCCATCGCGTATCCCACATGTAGGTTGAATTCGAATCTTGTTGGCCATATATCTTGTACATGGGACGGTCCACCTGATAAACAATCCACCTAATTTTGTATTCATGCTTGTGGTTTACAGTAGGCCCCACCCAATGGATGGCCCAGATCTTGTCTGTGTGACAAAATGATCTTCTCAAATCTCCATCACGTGATCTCCTTAGCATTTCTACTTTTCATCTGAGGGCATCCATTTTGCAATTCAAATAATGCTGGGATGAAGTTCCATACTTGATGCTTCTTTTGTACATTTTTCAGATTTATCTTCAGCGGGTGGCTACTTGTGGTAATCACCTTTATTCTTTGTGGAGTCTTTGTAATCCTGAACAAGTAAGAAGTGTTTCTTTCACGGTGACATATGTTAGTAAAATCTTCACAGTTTCTTTATTGTAACTTCCCATCTTAACTTCTTGTTTGTTCTCTTGAATTTATCACTGTTTGAGGCTTGAGACACTTTGAACTTGGGAAATGCACAAGTTGCTTTTTTAATACATTATTAACTTGGGAGAATTATGCTAAGCAATATGTTTGGGACTTTTTTTTTTTTCACTTGCACATTTAGGCTTGTGTTTGGATGCACCATCTAATTCCATTTCTAATGTTAGTCTGATAACCAAATTGTAATTTCCTTACCCGGCATTTGTATTGATGGCTTGAGCTCCAGATTGCAATAACGGAACTTTCAATTCAGACGAGAGAGAGAAACGTAACTGCAATTTGAGCTACTACAAAATGGATGCTAACTTCGATAGTTTTTTCCATCCCCTCTTTGATTAAGTTCAATGTTTGCCATCCATTTCACTTGTTTATCCAAACACAGTTCTATATTTCATTTTTCTATATTGAGGAGATATTCACTACAATTTTGTAAGTTCTGTGCCCGGTGTTGTCTGATCTGCTATACGGATGTCATGCAGTACAACAATCCAGACAGTTGAACTCATGGGCCCTATCGTGGATGGAGCATAACCATAAAGTCACACAGATTGAATTATCTTAACCATCTGATTTCATTCGTTGAATTCAGTGCTATACTCAATCCCCCATGGATTCTACAGATTGGATGGTCGGTATTCACTTGAGTGTATGCGACATGTACTCTTTATTCATGGTTGCATGGCACAATATCAACGTAGTCTTGTCCTTCCTTACCCTCACAAAAGAAGATAAAATGAAGAGAAGATTTTCTGTTCAGCTTATTACCTTCCTTTATGATTTCCTTGTGCTACTTGGAGGCTACTTTCTTCATTTTCTGTTCTTTAGTATATGTGATGTCTTTGAATAACACCATTTTGTACAAACATATAGAGACGTCACAGTAATTGATGAATGCTTTTTTGTTTCAGTGCTATTTCGGATACTTGTACTGCCATGAAAGAATGGGTAGAGTACCCTCAAGCCGAGACAGCCCTCAGCAACATCCTCCCATGCGTTGATGAACGGACCTCAAATCAGACGCTGTATCAGAGCAAAGAAGTTATCCTTCAGCTTGTAAATGTTGTCAACACTGCTGTAGACACCATTGCAAACTCCAACCTACCCATGCAGTCGTCTCCTTATGGCTACAACCAATCTGGGCCCCTGATGCCATCTCTCTGTTGCCCTTTTGATTCTCGGCTGGAGAATCAGCAGTGCAAACCCCAAGAAGTGTCCTTAGCCAATGCATCCATGGTACGTATGAAATTCTAGCCAGTGACTCTAAGAAGCTACTTGGCTGTGAAAAAAGAAAGAAGAAAAAAGCCATGCAGTGGCTACCATCACCTGACATTTGTGAGAGGTTCATGCTGTTTATCAGGTGGGCCCCACTACATAGCTGTGGCCCGAAAACCAGTTCAGTTCAGTCATCAGGTGGAAGTACATCTATGTTGAGTGACCTTGACCTTTCATAAACATGCTGCCCTTCTAATGACCAGAGTGGCATGATTTTTTGCTGCCCTTGTATTTGGTGGGACCCTCCAGATGGACAGCCTGGATTTTACACACACATGCCCCATTGATACTTGGGAAGAGGGGCAAGAACCATTTGTGAACTCTTTATATCAATCTCATGTGTTCGAGCTTAAATTGGTATAGGCTATAAGTGGACCCATTTGATCCCAACATGCCAATAAAATCAAAGGGGAGCCCCCTTACCCACCACCATCCAATCTTGGCTGAGTACTGTGGGTGTTTGACAGTGTCACTTCTGTATTAATGTCAAATGAGCATCGGTATTCTTAGAACATGGTTCCAGGTGCATGCATTTCCATTAATATTTCCAGACCTCTAATTTCAGGTGTGGGAGAATTACACGTGTACCGTTTCAGCTTCGGGCATATGCACCAGCCCCGGGAGGGTGACCCCAGAGATATACTCGCAGTTAATGGCAGCTGTAAACGTAACCTATGCCCTCTATCACTACGCCCCACTCCTACTCAGCCTCCAGGACTGTAACTTTGTGCGGGACACATTCACCACTATAACGACGCTTTACTGTTCTCACCTGGAGCACTACCTAAAGATGGTCAACGCAGGGCTGGCGCTGATCTCTGTTGGGGTCATGCTCTGCCTTGTCCTATGGATAGTCTATGCAAACCGCCCCCAAAGGGAGGAGGTGTTTGTGAAGCTACCTGCTGCAAAGGTAGCAGCCGGGAGTAATACATCCACTGGGAATGAAGGGGAGTCTTGTTAGTAAATATTGCCTTGTCATGTGTTAGTGTTTTCAGAGCACCAAGGCATTTTAGGTTTATGTGGAGGGAGACGCCATTTACGTCCCACCCCCCTGATTGATTTGCATACATAAATCTGTTTTTAGGTATTTGAATGATACAGATTTGCAACAATGCTGGAAACAGGTGTATGCCAGTCAATCAGGCAGGTGGGTGTAGACACCGTCTCCCTGTTTATAAATAGAAGAAAACCTCGATGGGGCGAAGCACCATTGGGGATCATGTGATTTCATGTATATTTTGGTTACTTTGGTGTAATAACCAGTTGATGTTAGGCCTTTCTAGTTGTTGACTCTCTGTCTTAAGCTCTCTGGGTCCCTTTATTTAGATCATAAAAGGTATTGGACCGAAACTATCATCCAGCGGGCCGCCCATGCCCATGCCCATGCCCATGCCCATGCCCGGGCATTGCATTGATAGGTTGATACCAACAGCCGAGCCGATTGTCTAATGATCGGTTGCACACTAGGTTGGTATGTTAAGGGAAAATGTTTGTGGAAATGGGTTGTAGATGAAGTTAAGAGCCAAAAGAGAACTGATCACCAGCCGCAGGTGGGAATAGGGTGGCAATGGATCGGATCACCAACTGGGCATTTACAAATAAATGGCTTGGATTGAGTAAGTTGGGCTTGATGAATTTTTAAGTGGGTTGTGTTGTGGGTGCAGGAATTTTTAGTCCCTTAAGTAAATAGGTCGGGATTGGACTAACCCCGGCCCGAGCCAGACCCATTGCCAGGAAACCTATTTTTATGCCATTTCATTAGTTTTTTATCCTTAAAAATCGTGGATTTTATTTATTTATTTATATTGTGTTGAGTATTTTCAAGGGAAAAATGTGCAATGTTTCGTGGGCAGAAGTCCACTGATTGGATGGTTAGAATTGTTCGATTGGTTTGGCCATTGGTCTCCCCAAGGATCATTATTTCATCTTCTTAGGTAGCGGTTGGAGGGCACCGGAATTTCAATGCGTGCCTAACTTGGTTGGTGCTGACGGGGAGATTAGGTAGAAGTACGACAGTGTAAAGTGAAGTAATCTTGGACTCGTGTATGAGATCAGAGCTCCTCTTCAGTCATGCACGGACGGCTGTCAAATGGGCTAGCCCGGCCATCTAGCTTTCCAGTCTAGGCTACGCCCAGTTACTAGGCCTGTGCCTTAGTTTATTAATTTGGCTGGACTCGAGCTGTCTGAACGCCTGTTATCTCGCCTACTGCCAGGATGCGGATTTTCTGTAAAGGCTGGGGCCTGTTGTAATGTTTTTGATAAATCCACCCCGCCCATCCGTTTTGGCAGCTCATTTTAGGACATGAGACCAAAAATGAGACGGATCTACAACTCAAGTGGGTCACACGAGAGCAAACAGTGAAAATTGAACGGTCACTGTTGAAACATTCGTATAGCCACAGAAGTTGTGTACCAGGCTAAGTTTTTTGTGTTTTCAGTTCATCCCAGTGACGATGACCTTATAAACGGTTTGGATGTCATATAAGCATCAAGATGGACCCAGGAAGGTTTCAACGGTAGGCATTTCTTTCCCCACTGTTTGCTCTCGTGTGGCCCACTTGAGTTTTGGATCCTCCTCATTTTTAGTCTCATGTCCTTAACTGAGCTACCAAAACGGATGGACGGGGTCACAAACATCATGGTAGCCCCACCTAGCTTCCCAGCGCAGGAACTTCCTGCGAAAGCCTTTGGCAGGCAAACCGCATCCCTCCTGCCATCACATTCGGGGTTTCCAGGGCATTTTTATCATGATGGCCCACCTAATGAACATCCCGGATCTTGCTCCGAACGAGTATTTACTAAACAGACTGGGCTTAGATTGACCTCGGCATGGCCCACGCCGGCCTATTGGTAACCCAATCTCGTACAGCGCATGTGACTGCAAGATTCTTGCTGGTCGCACGGTTCTAGGCTCTGGATCGTCCGGCTGGCCTGATATTGGGTTAGGTCTAGTGGGTCCCCTGACCAACAGCTCAGATCTCGCATATGCGACAAGTAGGACTAAATTGTCTAAACCAACGAAGAGCGAGAAACTTGTGTTTTGTCCAATTTCGGCTTTTAACTGTCCTTTTGTACATGATATATGTATCGATTCTGTTAGGTCGTCCTCTAAATAATACTGGATTATCTACACCGTCTGATCGGAATATGATTATTGGTTGTTTTTTTTTTTTTTTTTTGTAACCATTCATTTCATACCTTAAAATTTTAATTATGCCTTCAGACAGCATGATCGTGCATATCTCATACGTTTTCATTTGGTGTTGTGTTCACTTCCTTGTAAGTAAGCTCAAGCCGTATAAAGATGAGGACTTTTGATTTTGTACGTCATCATGTGGACGGCTTATAGACCAAAAATCAACCTGATCAGATTAAGGTAACCATCTGATCATCAATCCAAAAATGAACAGCTATGCAAGCAGGTTTTGGTAGTGGCTCGGATGATTAGACGGCTAGGATTTTGGTGGCAGATCAGGCCAATGGGCCAGGTCTCACTATCCATCTGTGACACATGTTTGGTGGGAAGGGCAATTCATTGGACTTCCATGGAGCCGTGTATGACCATGTACTACCCCCAATCCATCATCTGTGTTGACGTGGATTTTGGACCCATGCAGTGTATCAACCGACCATTTTTTGACAGGTCGCTATTTCGGGGTCGTCATTCATCATCATCCGACATGGTATTGTCTCTGGGTTACCATCCACGTCACTGACGAGTGCACTATCTTGATTTTGGAATAATTGGATTACATGCAGCCCACCATGCACCATTACATCCAACCCTGCAGAAGGTCGGGATCATCATCATCAAGATCATTTAGAGGGAAAAAAAAAATAATAATAAAACCAAGCTGACCATTTCATCAGGTGAGTCACAAGTGCATGCTGGCTCAGATTATTGGCTGTCCATTGATTTCAGACTCGTGGGGCCCACTTTTTTTTATGGTTGAGATGTTATACACACGTGATCTTATTGTCAGGCTGCAAAAATGTTCATATATAAGGAACTCCAAGATTTCTATATTTGAAGAAACATGACTTCAGTAGCTTAGTTTCTCTTTATTCGGAGCCTCTGGCGGCAGATTCGTTTGGACTCTACAAATTTACCATGTGGATAGTGACAACTAATGTGAATTAAATAAAGAAAATATTATGTTCAATTAGTAAATAAAAATAAAATTTTATTAGAAATCAATTATCATATTATGTTCAATTAATAAATAAAAATAAAAAATTTATTAGAAATTATTTTTCATATCATGTTCAATTAATAAATAAAAATAAAAATTTATTAGAAATCAATAACCTTATATGTTGTGTCAGAGAAGCCATTGCAGATATAGTAACCTCTTGATGGGTTCTAGATTGATAAGATAGAGATTGATGATGTTGTCAGGTGCGAGACCCAATCATTTCATCATGCGGGACCCACCGTCTGGGTTCCCGGCAGGCTCGCATGCCATTTGTTTCATCAGTGGGCCACACAAACTTCGAATCTGGAACGTTGGCGTCAATTCCTTTTTTTGTCTTAACCATCCACGTGGCCTTGTTGGAATTTCAGTTCATCGGGCTGATAATAGTGAGGATTGGATAGGAGGGGCCTACCATGGATCACACATGGTCGAAAAATAGTAGATTTATAGCATCTTAAACCTCGCTACTTTGCTACATGAAAGTTGAAAATTTTAGTATCGGTCGCATCAAGTGGCGTGCTCTGCGGAATTCATAAGCCACCTGTCACGATCTGAAAGCATCCGTCGTGTGACCAGTCAAGATAAGTTCACGATCACGTGGCATGATGGCGACCACTTGATGTAAGGTTCAAATAAATCTATTGAAAATTAGACAAAGAAACGTGTGGAAACAACACTACTGGCGGTGTTTAGATGAGCGCCTAATTCATGATGTACAGATTTTCCAATTGCCAAAATCATGAATTGCTGATTAATGTGTTTGGTATTTTTGTTAGGCTTAACTGCTAGATTCACTAATGTCTCTCTAGCTTATCTTGGTTTCTACAAGTTCAGTAGATAAATATGTTAAGTATAAAAAAATGGATAAGTTTTATTAGCGGTGTACAAGAATCAAGTTAGCTCGGTTAGCTCGATAGACTCGACTCGAAAAAGCTCGATTCGGCTCAGTTTGAAGCTAAGTTCGAGCCGAGTTGAGCTGATTTTTTTCAGCTCAAAAAAAAATATTCGAACCGAGTTCGAGCTTGCTCAAGCTCGACTCGGATCGAACCCCAACTCGAATCGAACTAGTTCAGTGACTTGGTTATTTTGATATTGATGTTGCTCATCAAGTGTTTGATGAAATGAAGGTATGTATATGAAACAAATACCATTTTTTTTTCTTGATTTTGATGTTGCCTAGAAGGTGTTTGATGAAAATACTTGTAAACAGTTGCTGCTATTCTACACACAATAAGAAATTGAAAATGTATAGCATGTGTTTGTGAAAATGCCATAGAGGCTCAGATTTTAGCTTGAACTGGCCCGAGTTGTTGGAACACAGGAGGATCATGCTTTTCCTTGGGTTGCCTTTCTCAAGGGCTTTGTGTTATGCTAAATGATATTAAATTTAACTGGAGTCGTCACTAGCCAATTACTTCACTTTCATAGTCGGCTAGACCTTATAGAAATGTTAGGATAGAGAATCCAAGGGTTCTCAATTCTAAAATGACCATTTGATCTGACACTAAAGACTTGATATACAATTAAAGATTCGAGGTAAGGGACCACACTTATAGAGAGGGAAGACACTAGCACATACTCTGCTCATACAAATGTACGGTCTCTACTTTACAGGACCTGACTAACTTTTGAGGGTTGAGATTAGTTCTTGCGCACTGATGATGCAACAGTAATCCACCCTGACTTCTCAACTTGCCAAGGCGATAAACCAATCAGCCCAAATTTTTTATGGGCAAGGTCTAATTATGTCGGCAAAACTCATAGCATATATTACTGATTGGGTATTAAGTGGTAGGGATGTGATGCGATGCGCATATGATGTGGTGTGTGAGATGTTGTGTTAAATACAACGCTTATGACAAGCTTTAGTTCGGGCTGGATAAATCCACCCTGACTTCTCCACTTACCAAAGCATAAACTAATCGACCAAAGTTTCTGATGGGCATGATCCCTTGTATCAACTAGTTACAAAATATATGCTCAAGTCGATTAGGTGAGTAATGCTATGCGATGCAATACTATTGGATGAGATGAGCAAGGGGTTGAGAAGGGAATTGATGTTGCGAAATGCTACTGTTGGGATAGACGAAGTTGATAGAAGGTTGGATAGTTGGATGGACGGTAGTGTCGCAAGGATTAGGTTGGACCTGATATAGACTCTATCCTTTGCTCTCACTCTCCTTAGTGGAGGGATGAGATGACCAAAATGGCTAAATGCTTAAAAGGTTTTCTAGATGCTTGAGGATGATTGAAATGAGAAGGAGATGGCAGTATTTATAGCCGCTAGCCTGATTTTTTTTCATAATTTTAGTAAAGTCCAACATTTGAAAAGGGTTAGATGGCTGCGATTTAAGATGGCCACATGACACGATTTGGACGATTAGATTGACTAGTAGAGATGTGATTATGGGTTGAAAGGAATGGCACAAATGACTTTTTGCACCTTCCACATGATAGCTCTCCAAAAAGGAAAGTTTTACATGCATTGGAGACCCCCTACCAAAGCAGGGGGTGTGTGACTGCCCAAGCTACAGGTTCACCCTTATCTTGGCAAGTGGTCTCCCACAAACACGTGGGAGCTCCGATTATCCTGGGGATGGTTTTTGGGAATTGCTTTGGACCTCCGGTGGGCCTTTAAGCTTGGGCTTGGATTTGACTTTGAGTATAATTAGGGTTTGGATTTAGGGTTTAGGGTTTTAGCCACTGAGTTTGATTGAGTTGGATCGATCCAATTCAATCAACTTATGAGGTGAGGTGTCTACATTTGATAGCATAGGATGCACTGATCAACAAAACACTATAATTTCTCTTAATGAGTCAGTTCAATTTCAAATATCAGCCCACAAATAGCAACACATCCGGGACCTAGTTTAGTAGGGCACCCTTACGCATGTTTGAAATTATAACAATCAAAAACCTTTTTTAGGGTCCCACTACTATGGATAAGTGGCTTAAAGCATGATCATGCACAAAATAATCCTAAATATACCATCAGTGGCGTAGGGCACTTCCCTATTGCGCACTGAGTCATGCATGTACGGTCCATGTTTCCGTGATGGAGACCATTGATCTAATTCCCCATCTATGCTCCAAACCATTCAGTTGTTGGATAATCCTTGCCTTTCAATTGTTGGACTACTATGATTAATGGTTAAGAAATAAAAATACGAAGTCCATATTCAACGGAATAATAGACAAAGATTGGTTGGCTAGGATCTTCCAATCTGTGAGATTTTTTAGGGTTGGTTAATCCTTAGTAGGGGCCATTAGATCAACGGTGTAGAATGCCTTAGCATGGCCTCATATATACAAACTACATGTCAACACAGTCCCTCATTAATCACTAATAGAGAATTTGATTATGCATGACCCAAGCTTGATCTGGATCAATCTGGGTCACCCATTTATTTATTTATTTATTTTTTATTTATTATTTTATTTTTTTAAAGATCTGGGTTGTTTATTATGTGTGCCCATAATGTATTATATATGACAAAAATGCCCTTCAAACCCTAGATGGGCTGGGTTGGGTGTCCCACCATCCCCCACCGGGCCCCACGGCCTAGTATTCCATCCCTGATTGGACCATTAAATAAAAATGTTATCCATGTAATCAATGAGATAGTGGGCTCCATTAGCCCATAATTATATTTCATGCTTCTATCATATGCATAGACTAGTTGTTCAACCACACAGTATCTTAAACATGAAGAGAGGGCATCAACCTCTTCAATGAAATATGATAATAAAATCAATCCATGAACCCTAACTGATCTCTCCTAACGTTGGTTAAGCTACCGTCACAACTCCATATCGAACTATATCTTAATGTTGGTTAAGTGTTAGATCATGGTCCACCTTAATCAAACGGTTCCTAATAAACAAATACAACTGATGATGGCCTACAGAATTTCGCTTATGGGTTTGATTAGGGTTTTAATTTCATAAGATAGGTTTGGTTAGATACACACACAAACACCTTTACATGTGGCTGTATGTGCCCACCTAGCACACGTGTCGGATATCCAAGCAATGCATCAGGTGGGCTCCAGTGTGTATGTGCCTGAAATTATGTCTCCACTATAGTTTGAAAGTTAAGGAACTCAATTAAATTCGAGGAGGGGTGCAAATTTCATGTGGGGCCCATTGTGATGCGTGTGGCTTATCCACACCATCCATCCGTTCTGTTAGATGATTTTAGGACATGAGACAAAAATTGAGGCAAATCCTTAGTTCAAGTGGACCACACTACAGGAAATAGTAGGAATTGAATACCTACCATTAAAAAACTTCTTAGGCCTAGAAGTTTTGGATCAAGCTAATATTTGTGTAATACCCCTATCCATGTTTGTGTGACCTTTTGAATGGGTTAGATGATAAATAAACAATCTTGTGGGCCCTATAAAGAAAAAAATTTCAATGGTGAACATTTTACCACCACTGTTTCCTGTGGTGTGGGCCACTTCTAATATTTGTGTAATCCCCCTATCCATATTTGTGTGACCTTTTGAATGGGTTAGATGATAAATAAATAATCTTGTGGGCCCTAGGAAGAGAAAACTTTTCAATTGTGGACGTTTTACTACCACTATTTCCTGTGGTGTGGGTCACTTGAGCTTTGGATCTACCTCATTTTTAGGCCCTGCCTTAAATGTTCCACTAAAACAGATGGACAGCTTCGATATGTCACATATATCACAAAATGGCTTACCAATTTAAGTCGATCCTTTTTTAACCAGTTTTTGAGACAAAATTACCCATTAACTTTCAAACAAGGCTAAGATTATTTATGTGTTATATATGGGTATTTATATTGGAAATGAAAAATCAAACACATTTGAGTTTTCTCGAGTCGAATCAAGTTTATTTTGAGTCTTAACCCAATGTCATGACCATAGGTCTAAAACTAGTGACTCAACTCAAAACTTAGACCAGTTGACTTAACTCAATGAGAAATCAAGCCGAGTCACCAGCTAACTCATAATCAATGTGCGTCGGGTCAATCTATTACGGCTGAGCAAATGGGTTAGTTCCACATTAACATAAGATCTTGGAATTAAATAAAAATAGAAAATTAATAATATTTTTTTCAACCTAATCTATTAGTAGAGATCCTAAGAGAATGGAAGATGAGGTATTCAAAATTAAAGAAGAAATCACCTACTACATTAAATCCACAAAGACAATCATCTTTGAGAGATTGCCAACCAAACCAACCAAAATAACATGAATTCCACATTTCTTTTGGTCATGTGTATTGACCACACATCCTTCAACAACCTATTTTTAAAAAGGAAGTGGTTGTAGGCTTAGATAATTAAGTAGGGGCCCATGGCTCGATGATCAAAACCGTTCTTCTGATGGGTACCACCTTTGTTGAGTGATATAAAATAAATCGGGTGGAAAAATCCCAACCCTTGGATCTTTGGGCCTTATCTATTCAATGTTGCAATGGTATATTTCTTTTATATTGGTTGTCTATTTTCCGGAGATCAAATGAAGGGTTGGGATTATCCAATATGAAGGGGCCTACAAGATCAACGGTTTGGATCGCATTTACATGGTGCCCACATTCACGTTTGCTGATGAACAGGACCTTAAAAAAAAAAAAAAAAAAAACCATGGGGGGATATGCACGGTATAATTGAGTTTCCAGCTTGTACGATTGGTGCCATGCGCCTTACTGATCCGAGCCGTTGATCTGATAGGACCAGCTGTGTACGGACCCTGCCGGAAAAAAAATAAATCCTTGATAGGACAATCTTTACCCTTCAATTTATACCATGAGAATAGATGGTTAAGAATGGAAGTGAAGCAGCCGTCCAGATGTATTGGGATTTTGTGATCCAAACCGTTCATCCAATGGGCTCAGGCGGGGATCAGACAATGGAAACGAGATGATCCTGACCATCTAACCAGAGGACATTTACCCATTGAATGTACACGTGTCCTAATCATCTTAATCGTCCATTTGCAAGATTTTAAAGAGACGATGAGGTCAGATTGATATGATATTCTTTGTAATCAGCCCGGGACCCTCAAACTCGGTTAAACTTGGTGTACGGGTCATCTCTGCAATCCTTCACGCGCCTTTCAATCCAAACCGTTCAATTGAATCGACGGTCCTCCTATGCATTGGATCAATTTTCAGAATCCGGGTTCTCAGGTGTGGCCCACTATTTGAACACTCTATAGATTGATGGGCATGTGCACCAATCAGATGGTCGAGATTTAGCTACAAAAATATCTAAGCCTGTTGTTATACAAAACCTATATGCAGAGCATCCACAATGGTGGTCACTCGGCCGGCCACCATACAAGCAGCATGGATGAACTTCAATCTAGGCCGTCCAGATCCTGCGGTCTATTACTGATGCAGAATAACGTAAAAACCACACTGATCAAACAAATCTTAACCGTCTAATCGGTAGTCATCAAATGAATGGTTAAAACTGAAATGATCGGTGAACCAAGTTCATTACGTGAAAATAAGTGGCTAAGATGTGCCTATCCATGTTATTTTAACTCATAATCCATTCAAAACAGAGGCCAAGGTTTAGACGATCCGGATTCTCTTGTACGTATGCCACGTGTAAAATTGCCGACTCGGCATCAATTCTCCGGGGACCCGATTACGTGTTACCCGGGTAACACCTGAGTGGATGTTACCCTTACTGTGGGGCCCACCTTGAACGATGTTTTGTGTATCCACGCTGTATATCCGTTTCTACGGCCTATTTTAGGACGGAATGCTAAAAATTATGTAGATCCAAATCTCAGGTGGACCGCCATACGAAACATTGGTGATTGACGGTCTCACCATTAAAAGTTCCAAAGGGCACATCATAAGGTTTTCGTGATATTTATTTGCAATACAACTGGTTGATAATGTCGAGAAGATCTGGATCAGATTGATCCAGAACTTTTGTGGCCCACAAAAAGTTTTTAGTGGTCATTCTTCACCATTTCCAGTGGTATGGTTCACCTGAGATTTGGATCTTCTAACGTTTCAGGATCTCATCCTAAAATGAGATGGAAAAACAGATGAACGGAGTGGATCTACAAAAAATACATCAATGTGAGCCCCACACAGTTAGGCAACAGCTATTGAGATGTTACTTGGTTAACAGCTAATCCTTCCTAATTTCTCGACGGATTATCCCATGTTGTTTAACAGCTAATCCTTCCTAAATTCTTGACGTATTATCATATATTATTTATATACAGTGTCTGTTTGATAGCTGGATTTAGAATACATTGGAAACCAAATCATAATTACATTGGAATTAATATGATTCTAAATACTCTAGGTTGCATTGTTATTGTAATTCTACATTATATTCACATACTTAAGTTTTATTAAGTATTGAATAATCAAGTACTCTAAAAGCTTAAGCTATCAAAGTCTGGTGTATCAATGTATATCAAGGCACCTTATTACTCAAATACATATAACATATTTGATGCAATGATGATAATAAATTCATTAAAATATATAATTTAATAATAAAAAAAAAGAAATTAGAATTTCAGGAAATCGGATTACTTACTAACTTAGTACGCTCTTATCATACTGAGTAAACTCTGTTGGTCCCACCGTGAATGCATATAGTTTATCCATGCCATCCATTCGTTTTTCTAGATAATTTTAGGGGTTCAACCCAAAATTGATATATGTATAAAGCTCAAGTGGACCATACCACAGGAAAAAGTGGAAGTATTAATTTCCACGATTGAAAACTTTTTAAGGTCCCCAGTAATATTTATTTGTCATCCAATCTACTCATAAGATCAGAAAGACATAAATGAAAGGAAAACACAAATACGGTTCGATCTAAAACTTTAGTTGACCCCAAAAATTTTTCAACGGTAGATGTTCAATTCACATTATTTTTAGTGGTGTGGTCTACTTAAGGTTTAGATATGCTCCATTTTTGAAATAAAGCCCTAAAATTATGTGGTAAAAGAGATTGACAGAGTGGATACAATGCATGAATGATAGTGGAGCCCACAGAGTTTACTAAGTACGCTTACTCAGTACCCAATCCTCTTCCATTACAGCCTTGGGTGGACCATAGTGTAAAGATTACTAATACATAATTCATCATTATTTTTACCTGTTCATTTGAATATCTAACCTTTAAATGGTTCATATCATTTGATCCATATGTTTTTGTGTTGCGTTGCACCCACTAAATGAATTATTTTGAAGTATTATCAACACGCCATGTGCCTATTAGATTACTGGTTGAGAGACATTTTTTTTTTTTACATATGCTTAAAAAAAGAAATTAAAAAAATAAATAAATAAATAAAATAAATAAAATTCCCTTGTATTACATTTTAATCCCACCATCTGTTTTGGATTTCAAAAATATATATTGGAAATATCTCCGATTTCAATTAGTTATTTATTTATAAATCAGGGGCTTACAATAACAAAAACAAGTACTTCGGATTTAAAATACACCCATTTGTCGTAGAATCCAACGTGTGATAGGACCTCCGAACACCTACAGAGATATCGTCAGTCATTTATCGCGAGATGAGATGAAGCCGAGAATGATTTTTCATCCATGTCAAACGTACGATAGCTCGTGTTTGAAACGATTTTAAGAGATTTTCTCACGATAATAAGGAATGGATGGATCTAACGTACGATGTATATGAATCTGTGCCCCTCGATCTAAACTTTGTAGTTGGCCTTCTTGAACGCCATTTGATCCGTTCAATAGGTGGACCCGAACATGAAGGACAGAGGTCCAAAAAATAGTGGCTTTTGAATGATGTTATGTTCCGGATCGTGTGCCTCTGTACGCATGGGAGGGACGCGGCTCCCATGTCATTGCAGCACATCTAGTGGGCATAGACCTGATCTAAACCGTTCATTTCATAGGTCAAAAAATAAAAGGATTCATAGATGGTTGGGATAGTCCAATCAAAGCAATTCTTTACTACAGGCCAAACAATCATGTAGCCGACAGGATGCCTGGCTGAGATCATTGTTACATATGCCACTTGCACGGTGAATAATTATCCTATTCCTAGCTATTGGAATGACTTCTGTTTGTTGGTGATGGACGGTTGCTCAATTTCATTTGTAGCTAGCCATCCATATGCATACCAATATGGTTATGGCCCATTTGTATTGGGGCTGACCAACTGTCATTATAACTGTTGTATTTAATTCAATTAGATTATGCCATTTGTGTGACCGAGGATCTAGATTTAGTAGACAGGTGTGAGAGTAGGATGCGTAGCCTGGCTTGATTGAATCGTTGGTATCCTTTCTATCGAGATAATAGATTGGAAATTAAGATCAAAGATCTAAATTTCTCACAGCTCATAGTATTGCATTTCCTTTGGATCGCGTAATTGGAAACGAGGCTATTCCTTTCTGATGAGTCTTTTTTACCTTATGAGTAGAGTTGGGCATGAGCCGTTATAACCTGCGTAACTCGACTCGTCCAACTTGTTCGGATCCGACTCGACTTGAACCAAATGGGTGAGTCAGTCTAAACCTAGTAGGCTTCGCCCAATCCAAACTAAAATGGATTCGAGTTCGTGTTACCCAGTAACTTAATTCGACTTGACCATAAACTCGATCCCGATCGGATATATATAATAATAATAATAAAAAACTCTAATTTTTAAGTATCTCTAACCTCATACGCTGCATTCGACCCCACTTCGAAATCTCTCTTCCTCCCTCATCCTCCTCCTCTTACAAGCCCGCCACCACCATCACCATCCTCCTCCTCTCTCTCTATCTCTCCCTCCCCTCCCCTCCCCTCCTCCCTCCCACCCTCCTCTTCCAAGCCTAGCAGCCACCCACCACCATCATTGGATTCACCACCATCCTCCTCTCCCTCTTCTCTACTCCCTCCCTCCCTCCCTCCCTCATCTCTTGATCTGAATCGGTGCCAACTCGAACCGAGTCGGACTCAGTCTGGATTAGTCTAGGCCAGACTCAGATTTTGACAGGCATGTAGGACTCAATATCGAGTGAGTGGAGTTCGGGTTAGGCCTATTTCAAAACTGAATCGAGTCAGGTTAGCCCTAACTGCGTCGGGCTCGACTCGATGCCCAGCCCTAGTCGTGAGTCTATGGTTTTAAGAAATTTTTTTTTTCTCCCAAAAAGGTCCAGTTTCTCTCCAAAAATGAGAAGCTCGTACGATAAAATCAGGAGAGACTGAATTTCTCGCCACCTAGTGCGCGATTTTTTAACGGCAAAACCGGTGTAAAGTAAAAGGATCGTGTACAACGTGGGTACGTTGCCGTTAGGCGTGGCATCAGACCCTCTTCTCAGGAGAGAGAGAGAGAGAGAGAGAGAGAGAGAGAGTATATACAGAGATGTTTGTGTATGCGCTTTTGTTCATTTGCACGTACGTATGCTAAGCTACGACACTCCATCTCTTGCTTCCTTCCAAAACAGGAGAGATTTTGAAGAAAAGTCCTTTCTCTCTCTTCCCTTTAAGATATCCCATTCCCATCTTGTAAGTCTCTCTCTCTCTCTCTCTCTCTCTCTCTCTCTCTCTCTCGCTCTCTTGTTGGGTTTTCTCTTTTTCATCGCTGGAGATGGATAAAGCTACCTCCTCTCTCTCTCTCAATTTCGTTTTTTCTGGGGTACTTTTCTCTCTTTCCTTTTTGTTCCCTCTGTATTGAACCTGTAGCTTGTTGGGATCTTGTTTTTTTTCTTCTGGTTCTTGTCATTTTCTTCTCCTTCTCTTGGGAGAATTAATATTTAACCCCCCTTCATTGATATATTCACCTATTTCTCTCTGTGGAGTCTTGGCAAAAGTGAAAATTTGACAGAAGAAAGAGGGTGTTTTTGTCAAAAAGATTAGTGGGGAAGGGTATACATGTCAATAATTTATATCTACATCCATCCTGCCATTCTGATTGATTTGCATGACATACATTTTGCATTTTGGGAATTCTAGTACATGAAAAGTGTAGTGTGCTATCTCAATTTCCAAATTGGAAAATGGGTATCTGAAAATCATTCAAGGTGGTTGATTTTACCCTTTCTTGGAAGTAAATATAATAAAGGAGTGCATTAACAAAAATTGTGGGTGTTAATGTCATTTTTTTTTGGGCTATGATTTGATAATTGTAGCTCCTTTTTTTATTACCCCTGTCTGGCTAAGGGTGTATTTTATAATAAATTTATTTATTTATTATTTATTATTTATTTTTTTTTGGCAATCTGGATATTTTTCTATCCTTCAAAAAAAAAAATGTGGGTATTTTTTGGAATCTGGGTACTTTAATCACTGCTTTTGAGTGGTAAAAGCATCTCCTTTTTTGGGTTTCTTCCTTTTTTTTAAAAAATAAAATAAAATTCTTTTGGTTAGTTTTTTAGGATTTTTTTTCTTTTTCTTATGTTGTTTGATCTCTGCTTTTTTCTGGTAAAGGCGACTACTTTCTTGGGTTATTTTTATTTTTATCTCTCTTTTGGGGAATTTTTTAATTTCTTTCCTCTTTTATTAATGTTGTTTGGGTTAGCTTTTCGGTGCAGCTTCATCAC
Organism: Magnolia officinalis; assembly: GCA_021015155.1. Classification (NCBI taxonomy): domain Eukaryota; kingdom Viridiplantae; phylum Streptophyta; class Magnoliopsida; order Magnoliales; family Magnoliaceae; genus Magnolia; species Magnolia officinalis. The sequence continues at coordinate 106,313,521 of JAJHSJ010000004.1, forward strand.
TGTTTTGATTGATACAGGTACTATATCATGATACTTATGGCCCCTTTTTTTTGACACATTCACCTCTTTCTGTAAATAATCTAATCCAAGTAGGAAGTCACAAAAGGAGAAAAGGGTGTGTATAAACAAATATAGGGTGGAAAATATCAGCTACCTTCTTTCTTCTATCCTATGTTAGGATGGCTGTTGAATTTTCACTTTCATTCATTTGTTTTTGATGGTTGTTTTCTTTCTCATTGCAGTTTCATCACTGTTTTGTTTGATACAGGTAACTAACTGCTTCCTTCTTTCTGCCTTTCATGCGATGTTTTCCTTTTGAAAAAGACATTGTTTTGGAGATTCAAATTCATTATTGGGATCTTCATCTTCTTTTTTTTGGACTTTTTTGTTTTTCAAATTGAAACTGTTGAGTGTTGATTTTCAGGCTTTCGGGTGAAGAAGAGACTGCATTAAGGATTTTGGGCCTCGATTATTTCCTTTAGTTTGTTTCTTGTGATTTTTTGAGGATGGGGGATCATTTCGTGTTGTTGGTCGATCGGTTGCTCACTGAATCCACACTGGAAGCTGCAATCCAGAGCAGAAAACAGGGTCAAAATGGGCACGCTTCAGCATCAGAGGTAGAAACCGAGAATGAGCTCTCTTTGCAGAAGAGGGATTTTGGTGATGGGCTGCGGAAAATGGTGGAGTGTCGGATTTGCCACGATGAGGATGATGATTCCAATATGGAGACGCCGTGTTCTTGCTGTGGCAGCTTGAAGGTATTTTTGAGCTTTTGATTTTGAGTAGCTTTTTTCATTTTTCACACTTTTTTTTTATATATATTTATAAATGTGGTGGTATGCTTGGATGGTTCTTTTCAATATTTTAGCATTGGATTTGGGTGCTGTTGAAATCGCCACTTATGGTGTCCTTTTTGAGCTTGAAATTCCCAGTAGTAGCATGCTGCTAGGATTCAATTCTTCCACCCTCATGTTTCTAGGCATACAATGAACTAAAGAAATTGCATTGAATAAGAGAAAACAACAAAGATGGAGGGATAAAGAGTGAAAAGATGAAGCGAAATTCTAAATAGGTTTTGTTGTGCTTTTCTGGAAATCTCAATCATCGTTACTGTTTGGTTTAGGTCTGTATTCAATAGCTTTCTTTTGGGCAACCCTGGTCCTTTGAGGATTTTAGAAATAATAAGACGACAACATTCAGATACAATCGAATCACCTGATTTAACTTGAAGTTTAACTAATCTTTTTTTCCTTGGTTTGCTTATGAAATTGGGAAATGAGTTATTTGCATTGCTCCCATGCTTGGTTCAAACTGGGATTTTTAAAATTAGACAATTTCGGTGAGGATATGAGAACTGCAAATAAGAAATAAAATGGAGGGTAGATTGAGATGGTTCCATCATTTGCAACAGAAGACTGGGGACGATTCCCATAAGGAGGGGAACATTGATTAGGATTGAACGAGGGCCGAAAATGGACGTTTCGGTGTTCCAGTCGTTTTGGTGTTTCATTTCGGGAAAGAAGCACACAAATTTATTTATTTTTTTAATGAAGAAAATAGGATATAAAGAGGAGGTTGCAGTTGCTTTTAAACCCCTCGTAATCCGATTCATTTGGGAGGGTCTGGTCTCCTTTAACTGAAATAGTTCCAAAGGCATGGAGAATAGCATTGAAAATGGCCAGAAAATGGAAAATTGGAAATTTGTAAAATATTGAGCTGAAAATGTTCCATCCATAGACAGGCCAAAATGGAGCAAAATGGACTGGAAGTCTGACCTGTAAATTCTTGTTATTTGTAATGGTATGCAATGTTTCAACATTTTGTTTGAAGTGGGGAATGAAATTCACAACACTGGTGATGAAGTTACCTCCTTTTCTTCTGTTTGATCCGTGTTTGGCTTTTAGTGGATCGGTGTCCGCTAAATCCATATGTGCCAGTTTTCTTGTATCCTGTATTCTTGTTGTCTCGTGTCGATCTCAGTTGCTTTCAAATAGAAACCATGTTCATCTATTAATTCCTCTTCCTATTGAATCCTGCCTTTTGTTTGGCTCTAGTTCCTGACCCGTCAGAAGAGAGCTAGAGTTCATTTTCCTCTTGTATTCTCCTCTCAAGCTAGAGATGCAATGCTTCTCTTTTTTCTTTTCTTGTTTTTCCCAAATGGGTTCACGTCTCCCTAAAGAGATTATTTTATATAGCATTTAATTGCATCCGATACATTTTTGGATGGGTTCTTCGGCTGGTCAATCCCATAAACTTTCCTCTCTCGCACATAGTTCAAAAACCCAAAAACTCAACTCAATATGCAGCTGGGTCATGTTGACTCGAAGACACGACTCAAATCAACTTGATATTTGATAAGTTATTTTAATATCAAGTAGAGAAGTGTTTAAAGTGATAATAAAGATTGGGAATTCATATTATGTGAACAATGGCAAAACTAACCATGATTCTAATGCATGGTTGGTTGGTAACATCGTCTACACTTGTGGGTTTCTTGTTTCCAGCATATTTTATTTATTTTTATTGAAAACCCCATCACTAAGCAACTGACCCGGTTCGAGTTGCACCATGTTGCCTTGAGTCGGAATCAAGCAGGACTCATAGGCGGGTTTCATAGTGACTCGGCTCAAAATCTCACTGAGTCAATGTTGACACTGCTGGGTTTCGAGTAAAGTCACCGAGTTTTAGGACTATGCTCTTAAACTGCCACCATCATTCATTCTCCTGGCATGCATTCCTAATTACCATTGCAGTAAATCTTTTCTTCTTTCCAAACAATACTTGGAAAATACACAGACTTCAAAATTACTAGAACTACCATTGTTGCCGGTATCCAGGTTGGACATCCATACTAGGCTTTTTTCCCTTGATACATGGTTATACAGTGAGGGTTATTTGGCCACTCAACTGCACATTGTGGTTTTCTTTTATTTCATGCATGTTTGGTTATCCTTTATTTTTGAGAGGCAGAAGCAAATCTTTTTGAGAAGGATGTATCTGTAACTGGTGTGGAGTTTTCTTTGTTGCAGTATGCTCACCGCAAATGCATCCAAAGGTGGTGTAATGAGAAGGGTGATACTGTGTGCGAGATATGCCAGCAGGTGATTCACATTTTAAATCCCCCATCTCTCTGTTTTTTTTTTTTTTTAAAAAAAGAAATCATATGATAGTTGATGTACAATGTATCATCTGGTTTCTAGTTTGTACAACTGGGTCACGAGGTCAAGTGACCCAGGTCATTCACCTGATGGTCCCCACGGTGGGTGGCCATACATAAAAAATCCTCAAGACTGGAAGATCCCACCCATTCATTTGTTGGCTTTTTAGCTGAATGTGGATCCCTACTGTGTTTTCTTCTTTTTCTTTTTTTCATTGAACTATTTATATTCTAGCCACCAATTGAAGAGTTCGGATTGGCATGTCGAGGGATCTTGGGGCAAGGTCTCTCCAATGTGGGGCCCATTATGATCAACGGTCTGGACCATCTTAACCATTGCCACTACTAACAGCGTCCTAAGATCACCATGCATATCTTTGAGTTGATGGTCATATAATGCTCTTTCTCTGCATCTCAGATAGTGTTAACTCTTAAGTTTCAGCATCCGGCAGTGATCTTTTCTTTATTAAACGTGTTGGATTTCAGCAATTCAGGCCCGGCTACACAGCACCGCCTCAGTTATTTCATTATGGCGGCAATCCCATGAATTTCAGGTACACCTGCTGAATTTCCATTTAGTGTACATTATCTTTTGCAGTTTGCTTGCTCGAAGCAATGCTACAGTTACTTTCTCAACCATCTCTAGCATATGCACTATAGATGTGACAGATGCAGGGAAAAAAAAAAAAAAGAAGGATTAGATCACTGATCTGGTGGGTCACCACATGAGAAACCAGTATACTGAAAATTTATGGCTGTCAAAATATTTTAATCGTCACATAAATAAATCCAAATGGAACACTTTAAAAAGCTAGAATGGAAAGATGAACAAGTCTAGTATTCAACAAGGAAAGTTCACAAACATCAGATGGCTAGGATTGTCCCTTTCCACATGGTGGCCCCCAAAAACAATAGTCCCAGTCACCCCAAAGCTCGCCAGGTGTATGATGGAGATACTACAATGGGTAAAAAGAAACATCTCTAAAGCTTACGAGCCATGAGAGCAAACTTCTTTTATTTTTCAAAATCGGTGTAACTATCTTTTTGTTATCCTCTCTATCAGGGGAAACTGGGGGATTTCTAGACAGGACCTGCACGATCCTCGATTCATGGCAATGGTTGCAACCGACCGAGATTTCTTGGATGTTGACTATGATGATTATTCATCTCCTAGTGCGAGAAGCATGATTTGTTGCCGTGCCATCGCTGTTATTGTGAGTGCATATCAACTTTTCCGATTCTCCATGATAAGGTTGCTCTCTCACTGTTTCTCCTTCTTTTCTTGGGGGTGTGTGCGCGCGTGTGCAGTTTATGGTTCTTTTGGTTCTCCGTCATGCGCTTCCGATCATAATCAGTGGAGATGAGAACTATTCATTCACGTTATTCATCGTAAGGCTCTTTAGGCATATGGATTCATTGCAGCTCCAATTGATAAAACTTCTCTCTTGTGGAGGCCTGCTAAGTCCACAAGCACTTCTACGCATTGGCCACACATACCGACAGGGCAGTTCATCAGGTGGGCCCTGCTATGTAGATGACATAGCCTAAAAATCAGACCCAACTACTATCAGATGGACCACGTGTGTACGCTAAATGTTGAACATTTGGGTTTTGGTTATTTCAAACTGCAAATTGTTTCCATACAGCTGGGCCCACCAACACAGCCTAGATGTCCTCTGCCTGACCGCATGTAGATGAGCATGTGGGCATAGCACAGCTCCTCTTTGACAATGCTTCACTCCCTTTCGTTTCTCTGTCAAACACAGTTGTTGTTGTTGAGGACAGCGGGAATCCTTCTCCCAGTTTATATAATGGCGCAAGCAGTACTAGCAATTCAACGTCGACGGCAGCAACAGGTAGTCGAATCTAGCCAAGCTAATGTTTCCATTCTCTTGGTAGCCATATATAGTAGTATTTTCTTTCATTTCTTTCACATGTAGGTGCCTCATGAACTTCCACTCACGACATCTGACGATGAAGAAAATGAGCAATTGCAGCCTCAACTGCATCTCATACATGTGCACTAACCGTACAAGCCTGAAAACAATAAGCCATGCTTGGTGCAATGAGTGTTGGTGGTCTTGACGGATGCCATAACCATGTGAAACGTTCCTTGGATATGGATGGAAGAAGATGGGAGGTGACAAGTTCTTGCCACAGCATTGCCGAATTGGATTGGATTGGAAGGGGGAAAAAGTGTCATCTTTGGATTATTGGGCCATCTTTCATCGTTGAACGACCTCCGTGATCTCACCATCTTAAAAGTATTTTTCAGGTTCGCATTGTTGTATGTAAATGTGCTATGGAGAAAATGGGCATCCAGATGCCCATTTCTTCTCACACAAAGATAAAGAAATTCTGTATATATTTGTTACAAGAATCAAAGGCATGTGAAATTTCATCTGATGTGGAAGGACAATGCGTTGGACATGGGCCTGTGGGTAACCACTAGTGGGTGGGTCCATATATATATATATATATATATAGCGCCCCCCCCCCCCCCCCCCCCCCCCCCCCGCTTAAAAAAAAAAAAAAGAAGAAGCTAGTTTTGTTGTGAGAGTATTGTCCATGGCCTATTTAATTAAGTAGACCCAAATTTAGGCTCGAACTCATTTATCAGTGGCATTTTTCAACGGTAATTAATTATTCTCATCAGATAATGAGAGAACATGTATAAAGTTACCTCTTAAGCTATGATAAGTGTATAAAGTTAATGTCTTTAATTACATTTGTAGGTTGATTTGGACCATGACTTGAGAACTAAGGGTTTTTCAGCTAGATCTATCCAATTGAGCTTTTTAGTGATCAATGGTCCAGATCTCCTCTGACAATGATGATTAATTTATAGATAAAAATAAAGGCATTTAAATAATGAAATATGATCATGGATTTTGATATTGTGGATCATATCCTACTACTATTAGTAAATTCTACATTTTGCCAAGATGTCTAAAATATGTAACCATGTGTGCATGAGTTGTCTTTACATATGTGCATGCATTAGGTTTACACATGTGCATGCATCGTTTTATATAACTCCTCTGTCACATTGATCATGGATTGGCTAGTGATAAAATCCATCATCAATGGTGATGATAAATGTTGATGATCAAATCCATCGTCGATAATGTTGTCAACACTGATGATTGGCTCTATAATCAATGGTGATGATTGGTTTCATTACTTTTTTTTTTTTTTGTAGTAACTAGTTTTAGTGATATAATTTTAGCTTGATGTGTTTTTATCATTGTCACTTTATCATTACAACATTGAAAATTTCAATGTTAAGATTATTCATGTTTTTAGATTGTGCATAACCTTAGTGGAAGTTCATCTTAATTACCAAATGATAGATGCACTTATAATGGATGGTTGCTTATGTTGTACAAATAATTGTTGCAAAGCATTCCATTTATCTTATTTTTTAGAATTTGATTATTCTATACCACCCACTTTGGACGTGTAGATTTTCATATCATATTTAAGATGAATTAGTTACCTCTATAACAAGAAGATTTCCATAACTAGTATTGACAATTAGTGGCAATATGTTTTTGGTTATAGATAAATAGTATACATTTGTGATGTATAGATGGCTACTAAAGCGTCATTGAATAACTTAAGGGTTAAAAGTTCAATGGCAACAACTATGATAACTTGTCCCACACCATGAGAATCTTCCTAGACGATGATGATATGTCACATACTTTGGATGTAGTTAAGGTAGAACCTAATTTAACTAATAACTTAGTCAGAAATAGGGTTGTAATGAACCATCACAGTAAATGGCATGAGGAGAATCGCTCGGCCCATAACGTTCTATTAAGACTCTATAACAAGTGGTCACATCTATGTATAAATATATGAGACAGCTAAAGAGACATGAGATACACTTACTGATGCGTGCACAGAGAATGCATGTGTTAGGATGACAGAACTAAAGTTGCGAGAATATAAGATGGCATGTGGTTATACTATTATGGATAATAGGGAGCAAATTAATGGAGAATTAAAAGATCATTGCAATGTACCATTCCTTGAGTTGTGGGCCCCTATCGAAAGGATTATAAACCACATTAATTATATCACAATATTCAGAGACTTTTATGGCCACTTAATATGTAAGATTGAGATGAATGTCATTTAGTTAAGTAAAACGAATGTTCTCACAACAGAAATTAATAAGTGGAAGGTTCACGGGATATGGTTTAAAGGTCAAAGAAAGTAAACGAGAACAATCAAAAGGAGAAGCCCACGATGCCTCCTAATCCTAAGAAGGAAAAAAAGAGAAAAAAAAAAAAAGAAAAAAAAAAAGAGCATGTTTATATCATCTGCTTCCTCTATGGAAACACTGTTTATTATACCTATAGTGTGCCAATAGAAAGATGATAATTCCACTGCCACTCAATACTTTGTTTGGAAGCGTTTGTTCTAAAATTATTTTTCATTGATGCCCAATCTAATGAATAGATTTTAAATTCGATCAAAATGAAGCATGTGATATGAGATCACAAAGGATTTGGAGTATTCCAACCTGTAACCATGAGGTGTACATTAGAAACAACACACTGAAGATGTTATAAGGATAAGCAATTATCGTCCCGCAGGCATGTTAAGAAAGTAATAATTCTCCATGATACTTTTTATGCACCGAGCATGCAATGGAGTTTGGATTTTATTTCTAGTTTATTAAGAGATAGTTTTAATGTTTGTTTTTTCGGAATTAAAGTTTCTTTGGGACTTGCACATGAAAGTTTAATTTCATATTTATTTATTGTAGATATAATAGTGATGATGATGTATATCTTGATTTATATGATATATCGAAATAATCAAATGTACTTGAATCCATAAAATGACACATGAGGTTAAGAGATGTTAAAAATGACTATATGACAAGAGTAATTTATTCTGCTCTATTAGGCTCATTTCCAGGGTTGATTTATTATTTTGTGAACACTTGTGTCTAATTTTTTTAACTTTTTTTTTTTTTTTTTTTCCAAAGCGTCTAAGTCTAAGTATTTATTAGATATTGTCCATTCTAACATCTGTAGACCTCTAAGCAACTAAGTCATGCTGCTCACATCCGTCTATATTTTTAACAGAATCTTATTTAAATATATTTTCAAAACCATATATGAGATGTGAATTAGGATGATGTGAATCTTTGGAATATGTTTTATTCCCTACTCATCGTAGAGTTAAACTTGATACTAAACTATTGAGTGTTTATATATTAAACACTACATACACTCAAAGACATATGTTTTACTTAATTAAGACTATAAACGATGAACTAAGATAACATCTCAAAACATAACCTCATTTGAAGATAAATACCCAACTAACAAAAATAGAAAGTTGAGATAAAACTTTTTGAAATTCCCAATGTATCAGTAGGAGCTTAGCTTCTCATAATAAAGATACTTTCTTAGTTCATCAGAACAATGGGAGTACACAGAAGTCTGTTAAATTGCTTTGAAGTAAAAAATAATTAATTTTTCAAATATAGGTCTAAATCAATGGTGAACTTGCATTGCGATTGATGATGATAAATTTGATTTTTATCATAATGCATTATTGTCTAATTGGGTAGTTGTAATGAATGAAGAATCGCTTCAATTAAAAAAAATTAAGCTAAAAACTTATAAATTTGTCAATTGGTCATAAAGCGATAAAGAATAAATGAGTATTCAAAATCAAGAGAATTGTATATTGTAAAATGTACAAGTACAAAGCATGATTAGTTGCTAAAGATTTCACATAGATTGAAGGCATTGATTATGAGAAGATTATTTTATCCGTAGTAAAATTATTCTCGATTCACATATTCCTGTCAATTTTTACAAATTTAGACCTAAATCTACATCAGATGAATATAAAGGTTGCATTTTTAAATGATAATCTAAATGGAGAAATATACATTCAACCTGCCTATTAGATATATTAATAAAAAGAGCTTGAAGAAAGTATGCAGACTATTAAAATTTATCAATGAGCTAAAGCAATTTTCGAGGCAGTGGTACGTAAGGTTCACTTGGTTATCACTATTTTTAGGTTGATAATAAGAGAAGAAGATCTTTTTGTATATGTGAAATAGTCTAGAAGATATTTTCTGATATTATCTTTCTATAAAGACGTCATAGTAATAGTTAATAATGATATGCAATTGTTGATAACAATTAAATACTAGTTTTTTTTTTTTTTAGAAGAAAGATCTTGGTGAAGTCAACTCTATTTTCTAGACAAAAATCATCAGAAACTGTCCTAAGAAGTTCTTGGGCTTAATATATATATATATATATATATATATATATATATATATATATATATATATATATATATATATATATATATTTATCTTTTAGAGTAGTTCAAGATGGAAAACTTGAAGCCTGTTGAAATCTCTATAAAAGATTACCAAGCTAGATAGGAAGTTATGTGCCTAGAATGTTGAAAAAATTAATTATTTTTTTAATACTATATGAGAGTATAATAGGTAACTTCATATTTATCATGCTTTGCACTAAACCAGATATTAATGACACAGTAGGCATAGTTAGTCATAACTAACAAAGGATTGTCTTATTGGCAAGTCATCAAATATATATTCAACTATTTAAGAGGAACCAAGGACACGGTGTTATATTATGGTGGTATAAATTTCGAACTTTAAGGATTTTTTTATGTTACCTAGGGTAATGACCTCGATGAGGGAAAGTAAACATCAGGCTACGTATTCTTGTTTGGAAGAGCTATTATCTCAAGGTTGAGCAAAAAACAGACATCCACAACTCTTTCATCTATGGAGGCTGAGTATATTATGTTGTACTACAGTTCAAGAGTGTGTATATGGGTCCAAAGATTCTTATAAAGTTTAGGTGTTATACTGAGCATTCATGAGCCTATGTTGTTAAGGATAAATAACACTGCTATCATTGACTGGACGAAGGATCCCAAACACTACCAAAAGTTTAAAAACATTAAGATAAAGTATTATTATATTTATGATCAAATGAGAAATAAAAAGGTTCTCCTCAACTTTATTTCCACTAAAGAGATATTGGAAGATCTCGTGATGAAACGTATAATTACAAAACTATTCCGGATTAACATTACATAGATGATATTGAGAAAAGCATGAGTGATGTAGTTGTGTGCCTTTATCTTTCATGGTATATCTTTTATCTCTCATTAATAAATAATCATTCCTTTTGTCATATATTGCACACTATTTTTACTAGGTTTGTAGATTATCAACATTTGCCTTAAGATCTTAAAAGATCACTATCATTCTCGATAGACCGATCACTTACTTGCACAAGTAAACTAACCTTCATTATACATGAGATGTACGATTTGGTTATATTCATACATTAAAGTGTGAATCGTCCTCTATCATGAAAAATAAAGGATAATGATATAAGTGAGGAGACTGTATCCGTCTTCAGTCCTAAGAAACCAAAGATGAAACTAAAGTTGAAATAACATAATCGCTCTATTGCTCTTTTATACAATTAACGATATTGTCCGATTAAAAAAAATCAAGTTGTAAGGAAATGAGACGAGTCATACCTCACGTGTGATGATCTTTGTATTATATACCCTATATATTCTTAGTATAGTTTATTTCATAGCGTGGATTGTTGTTATATATGTGGATCAATTACCTACAGAATGATTTGAATCGATCTAATCATTGCACCGTACGAGTAGTCATTCCCATAGGTGACTTTGTTTCCTTAACTACTATTATCTTATGCAAAGGAAGATGAGATTAAATATTGTTACTTTAGTGTATAATGACAAAGGTTCATGTATTAACATAATTTGGTTTCATTGGGAAAGTAGTTTGATTGATTCTAAATTACACATTTATATAAGGAGTATCCCGTGACAACTAAACCAAATTTCTAAAACTATTAATACACACTTGAAAACTTATTTGAATAGTAGTATCGAGTTTCATAAGGTTTTGCAAATAATATTTTCTAAAAAAGTGCATGTAGTATATTATTACTTAAAGGTGGTATGGTTAAATTAATGTTTGTGAAAAACCGAGTTTTCTAAATAAGCTCGATAACCTGGACAAGTATATATGTTACTCTACATCGAAGTCAACTCCATTTGATCTGGTCATACATATTAGAATGACATAACAAACTTAGATTATTGAGTGCTAATTAGGCGATCACTTAGCTTTCCAGTTGGTCCCACACTTCTAATTCTTTTAATAATAGCCTTTTGATTTTGGTTGTTACAAAACAAGTTAGATGGATAATATACATTGCACCCCTCCCACAACGTGATTGAGAGGGATATGTTGGAAATGAGCCTATGGGGCCCAATTATAGGTAACCACTAATCAATGAGTCTCACATAGTTATTAGTTGAAATTTGTTTGAATATCCCATTTTTCATTCCCCTTCTCTTAAAATTTAAATTAAAAAGGAGTATGATAAGGCAAAGAACTCGAATGTGATAGGAATAAGTATTGTCATATTCAAATTCCTCATAATCCTCTCATAGCCCCTCTTAAAATTCAACAACTTGAATCAACATGTTCAATCCTGAGTCAAGTCTTGACTTAGCCAAAGTGAGCCAAATCACCCTCATTTTCAATTCTTACTTGTATTATCGAACTAGATTGGTCTAATTGAGCACGAGTTCACTTGAATTAGTCGGTAACTCATCCAAGGCTTAAAGCCTTGCTCTAGGTAGACAATATGGCTATAAACTCATCAATCTTGGCCATTGGGGTTTTAGGCTCTAGGGATTTTGGCAATGCTTTAAAAAATCTCATAAACAAGATAATCGAACTCTTTTAATTTGTGGATCCATATGGATTCTTTATAAAGGAGATATGATTTTTTAAGTTCAACTGAAAGAACCTCAACATGGATGATAATGTTTTGGAGCATGGTCTAAGCAAATGATCTTAATCATTGAAACATGGGCCCACCTTTAAAATATAATACCTGAGTATTCCTTGGTAAGGATTATGCAGTTCCCCTTAAGAAGTTTCATGAAGTGTGGTGAGCTTGGACGGTGATTTGGAACTTTTGATATTTTGATATTTGGTTATTACTGAAGGATTGAATCCATGTAGACCATCAATAGGACTATTTTTTTGTGACCATACTACCAATTCATCCTTTTTCCATTGAATTTATTCTTAATTATCCAAAGTAGGCAACCAATTCAAGGGATATAAACTTGTTTGAGAAATTTTTCCAGCATTATTAATCGATAAAGTCCTGGGCCATGATCCATCAACCTCACCTGCATGAATTCATATGTCAACTCACTGTAGATGAGCTCTACCTGATGATAATAAAATAAACATGTGAATAATCATCGATCATCTGTGTTAAGGTAGCCTATCAAAAATCATTGATTTGGTCATCGAAAACATGGGCCCTATTATGGGAAAATATGATCCAACCACCTTTAAGGTTAGCTCGGCCTAGCTACGATTATGAACAGCTCAACCAAATTACCTTCAAGGTCGGCTCAGCCAGACGAGCGATCGTTCTGGAGAAACTTCACCAAAAGGAATCAGCAAGCAAGATAAATCCGAGCCATGACATAGAATGATATGGGCTCGTATGGATCAGTCCAAACCATCCTCAAGTAAGTGATTAGGTCATGCCCTAACGACTCCAGCCTAGGCCACCCTCAGCCGACTCGGCATAGCCCGGGCTCGGCTCAGGAAAGCTTTGTTCGGCTCGTCTTTAGTCAACCAACTGAGTTCTCTCAATAAAGCCGAGCTTACTCTAGTAACGCACGATAACATTAACTGTTCCACCACGATCATGGGATAACTGACAACATTACCGCATGCGCAGTTCTCACCCAATGGTTGAGATCGTGTTGAGATTAGCGAACTCTCACAATCTATCAAACAGTATAAATAAAGACCTCATCTAATGGGACAGGTACGCAGAATCTCTCACCCAAAACCCCATCCATACTACTTAGACCTAGATTCTTAGCCTGACTTTGGCATTGGAGGGTCCCCTGCTCTAACCAGGGTCTCCTTTGTCCTTCTCTTGTGCAGATATACAGGGCTTGGCGCAAGCGCTCAGGACTTGGCGCAAGCGCTCGGAGCTTGGTGAGCCAGATTTCTGCGTCAATAGGCCCCATGTGAGAAAGCCATGTGGATGAATCTGTGTAATGGTAGGGTGAAAATTGGAATAAAAAAGAAGAAGAAGAAATAAATGGGAGGAAAAGAAGAAAAATATACCAAATAAATTCAATAGATGAAGTCATTGTTAAATGATAATGTGTCCGAATACACGTTGGAACTAGGAACTTTTATTCCCACACGTAGGTACATGTTGCTAGCTCACATCTTTCCATCAGATTGACTACATTGTTTAGATCTTATGGCCAAAAAGAAAAATCAGGCCATTTCTCATTTGTGGTGGGCAAAACCATACGAAGCAAATGGACACACTAAAAGTATTACACTTGATCTAATGCATCCCATATTAGCAATTAGGAAGCTACCATGTGTCGGCAAATCGTAGGCACATCCAGGACACAAAAGGTGGTTGTCTCTGGCATAAGAAGTGATCAATAGATGAAAGGCACGCACAACCCTTAGCATGCAGAGGAAATTTTACTAACTAGCCGTTGCTAGACTCTCTGTACCCAATAATCGGGCGATATGGCTGATCGAGAACTTTAATGCAAAAGAAAATTCCTACGGAGAGCATCCGAAGTCTTTCTAGAAGCCATAAGAAGACCTAAGTAAACAACTAAAGGCTAATCTGACTAATTCGACACTTGAGTTGCAAGCGTTTAGTTTAATGCGAGTCAAACATGACTCTAACACACCTGGCACCTAATCCACACACGTTTAACTAAAATCAGGCCATCCATTATACGCGTGGCCACATGTTCATATTGTAATTGTACAACAATAGAAAGAAACTAAATTTACGTCGTACATTAGGACCCACCCGAGGAATGAAAATGGGTTGATTTTTGCGGCAGATCTAGGCATTGTTTCCATTGTGGCGCATGCTCATGCATTCCAATGGATGGCTTTTTAAGATTGTTGATAACATATTAATATTTAACAAGGCTGATTCCTCTCAAGTCCTTATAGAAAAAGCTTATTCTGCAAAGGTTGCACGTGGGTCCCCATGGTGGGTGCATGGCATCCAACCAGTCCATCAGGGTTGCCACATTGTTAAAGTTGGACACCCCCAAAATCAAGCCAAACCAACCATCATGCTAACCACCACATGAATTTGGAGGTTTTTGGTGGTCGTCCATTGTTTTCTATGGGTGGCCCACATAATGATTAGATAAGTCAGATCTTTGGGGCATTTCATCATCATGGTGGAGTTTACTTAATGCACCAGTTGGATTGCATACACACGACACAGTGGGCCCCACACATGCAATAGGGTGTTTGGAGAGAGGGAGGCCATTTGGTCATGACTCGTTTATGCTTTCAGTGACGCTGTCAAAATACTCAAATGAATTCGCATAAAATACTAATTGACGTTACCATAGATCAAGAGTAATTCCTGCAATAGTGGTTAGTAATTCCATTAAATCACAATCTCTACAAAATGATGGTTAGGAATTCCTGCAAATCTGTTTTTGTTAACGAAATATTATTTGCAGGCCGCCCCTTGTCCAATCTAAAAAATGTATGCAAGGTATGGGACTTTAGGCACATTCCAAATGTGAAGATGATCAAAGGCAAATTTCGGGGGCCAGTCTATTCATCAGGTGGGCCACACTTCTACATTGAATGGTGTACGCTTCAAATTTCTTTACCCATCAATTCTTGTTACATGGGGGTGGCCCATTTGTGAATGGATCAGCCACTTTCATATCGGTTCGGTTCTGCAAGACCACCTCATGCATTAGTACGATGTCCCTTGCACTGGCAGGAATGTTGCATGTGTAAAGGTGCATATAGAGAGGGTGTGTGCAGGACTAGCAAATAGCAAAATCTGTAAAGACCTGTTTGGATGCCCTTTAAAATGACTTTTATCTCATTTTAGTTAATTAGAATTATGTATTTACATAATAGGATTAACTAAAATGAAATGAACTCATTTATAAGTGGCACCCAAACAGGCCCTAAAGGAACTTGTATATTTAGTTCCAATTGAACTTCTATCTTATACCTTGCCTTGTACCAATGTTTTCAAACCCAGAACGGACACCAATCCTTTTCTGGTAGGGTGTTTGGTCCAATGGTTCTAACCCATGACATCTCCTTTTTAAGGCAATGCTGCATGAAACAAAGAAATGAACAAAAAATGACACCAGCACAATGGATAGGACACCCTATTTCTATTTGAAGTTTGCATGCTCCCATCCTGTCCTGATTTTTAAGACAGTCGCCTAAACTGCACTTCCAAGGAACAGAAACGCAAATCCAGCAGATGTTCGAGCATCCCTTGTGGTGCAAATGTGCAAGTGTGTGGGGTGTGCATGTGTGAGTGTGTGGGGGTGTGACTGCATGAGTGTGTGGGTGGAAAAAAAAAAAAAAACAAACATCAATCCGGTAGACGTTGTAATTGGATCACCAAGGAATTGCAACGTGAGGGAAATCTGGGGAACCAAAAAAAAAGAGGTGATTTTTAGGGCTAGGTGACAAACAGGCCCACCAGTCATTGGCCAGGATAGCGTCCGACATTCAGGGCTGAGGCTTAGCCCGGGCCTGATTAGTAAATGGACCAGTGTTTCAAGCCTGTGTAAAAGATGGACCAATCCAGAGCCAGGCATGAACCCAGCCAAACCATTGCGTCCTCCTAGTGATTTTTGGGTCTGGTTTAGACATCAGTGAAACTCGCATCTTGAGGCATCGCTGACTAGTAAGATCAATATTGTAAGAACCAGTGATTTTCATTAAACTAAAGCAGCAATGTACAAATCATATGAAAGATTTTGAACGCCAGACATGACAAATTAAGTTCTGGGGCCCCCCCTTCTTCTTCTTCTTTTTCACAATTAATATCAAATGACAGACAAAAAGATATATAGATAAAATAAAATAAAATAAACCTCGGGCAGATTGAAACATGCATTTCAACTGACCACCAGTAAAACTCAAGCTGTGCACCTTAGTTAATGGCAACACCTAGTTTGCTCTTGGGGAGATCTCCACTCCGACGACTCCTCGGCCTGAAATGTTAGAAGAGTACCAAATCAATTTGGCAACAAACATTCGAGCAACCCATACCTCACAATGACGCACTTTAGGCCCAGCCCGTCAGTGAATGTATTGTTTGTTGATGGACAGAATTCCATGGATAGGGGTTGTTGCCCAGGATCCTTTCTTATCAGAAGATCCTTACCTATCGGACTTGGCCTTTTTCCATTGAATGTGGAATATTAAACTCTTTTATATTCACTATCTATTTGTGGGCCATAATAAATACCATCAAATAAACAGTTTGGATCTCCCAACCATGGGCATCACATATGAAGTCCAGCACATCACCAAACTATACATTCATCAGCAGGAGCTTATAATTCCTCACTAAACTACTAAACGGGTTCTCCTAACAAGCCCATAAACGATGATTACCCTCCTACTAATCATGTGTTCTTTAAAGAGTGTAGTTGGTATAAGTACTTCCGATTCTTCTGCTGTGACCTCCATAGGCAAGCAAGTACCCCAAATGCACAGCAGGCTAGACCAATGGCCAATGCTGCACCGAAAGGTACTGACGAAGAAAGCCCACTTGTCGAAACCACCATATTGTCAGTCGCCGATGAATCGGTCCCAGTGTCCACAAGACCCTTAGACGCCGACACAAGCATCTTTCCGTAATACTCAACCAAGAACTTGAAGACTTCATCTTTGTTCCAATCGACTCGAATCGTGCCGTTGAGTTTCACACTTGGAGAGAGATAACATGACGGGCAAAGCTGCCTTGGTGGCCATATAATTTTTGGGTACATCGGGTCACTAGTTCCTAAAGAAGCTTCTTCTTCCATTAGCCTCTCATTGACTTTGTTGTGTGCACTCCACAACCACAGGGCAAAATCCCGTGTAGTGTTTAATGGGGCAGAAATGCTGCAATTGGATGTTCCAAAGCAAGAACATTAGAGGGGTGTTTGAGAAATGAAGGTTCTGCGTACTTCCATTATGCTTTTACCTTGAACACATCTCATAAAAATGTCGCCGGCATTCCTCACAGATGAAGAAGTTGTGGATGAATTCACATGTAGCTGTAAATGCTGGACCACTCTCCCCATCCTCTACCCTTACTGAGAGCGAGTGTAATAGAACCCACAAGCCACAGCTGCAAGAGAAAAGAAGGGGCAAAAAAATTTTTTTAAAAAAAATCTAAGCCAACATTAACACCAATAGGTTCTATCTTGGAAAAGTTGGTCAATGCATTTTAAATAAATCCATCTGATGTTCTCTTCTTTCACGAGGGGAATTGTCTGGTCCTGATGATGCGTTAGAATGTGAGTATTATGGAGCCCATCGTTCAATATTCCAGACCGCTGATCTGGTCTGCGAACTGTGGACAGGGTTTCCCCACAAATATCTCAGACAAGGTTCCTAGTTCTCCAATCAATGCCTACGAATAGAAGTTTATAAGAAAAACACAACAAAGATCCAGAAGATGGACTAGAGATTGGATGAACAGGATCTTCAAATCTAGAAGAGCTTCAACCCATTCCAACCTGAAGTTGGTGAGTGGGTCCCATAAGGTCAATGGTTTGGATCAATGAATCATGTACCACAATTGTACGGAATGATTGCGAACAATCATAATATTCATGTTCTGACGACTGTTTCTAACTTACCATCCAAAATCAGATTGGTCTAGCTAATAAATGCAGATGCTTAAAATGAGTGTCCGCGCTTATCAAGCATGTAGATAAAGCATCTGCATATCAAGCAATGACTGTCTACACCAATCTAATAAATGCCACGTGGCATTTTAAGCATCTGCATATCAAGCATCATATACAGGTATTGAACAGTTCCCCCAAATAGATAAAGTTTACAGACAGGCCAATGGCCGAACTGGACTATCCATCGCTGGCCCAGGCCGGGCCCTCAGTCCAAGTTTAGGGGCTCAGGCCCTGGCAACATGGCTGGGCCACTTGATCCATTGCCATCCCTATGCCCTATCTATGGTATTCCTGGAGTGTACCCAGGAAGTGCATATGATTTCAAAACAGCACTGTTCAGCCATAGATCTGCTAATTGGTTATCAGCCAAAATAAATGTGATGTCTGTAGTGTTGTATGTAGACAAGAAAGCACCTCTCAGCATGGTGGCAAACATATCTGATATTTTGTACATGCAGAGATCTGCTAGTATTTTTTCAGAGATTCTAATAATATCCCAACGTTTTCAAAATATCACCAAAAAATCCCCATAATTGTCACAGTAATATCATAACATTGTCCCAATGATACCCTTTCAGTTTTTGTTTAAAACATACCATGTCATATCTCAAACATAGCATTCATAAAAGAAAAGAGAGGGTATAGACTATACCTGAATCCCCTGGTGTCGTTTTTGCTTCCGCGGCAAAATATCTGCAACATAATGCAACTGAGAACAATCAGAAATGGCTCTCGTGAAAAAGCATATGCTGACGGTCTGAGTTCCAAGGACATACATAATAATGGGGTTGCTTACATGCATGGAAGATAAAATATGCTGGAATTTTAATTACATGGTGTTTTCCTCTGAAAGGAGAATTCAAGGGGGAAAAAAAAAAGAGAGAGACTCAGGTCAGATGGCAACCAAATAATTCCATGAATTCATAATAATGGTGTATGGATAAATACTTGGAATTTATCGTAAAGGGCAAATGTTCAACACGTGCATGATCCACCTGATTGATGGTGGCAACATCCTTCCAACATGGCCTATTGCACTAGCCATCTCATCGAGTGGGCCAAAATATGGGCGCCCCTCTATGTGAAATTAACATACAGACCCATCTTTCCTGTAGTGTATTACATATATGTAGTAACTCCAATCCATGTAAAATGTGGGCTCTTCCACAAATATCACTTGGCAAGAAAATCAGACCAATCGTATAAACCATAAGAGCCTCTTTTTGGGGAAAGTCTTGTGGACCATTGGATATGGTATCTAGGATCCATACATGATCAATGGATGATAATCAAAAGCTTAGACCACTCGTGGTGGGTTCCACAGTGGATTTCACACACATCAACAGGGTGGATCAGATTGATTGAAGTGGACCATTTCTCAAATGGACTGCTATGCACCAAGAAGGGACCATAAGCAGGCTCCCACATGAGGATGAGAGAAGCAGGGGACTGTCTGAGGCTACCCATGGCCCACTTTGCCTGTGCCACATTGGCCACGGCCTACTTGGGGTTTTGGACAGATTTGATGCTCCTTCAAAACACCAAAGGTATCACCCCCTTTGCAAAGACCAAAAATTAAAAATTAAAAAGGATCGCCCCTTTCTTCTCTACTTTATTATGATGGTGGCTGCCATGGCCACCATGCCCATGCCTGGCAGCTGGCAGTCCCATCAACAGTAGACATCGCCAGACAGTTGGCCAACAGTAAGGCCAATGTAGATGTACCAGCTGTGAGAATCCTCATCTTCTCTCCTTTATGTTTATTTTTATTTATTATTTTTTTTAAAAAAAAAAACATTTTTTAAAGGTAGAAATTACCTATGAGTCGATGAAGAAGAGGGGCATGGGAAGGGGAGTGATTCCAACAAGAGCTATGCCGAAGGGAGCGTTCGCAGGGAAGGAGAATGAGAGCTAGGGTGAGAAGAGCAAAAAAAATCCATCGAATGGCATATCCCAATGTCTTGGCAAGAATGCAAATTCCAAGATTGAGCTTTGCTAAGCCCACAAGCTTGTACAAGGCAGCTCATGTACATGCCACATGCCAACATGACACATTGGTACAAGATCAAATCCATTCGTAAGAAATATACCACCATGTAGATGCTCTCATCCAAAATCACGTCAGTCCATTCATCAGGTCACATGGACCAAAGTTTACAAGACATGCATCGCTGAAAAAACTTGGCTGAAGTTTTCTTACCCAATGAACTGTTTCTAAAATTGTGGCCCACTTGCTGAATGGACATGATTTACCTTTAGGTGAGAACTTCAACACAGTCAGACCCACCCAATGGATGGGTTAGATGTTCCACCTGTCAGCTGTCGGCAACACCAGCACATGTGGTGGTGTGCACATGAACCCCCTTGTACACATGTGGGCTTAGCAAATCTCTCCAACGTTTTATGGATTATTATTATTATTTTTTCCATTATCAAGATTTCCATTCCTTACTAAAGATCCAAAACATATTCCATGAATCCAAATGACCTCTTAAGAGATATCTAATAAGTTGTATTAACAAGAATGAGCTAACATAAATTGACATGCAGTTCAAGTAAATTGAAGTACAGTTCGAAACACATAAAGAAAAAGATCAGCTACAACTAATTCCACTTGTAGCAAGGATGAAAATTTTGTTTAGGTCAAAGTTCAATAGTATGCAAAGGTAGTAGGAAAATCTGCCTATGGGAGAAAACAGTGACAGTGGTGGAACAAGAATCATCAATGCCCCTAAAAGAGGGGAGTGATAGATGGTGAAAGAGGCCTGACTTTTCTGATATTTTCTAACGAGTTGATTTTCCAGAAAAGGGTCCAGTGTTAAATCACTAATATATAAGGTTGTTATCAAGAATTCAATCTTGGTACATGTCCACTCAAGTACAAGATGTGGATCATTCACCAATTAGTAAGGCTGCAAATAGGCTGGGGCCTCACCAACCAAAATCAAAAGGGCCGGCCTGACAGGACCAACCTGAACAGTTCAAAATTTGTGCCTGCAGCCAACACCAGGCTCAGCTGCTCAGCCCATTGGCAGCCCTTTCTATTGGACCTTATTGTGGATGGGCCATATGACAAAGATACACTGGTCAGATGATCTGATCTATCGATGGAAGAATCAAGGTATTCCATAACAGTAACGGTGGCCTTAACAGCCGCCACCATTACCTTTACGATTCGGGCTGTAACGGCAATTATGGCCCCTATAACGGCTATTATGGTCTCTCTCTTCTTTCTTTCTTCTTTTTTTTTTTAAAAAAAAAATTGTAAAAAGCCCGAAAAATCTGTATCGGCCCTATAATGGACCCTTACAAGGCCGTTACGGCTTTTACAAGGGGCGTAACAGGCCGTTGTGGGGGCTGTAATGGCCATTACCAATGTTGTCAAATCGCATATGCGATTGCATGCGATCAGCACATGCTGTTCGCATATGCGATCGCACAATCGCATATGCCATGGCATATTTTTTTTCAAAAAAAAAAAATCTAAAAATTCTATAAAAAAAAAAAAAAGGGAAAAACTCGTCTAATTAGTACACACATGATTGGATTGGGTTATTTTACTTCTTTCATTATAGTTTGAGTGTTTCATTAAGTGATATATTTAATTACTTATATTATATTATATAAAATTTAACAAAACAATCAACAAGCTACATTAAAAGATAACTAATTATTATAAACTTCGAACAAATAAATTTTAATGATAAATGGATAACTTGAAACAACTTACAAGTTATAACTTACAACTTAATTTATAAAAAGTAAGCACAACTTATAAAATACAAAAAATAAACATAATTGAAATAATTGTAGAGAAATTAGAGTAAGAAAGAATGAGGTGTAAGAGAGAGAGAGAGAGAGTAAGAGATTTAGAGCTTTGGAGTAAAGAATAGTGAAAATGGAGGGGATATGAGTGCCTAATTATAGGCAAAAGTTCTCCAATTTGAAAAAATAAAAAATAAAAATAAAAATCTTCCGCTCTTGGCTATTGGGAAATATGCAATCGCATATGCAGTATGCGATTGCATACTCGCATATGCGATCGCATATAAAAGTATGCCATGACATACTTGCCAGGATTGCAGATGCTATCATGGTATATGCAATTTGATCAATAGTATGTGCATATGCGATCGCATATGCGCATATGCGATCGCATTTGATAACAATGGCCATTACGAGTCATTTTTTCCATAACGGCTGTTACAATTCATTTTTTCCGTAATGACCGTTACGAGTCATTTTTTTCCGTAACAGCCATTGCGACTGTTACAATCCCAGAACGTGTAACAGATGCCACCGTTACCATTATGTAATGGCCTTTACGGCCCCATAATGGCCATTACGGCAGACCATGGAAAGAATTTTGCCTATAGAATAATGACCATCTCTTGGATTTTTTTAACCCAATTATAATCCGCACAAAATACAACCAGTGGATAGGATTACTCGATGAGCATGATCTTACGCGCACACACCAATTTATGGTAGCCGGTACCACTCAACAAATGAACGGTCTAGATCTCATACATGTCCACCACATGACGTATGTACCAAGACTAACCACTTGATAATGAACTTAGGTATGAGCATTAAGCACCAGACACTTTCTCGTCCTTTTTTTTGTGACCTAAAAGCACTTGGTTAAATATCAGTGAAACAAGGTACCCTGCCAAGCCATAATATATTCATACAATAGTCTATTCAGTTTGAGTTCAAATAAGGTCAAACATGTTGCAGTACCCACCCAAAATCCATGAGGAACTTCTTTTCCGCATATCCGGAAACTCTTAAGTGCATCCCTCTCATGAGAAATAACAGCATCTTGCCTACCCGCTGACCAAAGATCTGATGGCCACAGATAATTGAAGTTCACTAATATTTCTGCACTACCTTTTCGACACCTAACATGCAAAATCTAGTGTAAGTAGAGAAGGAAGCAGCCCTTGCACAGATCAAAGTTACACAATGAGAATTGCCACCCTACCTTTTAGAAGGGTGATGAGCCACCAAGAGTTGGAAGAACCTTATAAGTGGGGCTCGAGTCTCTGACTTGATCATCTGCAAATAAATACAGAGAGAAATGGGGGGGGGGGGGGAGAGAGAGAGAGAGAGAGGGAGAGAGAGAGAGAGAGAGAGAGAGAGAGAGTGAGGAGAGAGAGAGAGAGAGAAGTTCTTAGCACATAATATTTAGACCTGGAATTGCACATAATATTTAGACCTGGAATTTTGCTAAATCCACATGGAGCTTACATGTGTGGCACATCTGAGCCATGCACAGATGTCCAGACACAGGGCTGGTAAACTCGTCAGGCGACATGTGCACTGAATCCTGGCTGTTGACTTTTTTTCCAGCCAACTACTGTTTTCAAACAAGTGTTCCACATGAGTTGACTGGCCCGATTTCTTTTAGTGAGGCATATATCAATGGGGACACCTGGTGCACGGATCATGTACCCTGCACACATGCCAGGGTCACACATCTCCCATGTAGAGGTGTGTGTGGGCTTAGCAAAGCTCTCTCATCTGACCAGTGTAAATAAGCCCTACCTTGTGTTCCAAGATGATGTCAAAGGCCTTAGCTGTTGCTTCTTCGACATCATATACAGCTCGAGCAATCTTTCACCATCCATGCAACACAAAGCGTTATGTCATATTCTTGACTATGCACACTACTAATGTGGTATTATAACCGAAGCAAAATAAAAGGACTTCAAAAACACTGAAGTAAAATTGTGAAAGAGAGTACAAAAATATATTTTTTGAACAAGTCACAGTGTTCCTCTCTGAAAGACCTGGCCAGGGTCTGAAGCATTTGGAAGAAGCAGATGTTCATTCTCATACTTCTCGTCCTCCAAGTTGAATTCACTGTAAAACAATACACGTATCAAAAGTTTGTGCCATGCCATGATCGAATTGAATGTAATGGTAACATTTCATCACATATGGCATACAAGTTGACAGGTACAGATATTGCTGGTAAGTTTCATAACCCAAAACCCATATAAATTGCAAAAAAAAAAAAAAAAAAACCACTACTATTTATGTCAAGGGATTATACGATTCATGAGCCGAGGATATGCACAACATAGTCAGGTTTTCAGTTTGTACAAAGGTGCCCACACTTGAATGACCTAGAACATTGATATGTTGGGTTTCACCTGGGGATGGACCACACCATGAAAATCTCCCAGACTGGAAGACCCTAGCCACCATTATTTTATCTTTGCCCTGGCCCAATGTTGTCAAATGCGATCACATATGCGATTGGATATGCGCATATATATGAAGAGATCGCATGGCAAGTATGCCATGGCATACTTTATTATTCGATGATTATGCGATCGCATACTGCATATGCAATTGCATATTGCCCAACGGGACTTTTTTTATTTTATTATTATTTTTTTGCAATTTCAGTCAATTTTGCCTATAAATTGCCACTCAAATCCCCCCTATTTTCACTATTCTCTACTCTAAAGCTTAAAATCTCTCTCTCTCTCTCTCCTCTCTCTCTCTCTCTCTCTCTCATCTTTTTCTTTATGTTTGAAGTTTTTAATAATTAATTCTCTCTAAATGTAGATTATAAATTGTTTTGTTAAATTTTATGTAAATATAATATTAGTAATCAACTATATAACTTAATGAAACACTCAAATTACAATGAAATATGTAAAATAAGTTATCCAATCACTTTAACTAATTAGGCAAAATTTCCCAAAATTTTTATAACTTTTTCAATTTTCCCCCCTTTTTTTATTTTTCTAAAAAAAAGGATCGCATATGCGAACAACATATGTGGATTGCATGCGATCGCATATGCAGTTTGACAACATTGCCCCAGCCACCAAACAACATATGCTGATCACATATGCAATTTGACAACATTGCCCCAGCCACCACACCAACTTTACGCTTCTTTCCGATGCATGTTCAATGTTTCTATATCTCTCAAGTCTCATCTTAACATTCCTTCTGTAAGCAGCAAACTGAAAGATTAGCATTGTCTTATTGAGAAGACTCTTGTGGTCGTCTGTGGGGCCCATAGACCAAAGGTTTAGATCACAGAACCACCTGCCCACTTGCACAAACTAACAACTGAGCATATGGGCATATCCTCAGCTCCAGGATCTTATAATTGCTTGTGTTTCAAAAGAAACCACTAAGTTTACAGAGAGACTAGTCAAAAGGTAAATGATAATACGAGAGAGTAATCAATAATTAATCAGTGCCTTTCTTGTTTTGTGTTGCCTATCAATCTTGACTACATCTCCTTATCACAAGGTTGATAATTAATCAACTACTACATGTAGAACTTAGGAGCTGGATTACAACATTTTAAAGCCAGTATGATGTTATCATAAAGTTTACTTGAGCTCTTTCAGAACAATGAAGATGAGAGTTTTGTCATCACACTAGCAGTTCCAAAGCAACACATGGTTCGCTTCCATAATCAAATAATTTTCCATGATTCAGTGGCACAACTGGACACTTGTTTTTATCAATAACGTCACCACTAGACATACTTATGCAACTTCCAGAAACAGAAATACTCATGATTAAAAAGAATACAGATTTCAGCTGTTCAACAAGTTGAATGGATTTCTTTCACATGTGGAGCTTGTATGATGCAAAATGGTTACTTCACAACCATAGAAGCATTATATAGTTTTCTCTCAATGATGAAATGCAAATCTTCAGTCCATAATGATTCAATATGGGGAAAAGGAAAAAGAAAGGATGAAAGGATTAAAATAAAATAAAGGAGACAAAATTGTAAAGAACATGCCTGCCCATTCGTTTATTGATCCAATTAAGCAAGCGATCAGCCGTCCGCCCATCATCAATGGACTGTATTTCACTCTTATCTTGTTTAGGTTCCCATCCACCAGATGCAAACTTAGGAGGATAACCCCAAAGCAGCATAGGATAATGGCCAACTGAAAATCTATCACAAAGCTTTTTATTTATCTGTGCTGCCACACATGCAAAGAGTAGAGGGACTAATCACCAAACATTACTTCCCAGTAAATGTAATCAATTACCTCATCATAACAGAGGGAGAAGTGGCATGCAATAATTTACATAGAGAAGAAAGGAGTAATGCCAAGCATTATTAACATATTTACAATGTAAAGGAAAAATAAGAGAAAACCTTGGAAGTGGGCCATGAACAAACATAAATTCCATGAACACACACAAACACCACATACATTTTAATGGGAACACAATTCAACTCCTACACCAGTTTTCCAGAAAATAATGCTAAAAATGACAAAAAAAATAAAATAAAATCCAGGTAACCTTATAATGTTTGAGGTGAGAATACTGTTCAAAAAAACGTTTACGGTGAGAAAATGAACTCGAAAATAACATCCACAGATGTAGAACAAATTTAGGCAATAAATATGGAAACCAATAAACTAAAAATGAAGCAAAAACCAATTGGGATCTTGATATTTACACAAGTTTCAGCACATGTTTTTACCAGTTTCAGTTGATCAGACACATTGACACATTCCAGTATAATTAAGTTGGCAGTCATTCGTAGAGCCAACCCCAAATAGCTGGGAAAGCCCTATGATGATGGTGGTGGGGTTTTTTTTTTCTAATTTAAGGTTTAACCAAGTATGTTTAATCAAAGTGTGTTTGTGGCGGGAAGTGCCCTCACGGCTCATGAATGCTTGGATTCGAAGCATAGAAAAAGGAAAGAAATGAATAATTTCCAAGTTGGATATTGAAAAGACTTATGATCATGTAGATTGGGGCTTGCTCAACTACATGTTAGGAAGATTGGGATGTGTGCAAAAATGAAAGAGAGGGGCCCATACACCCAGCCACCTTCTTCAGACGGAAGCAGATTGCGTCCGAACTCCGCCCAGACAATAAGCCGTCCGACCGGGGCTCCTGTGGGGCCCACTGTGATGTACCTGTTTATCCATGCCATCTATCCATTTTCTCATATCATTTTAAGGTATGAGCCCAAAAATAAGGCTGATCTAACACTCAAGTGGACCACACCAAATAGTGAGCTTGGGTTGCATTAAATGCAAGAGTCATCTCTAGTGTGGTCCACTTGAGCGTTGGATCTACCTCATTTATGGGCTCATACCTTACAATGATCTGAGAAAATGGATGGACGGCGTAGATAAACAGATACATCACGGTGGGCCCCACAAGAGCCCTAGTCGGACGGCTTATTATCCGGGCTAGGTTCGGACGCAATCCGCTTCCTCTTCAGACACAGTTTGAGAGATATGAACTGTTTCTCTAGCCGGTCTAAATGATCAAGGGAAAGCACTATTAAAGGGCCTTTCCTCCCAAGAACAAATGCAAGAACCATCCCTAAGGCTAAGGATGAAAGAAATCCCCCATCTCGAGAGATGTAAACTCCTTTCACCATTTTGAATAATTGAGGAACATGGGGCCTATCCTCCATCTGAATCAATTTTCAACCCAAACACTACTTTCAACACAAAGGCCCCGTACTGAGATGATTGTAAACCAACCCCTCCATCCACCCCATATTTACAACCTAGCACTCTTTTTCAAAGGCTGCCCCCCTCACCCCAAATCTCCACAGCCAATTTTTCCAAAGAGAAATGTTCATGTGTATAAACACTCCTCTATGTTATGATGACGATTATGAATTAGGTTGATCATTGTTCTTCAATAACTCAGCCAACCCTGATTAATCAGGATCAATGTTCGAAATATTGATATCGCGTTACGTATCGCACCCTTGGGATACGGACACATATCGGTTATCACATGGAATATACCGGTTGTATTGCGTAATGTATCACTATTGTTGGAAACATGGGAAAACATTGGGAAATTGGTCGAATTTTTCAATGAAACTTCAATGATAGTTGAAAAAGACATTAATACAAACTTATAAATCAAAACATTACAAAAAACAAATGCACATAATAGGTTTTCTTTGCATGGCGTCCTAATTTGTGCGCTATCTAACTAAATTGATGCACGTATATTCAAAGTCTATTCATATAATTTATAAATGCAAGAAGACGTATGGAAACACAAGCAATACATTCAAATAGTTGGGATAAGGTTTAGAATTAGATGATGATGATTGTTCTTCAATAGCTTATCTAATAAGGTCATAAGAGCTATTTCTATCTCCCAAATCTTATGGCTAAACTACTGGGTATCAAGACATTTGTACATTCCTCCATATGAAAACTCAGCCATACCCACTTTATTCTCAACCTGCAGCTTTTCACAGTCAAATACCCTAAACTGGCCCATGAGAATTTATTTAAACACGAAAGATGCTTGAGAGTTTGATATAACACAAATGTATCATTGGTGGGACTGTCGTGAGAATTTGAAACATCATGGACAGATAATGACAGACACTGGAAAGAGAATTCTCTATAATCTGGCCAGCTGAAAAGACAATACATTCACTTGACAGAGAAACAAACAAAGAATAACCAACAATAGGGATAAGGAAGAAGACATGATGAACTATCAGCTGACTTACATATAATTACATATGAGCAGAAGTCATGATCATGTCACCCTATCCAATTACAATCTATGACTAATGAATGGATCTTGTTAAGCATATCACAGAAACAATAGTTTGTTTCCCTCTCTATGTATTGGAATTCATTCCATTTGTCTTGATGTATACATCTCCTTCAATAAAATTCGAATGAAAAAAAAAAAAAAAAAAGAGGTTCCTACACACAATTAGAACTATACAGTAATCCTTAACAAATCATTTGTCAGCATAAAACACTTTTTTCCTTCCGTCTTCTTCCTTCATTTAAAAAAAAATAATTTAATGGTCAGGTAGAAGAGGGCAAAAAGAAAATAAAAGAAAAGTTACCAGCCAACTTGAAAACAAAAAACAGACATTATTGTTCTCAAAATGATTTTTAATTTATAAATCCATTAATGATGGCTCTTGATAAAATCATATTTTCAGTCTGAAACCAAAACCAACATACCTCCAATGCACAATCTACTCTTGTCATGAGTATAAGCCCAGGATGCACTGCATCAGGTCCATTGAAAAGCCTGGCGACCTTTTCATAATGAGGCTGCATAATTGTCACTCAAGCAAAAAGCATTAGAAAACTGAATGCATTAGGAGCTAATCATTACACTGTTCAAAAGAAGAAGAAAAAAACGAAGCTAATCGTTACAATGATACAGAGGATGTACCTTATAATTTCGACAGGCAGGACACCTGCAAACTCAACAAAAGAATAAGATAGTATCAATGCTTCAAACAGTATATGACCAATGGCATATAGAAGCAGAGTGGGGGATGTGAATGCCTATGAATGAGCAATAATCAATATGAGACACTCATCAAACAAAAACAATCACCTACAACCCACTGCATGTGAACTTCACATGCAGCTCAGCTCGACTGCCAATGTGTCACGTGAAGGGCATTGGAGATTCTGAGCCATGATAAATTGGGTAACATAATATGAAGATCACCTAGAGCAAAAATCAGGCAAGGCCACTTATTGTGCGAGCCACACATGTACATTGAATTAGGGCTGCACACGAACCGGGCTAGCCCAGTTAACTCGCTTGACTCGGCCCGAAAAAGCTCGACTCAGCCCGACCCGCAACTGAGTTCGGTCCGGGATGGGCCATTTTCTTCAGCTCGAAACTGAGTTCGGGCCGAGTTCGAACAGGTCCCAGTTCGGCCCGACTCGGTCCAAAACCCGACCCGGCCCGACTCAGCCGTTTATATATATAGATATATATATATATATATATATATATAATATATATATAATATATATATATATATATATATATATATATATATTCCTAAATCCTTATCCTAACCATTTGAGACAGAAGTGAGAACGCCGCCTGACTCTAAACCCTAAAACTCTCTCTCTCTCTCTCTCTCTCTCTCTCTCTCTCTCTCTCTCTCTCTCTCTCTCTCTCGACTTCTGGGATAGTTCACGCTCATCTTTGAAATGACAGTGACTCATCCACCTCACAGATGTCATGGATTTACAGCAATCCAGGATGTCCAAATCGTGGGTCCCTTTGTAGATGGAGCAGGTCCGAAACTGGCCCGAACTCGCCTGATTGCTGACCGGGTTGAGTTCGGGCTGGACATGTTGGCCTGGTGACCGGGCCGAGTCGGGTTCGGGCTGGGTTTGACTGGTGACTGGGCCGAGCCGGGTTGAGCCCGGTTCGACTCGGTTCGGCCCGATGTACACCCCTACATTGAATCATGCAATTGTTAGGTCTGTATCAAACCATTCAATGGTTTCTTAGAGGGTGACCCACCTGATGAGTGGAGTGTAGACCGACTTGACTTTTGTGCAAGTGTTCATGAAGAGGCCCGCCTTATGCAATGTTGGATGTCCAATACGCATGACAAATTGGCACATGAGCTGGGTTGCATGTGAACCAACACACATGACTGATTGGTGCATGAGCTCAGTTGCATTTGAAGTTCGCATGCAATGGGTTGCATGTATCAATTACTCCTGATAAGAAAAGTAATAAAAATTTGAAAGCCCGTTACTTTCTCGTAAACTCGACCTATGATCCTCTCCAAAATCTGTTCAGAATATTTTTAAAAGTAATCCTCCTTGGAAAAAACCCAGCTAAAAAAAATGACACAATTCACTCCAACCCTGATACATGACAGCACATATTATGGAAATAGTTATTGCTTGTTGACCTATAATCCTGAATTTAAATAGAAATAAAGAAAGAAAAACACGAAATATTGTTCAATCCTTTGATCAAGCCCCAAACTCAAGCCTTGTAATGCTTTATACGAAGATTCCCCACAATAACATCTAATTGGGGTCGGCTACATGAATCATTTTCTGTTATTCCACTCAATCAAGGGTCATAACTTCAGTTAGACCATAGGTCATCACCTCTTTTCTCACTATCTCCACCCACATCCTTTTGGGCCTTCCCTAGCACTTTCAGAGCCTTCAACTTGCACCAAGTCACTTCTTCTAACTGGCACAATTCTTGGTCTCTATTGCACATGACATGACCAAACCATCTATGCCCACTTTCCCCATCAAATGACAGCGGTGCTACTCACTTACTCCTAAGTTCCTCGATTTCTAATTCTATCCTCCCTCGTCTTTGTATTCATTCATTTCAACATCCTCATTTCAGCCACACTCATCCTATGAACATGTTGTTCCTTAATTACCCAACATTTTGTCCCATAAAGCATGGTGGTCTTATAGCTATCCTATAAAATCTCCCATTCGGATTCATTGGTACACAACGATCACATAAAACTCTAGAGGCATGTCTCCATTTCTTCCACCAGCTTGAATTCTACGGGCAACATCCTTCTCAATCTCTCCACTCTCATGAATTATCAACTGAAGATATCAAAAGTGGTCATTTTAGGAAGCTTCTTGGTCAGCAATCTTAACTAAAATCTCATTTCCATGACTATTGTTACTAAAATTGTCTTCCATATAATTTAGTCCGACTAATTTTAAATCCTTTAGATTCTAAACCACTTCTCCACAAATCTAGCTTTGTATTACACCCTCCCAAGTCTTGTCAATCAAAACTATGTCATTTGCAAACAACATACACCATGGGATCTCTTCGTGCAAATGCCTCATTACCTTGTTCACAACCAATGCAAAAAGGCTCAGTGTACAGCCTTGATGCAAGCCTACAATAATTGGGAACTCACTTGTCTCTTCACTAGTGGTCCTCACAATAATACAACAATATAGTAGCTCAACTTAATAAATAAGCAAACTAAACCCTAATAATCATAAAATAAAAATATCAAGAAAAATATAAAATTCTAAATAAGATGAAAATGGAATAAATAAATGATTTGATACTCTGTAAGAGTTTGATGGTTTATTCACATGCACTCAAAAACCGTACCAAGTGGCATGCATGTAACTCACATCTAACTATCCAAACCATGGGATCCACTATAGATAGGTGATAACACCAAAGCCAGAGTGATTAGACTATCCCATCCTCTGATTAATGGAAAATTGTTGGTTAAAATTGGACCCTTGACAATTTTCATTGGAATTGTCAATTACATGTCAATTGATCATCATCATCATCTTCTAAGCCTTATCCAACTAATTGGGGTCAGCTACATGAATCCTATTCTTTCATTCCACTCTATCAAAGGCCATACCTTTAGTAAGACCATAGATCATCAAGTCTTCTCCTATTACCTCCACCCACATCCTTTTAGGCATTCCCCTTGCCCTTTTATAGCCTTCAACTTGTACCAAGTCACTCATTCTAACCAAATTAGTTCTTAGCCTCCGTTACACATGACTCAAACCATTGAAGTCTACTTTCCCTCGCCCTATTGCCTATTGGTACTACTCCTTAGTTCTCTCGAATGCATTCATTTAGAATTCTATCATTCCTCATCTTACTACTCATCCATTTTAACTAAGGGTGTCAATGGGCAGGGCTCAAGCCTAAAAAATTAGAATTTTGAATAGGGCTGGCCCGACAGCCCAGTTCGAAACAGTTCAAAATCCGGGCCAAGACCTACCCAGGGTCCGGCCCGTTGACAGCTGTAATTTTAACATCCTTGTTTCAGGTGCATTCGACCTATGAACTTGTTGTTCCTTAACTGCCCAACACTCTATCCTATAAAGCATGCTAGTATTATAGCTATCCAATATTGTTTCCCTTTCAGTTTGAGTGGTACATGAGGATCACATAAAACTCTAGAGTCGCATCTCCATTTCTTCCACTCAGATTGAATTCTTCGGGCAACATCCTTCTCAATCTCTCCACTTAGATTGAATTCTTCGGGCAACATCCTACTCAATCTCTCCACTCATATCAGAAGTGGTCGTTTGGGGAAACTTCTTGATTAGCAATCTTAACTAATTACTCATTTCCACTCATATTGATATTGCAATCCATATACTTTGTTTTAGTTTGACTAAAACATTAGAAGTCCATTGATAATGCAAACTCGAAAGGGAAAGCAAATAAATCAATAAGAAAATAAAGAGATTGTGGAAAAGATCCAACAATCCTCTAGCCGGATGCTAGAGATCACAAATGCAAGACTGTGAGCAAGCTCAACAGTCCTCTAGTCTAGAACTAAAGATCACTTTCCCTCCCTTCAACAGCCACCATAGAGAAAAAGAAGAAAATTTCATAAAGAGAATATTGATAAAGTTATCTTATTCTATAGGACATAGGTCCTATTTATAATCAACCTTACAATCTGTAATAAAACGATATGAAATCTAAAAATCTATAAAATAGGAAAGAACCTAAGTAACAAAGCTTTCTATATTTAAGAAAATACCTAAAATAAGAAGATACTTAGATAACAAAATATTTAAGATTATTCCTGCCTAAAAATAAAGATATGAAAGAAAGAACATATTTCCTAATTTAGATATTTGAGAAAAAAAAAAATGGAAAGTGATGATGGCTAAAAAAGGAAGGTGGTCCTTTTCTTGTACACACGTGCGGATTGTGCTCGCATGAGATGCGGGCCTTTTCTTCGAATCTTGATCAATCGGCACGTGTGGCCATTTGGTTGCATCCATTGATCACCCAGACATTATTTCTTTATAAATTTCGGTTCATGACTCATTTAAAGTGATAAATGTTTTTTTTTTTAAGTGGTTAACTTGATTGACTGACATGCATACAATTTCTAGATGGTTTATGGTGGACCCCAATTTCTGAGTGCATGCAAGTGGACCATCACTCTGCCAGCAGAATTCCAATCCCTCTCCATTGACGGACGAACTCGGTTTTGATTGGTCCGGGGACTATACAAGCAGGGCCCCACATTTCAGTCATCCAGGATTTTCATCTAGTGGACCACAAAGGAATAGCCACAATCATGAAAATGTGGGTCCCATTAGGACTGTTACTGGGCCAAGCCAAAAGTATTTTTTGTTTTCTCAGCCAGAACCTGTACATACCAAGCCCACCTACATGCAATCCATGCCAGTCATCTGTTTTACCCCATCACAAAAAGGATACAATACCCGGCATCTCCTCCATTGAGAACCTGTAGCAACAACATCGATTCTCGCCTGTCGCCTGCCGAGTGCGGACCTTTGGCTAAACGGTCCATTATTCAGCCTATGAACCAGACGACTAAGATCATCTACAACGGGCCCACCGGCGGAACTGTACGATCACAGAGAGGTGGGGCCCCGCACTACGGTCACACAACTCATTAGAGAGAAGAATTCAGCAAACTCACCAGTGGGCGAAGAATTCGACTATGGCGAATGAAGCCGGGGATTCTTTGAGGACCTGATCGAAATTCGTGGAATTCAGGTCGACGGCAGCTTCCACGAGATCTGGGACGTTGATCGCTCGTAGGATCGAACGCAACGGCTTCCTCGCAATCTCGATGCCGTCAGATGAAGAATAAGAAGCTTCGAATATTAACAGAAGCCAAAGGACAAAGAGATGAAGAAGATTCGAAGACATGAGAAAAGAGAGACGTTTTCAGATGTTGGGTTTTTTAGGGTTTTGGGAAAAAGCTATTTTGGGGAGAGAGAAGAAGAAGGGATCCGTTGAATCTTATAATCTCTCCCTCTCTCTCTCTCTCTCTCTCGGAAGAAAGAGTAATGTCCGGATTATCAAATGCCATTAACTAGGCGGAGTTGCGCGCGAGTGGCGCGGATTGGGTACTACCCTCTCGAGGACCTAGCTAGAGACGGACGGTCCTGTCGGAGGCTCTGTGGGGCCCATTTTCATGTATGTGTTTTATCTATACCGTCCATATATTTTTAAAAAATCCCAAAAATGAGTTAGATCAAATGCTCAGATGGACCATACCAAAGGATACAGTGGGGATTGAACTCCTACCGCTGAAACCATCTTGGGCCCCGCAGAAGTTTTTGATCAAGCTGATATAATTTTTATCCTTCATCCGAGTATATGTGACCTTATGAACAGTTTGGATTGTAAATAAACATCACGGTGGGCCCTGGAAAGGTTCCAACAGCGATGATCATTGTCACCCCCTGCTTCCTGTAGTGTGGTTCAGTCGAGCCTTCTATCTGTCTCCGTTTTGTACTCGGTCAGTAAAATGATCTTTCAAAATGGATGAACGGCTTGGATAAAGCACCTATGTAAGGAAGGACCCCACAGAACCTTGACAGCACCACCCTTCTCTTGCTAGGTCCTGGTGGTGTAGTACCCAATCCGCGCCCGCGCGCGAGTGGAATGGGAAACGGATTGGCTACTCCCCCGGACACCAGCCGATGGCTGGTGGTTGGTGCTTTGTGGACCCCACCATGATGTATTTGTTTCATCCATGCTGTCCATATATTTTTACAGATCATTTTACAATGCGATACCAAAAATGATTTATATTTCAATCTCAAATGGACCACATTATACGAAACAGTGTTGTATGAGTGTCGACCATTAAAAACATTTTGGGCCATAAAAGTTTTAGATCAATATGATTTTTATTTTTTCCCTTCATCTGGGCCTGTATGACCTAATCAACATATTGGATGTCAAATAAACAGTACAATGGGCCTTAGGAGGATATTAATGGTGGATATCCAATCACTATTGTTTTCATGTGGTGTGGTCCACCTAAGGCTTATAAATCTCTCATTTTTGGGATCAAGCCCTGCAATGATCTTTAAAAATGGATGAACAGAATGGATGAAACACATACATCATTGTGGGGCCCACAGAGCACCGACCACCAGCCAAAGGCCGGTGCCAGGGAAAGTAGCCAATCCGTTTCCAGTGGTATGTCGGAGGTTTTTCTTTTCACACGTGCCAACTTGAAACACGCATATCCACACCTGCTGTTTGAACACGTGTCATCGTTCTCGACCATTAATAACGGAAACGGATTGGCTACTCCCCCTGACACGGCCCCGGCCTGGTGATCGGTGCTCGGTGGGCCCCACCATGATGTATGTGTTTCATCCATTCTGTTCATCCATTTTTAAAGATCATTTTAGGGCTTGATACCAAAAATGAGAGATATATAAACCTCAGGTGGACCACACCACATGAAAACAATAGTGATTGGATATCCGCCATTAATATCCTCCTAAGGCCCGTTGTACTATTTATTTGACATCCAATCTGTTGATTAGGTCATACAGGCCCAGATGAAGGAAAAAAAACAAAAATCAGCTTGATCCAAAACTTTTATGGCCCCAAAATGTTTTTAATGGTCGACGCTCATTAAACATTGTTTCCTGTAATGTGGTCCAATTGAGATTGGGATATATCTAATTTTTGGTCTCATAACTTAAAATGATCTGCAAAAATAGATGGACGGCATGGATGAAACACATACATCATGGTGGCCCCACGTAGCACCAACCACCAGCCATTGGCTAGTGTCAGGGGAGTAGCCCATCCGTTTCCATTAATAACGAGTACTAATAGTAAGAGTAAAGGTATGCGTTAACAGGTTTGCGCCGAGAGTATTTTGTTGGGCTGACACTGACACTAAAAGATGAAAGGTGGGTGAGCAGATAGGGATTGGATAACCCTGTAATTCCAGTCATAAACAATAGATACAAGTCCACATTAGCGGCTGTAGGTAACGCGTTAGGTATCCTATTTAGAGAATATGGAAAGAAGATCATCTTCTTTAGTAATTAAAATTTTGAATTCATAAAATAAGTTTTAAATTCATAAGAAATAAGTGAAAATTTTTAAATAATTTTATTGCATGCTAATCTTAGATTGCTTGATTACATTATTTATATTAAAAATTCAAAACTCAGAATTCAAATAGAAATTATTTGAATAAAAAATTTATTTCGAAGGCTAAATTTCTTTAAAATAATAAATAATACCATATTGGAGCATTTTTAGTATTATTAGAAATTCCTTGCTGGCACATGTGCTGCTGTGCAGATTGCATGGTTGCACACGTAAGCGGGCCGGACCACACATCAGGTAGAAATCAGACTGGTAGATTTTGCACGTTTTCTAGGGTGGAAGTCAGTCCGGGCAATTCGTGAGGTGGGCCACACTTGCACGTTGAATGTGGAAAATTGGTGGTAGTCTTCTAACCGCCCATCAAATCAGTGGTTTGGATCACAATGCGAGATCATGAGTTCAAGCATCCGTTGTGGTGTGAGTGCGTGTGATCATAAAAAAACAAAATCAATGGTTTGGATCACTGAAAAGTGGGCCCAGTTGTGCAAGCTGAAACAGACATGTGTTAGCTTTGCCTCTGTTGCGACTGAGGATTCCGCACTCACTCAGGTCCACATGCAGAGATATTTCCATGATTTGAAGCGTTCAAATCCCGCTGGTGAGCTTTGGAGATGATCCTAACCTTTCATTTTTAGAGTTGAGCTGAGCCATTGAAAATTGTCTTTTCATTGATATATATATTATATATATATATATATATAATATATATATATATATATATATTATATATATATGGGTTTAGGTACTATCGCTCGAGCTCACAATAAGGTCCGTGAGGTCGAGCTGTGTGAGCCCCACCGTGATGCGTGTCGACCATCAACACCGTGCATTTGATGGTCTCCTTAAATTATGGATATCCTAAAAATCAGCCGTATACGGACACAGGTGGGCCATACCATCTAAAATCATGTTAGACATGTCAAAAACATATAAAAGCACTTGGTGGGGCCCACCTGAGTTTTGAATGCTTCTGAAACTTGGTTTGAACCCTCATCCAAGTGGGAAACACATAATGGATGGGCTCGATTTACAAACCACATCTCGGTGGGCCCAAAAAATGATTATAAATGTTTTAATGGTGCACGGCCCCTCTCAACTTCTGTACGTGGTGTGGCCCACAAAAGTCACGTATTGACTTGATTTTTGAGACCTAGGCACACGATGGAATGGTTCATCTGGCTGATGGGGTAGATGTTCAAAACACATCACGGTGGGGCCCACACCGCTCGACCTCATCGGACGTTAAAATCAGCTCGAGGGCCGCACCCCCCCCCCCGCCCCCCAAAGTGGGTGACGGATGCTGGATCCTGAGTAGGGACGGAGGGGCGTGGATTGGGTACTAACCCCACCCGTCTATGGGTAAGAAGTAAGAACGGAGAGGGTCTCTTAAGGGCAACCGTGATGTATGAGTTTTATCTACACAGTCCATCCATTTTTCCACGTCATTTTAGGGTATCCGCCCAAAAATGAAGTATATTAAAAACTCAAGTGGACCACACCGAAGGAAGCAGGGATGATAATGACATCACCATTGAAATCTTTTTAGGGCCCACCGTGATGGTTAATATCCATTCAACCTGTTCATGAGGTCATATAGACGTCGAATGAAGGGAAAACACAAATATCAGCTTGAACAAAACTTCTGTGGCCCCCACGGTTCTCAACTGTAAATTATTAATCCCTACTGTGTGGTCCAACTGAGGCTTGAATCAGCCTCATTTTTGAGATTACGTTATAAAATTATATGAAAAAATGGATTCACGGTGTGGATAAAATATCTGGATCACGATGGCCCCTCAGAGACCCTGTCCGACAGGCGGACACGGATCCAAAACGAACTCCATAGATATTACAATGTGTTATTATTGAAACGTAATCGTTAAGCGTGGCATTATAATGTCGTCCCATGCTGGATCGGGACGCGGATTGCGTCCTACCCTCTGTGGGACCCAACGTGATGTAAGTGTTTTATCCATGCCGTTCATCATTTTTATCATATTATTTTAAAGTATGATCCAAAAAATATATTAGGTTTAAATCTTAATTGAACCACAAAGTGGGGATTGAGCTTCCACCATTAAAAAGTTCTTGGGAGCTGAAGAAGTTTCTGATCAAGCTTATATTTGTGTTTTCACTTCATTCATGTTTACATGACCTTATTAATAGGTTGGATGGTAAAAAAACATCACAGTGGCCCTTAGAAAGGTTTCAACTGTGGTTGTCATTATCACTACAGCTTCCTTTGGTGTGGTCCATTGGATCTGTGGACCTGCCTCATTTTTAGAATTACATCATAAATTCGTATGATAAAAGCGATTAACGGCATGGATAAAACACTTACTTCACTTTGGGCCCCACAGAACCCCTGCCCGGACGGATTACTGTCCGGGCGGGGTAGGACGCAATCCGCGTCCGCTGGATCGAGTGCACGATGGATTGCGTGCGCCTTACGCTCCTTGAGTTTGGTAGACTGGACTGAGTCCCAACATGATGGATTGACTGTGACGCATCTTACAACCACGCCATCCATCCATTTCTTCAACTCATTTTAGGACATGAAATAAAAAAATGCAACAGATCCAAATCTTAGGTGGACCACGATACAGGAAACTCTGGTGATTAAATGCCCACCGTTAAAAACTATGTGGGGCCACTGGAATATTTATTCACCATCTAACCTGTTGATAAAGTTATAAAGACCTGGATGAACGGACCACACAAATATCAACTTGATCTAAAACTTTTGTGGCCCTCATAAAATTTTTAATAACAATCACCATTTTTTGGACTTGAGATTTGGATATGTTGAATTTTTTGGTCTCATGCTATAAAATGATCGGGAAAAACATGTGGACGGTGTAGATGTAAGACACGTGTATCAAATTTAGCCCCACAGTCAGGGATCCACACCGAAGCTGTGCCCTAGTGTTCCGTACACGTGGCTAACATCTACACTGTTCATGAACTTTTGATAGGTCGTCGACCGGTGGTGGTGTGGCTACCTGTTGAGATTTGGCAGGTGGAACCGAGATTTGATAGGTGGAACGGTATGTTGTAGGAATTAGCTGGGATTATTTTTTTTTTAAGTGCACGTATAAAATTAGATGCAAATGAATTGATAGTTAATAACTTGCTTAATTGTATTTAGATTGGAGTAAATTAAATGTATTTGAAATTCAAATATTGTGTGTTGATGGAAGTACATGGGACACTATTTTTCATGAACTTTTGCAGGAAGTTCTTGTGCTAAATTTAGGTGGGGGGCGTTGATTGACGGTGGTGAGAAATTCATTTAATCCATTTTTGTTTTATGAGATCATTTTATTATATGCAACAAAAAATGAGCAAGATTCGATACTGAATTGGATCACACTAGAGGAAAAGTTGAGGAAATAAATATTTGCCATAGGATTCACATTGATGTTTATATGCCATCAAAACTCTTTACAAGGTCATTTCCACTGGGATGAATTGTAAACAAGAAATCTTAGCTGGATATAAAAATTTAAAAATAAATAAATAAAAAACTTCCATGGCCATGTAAATATTTCAATGCTATCCCATAGTTTCGTCTCATGTGGCTCACTTGAGTTTCATCTCATGTGGCTCACTTGAGTCTTGGATCCAACTCATTTTTAGTTGTATCTCTTAAAATGAGATTGTGAAATTGATAGACGAGTTGATTTCTCAAAAAACATCACAGTGGGCCCCACCTAGATTTATAATGTAGGAACTTAAGGTAAGGAAATGTGCGAGAGGAATTTGAATGGATTAGAATTTTTTTAATATATTCACGAAAACATATATAATAAATTAAATCAAATTTAATATCTTAAATTAGTTTATATATACAATATTTAATAAAACGAAGAAATTAAAAAAAAAAAAAAATTTTTAAAGAAGAGAGGATTCTTTAAACTTATGGTGGGCTACAAATAAACAAGTTGTTTTTTTTAATCATTCATTTACATGACCAACCCTTGAATGGTTTGGATTATTCTATTGACACAATTTTAACGATGTAGTTGGTAATTAAATTGTTTTGGAGTATCATTGGCATGCCATGTATACAATAGACATGTGCACAGTGACACATTTGCTTACTTGTGTTGAGTGTCCAAGAGAGTTAGAAAAGGCATTTCATCCTATTTAGGTTGAAATCCTTTCTTAAAAAAAGGATTTAATCTATAGGCTCTATTACTCTCATTTTATTTAATTATCTAATTTGCCAACTTATTTGAAGACATGATCTTAAAAATGAAGCAATCCAAATCTCAGGTGAACCATACTAGAAAAGAATACTAATTGAATGCCCACAGTTAAAAACTTATTGGGGGGCTACTATAATGTTTATTTTCCATCCAATATGTTGATAAGATCACATAAACCGGTATAAATGGATCGCATAAATATCAAATTGATCGAAAACTTTTATCGCACTCAAGTGGTGGGAGTTCATTCATTATTGTTTCTCGTGGTGTGGGCCACTAGAGATTTAGATCTATTTAATTTTTGAGATCATGCTTAAAATGATCAGGCAAAATGGATGTTCGACCTATATATAAGACAAATACATCACAATGGGCCCCATAGTCAGAATCCACGATGCTGTACTCTGTTTTTTGGTTAAGTACATACTTGGCCCATCTACATCCTCACCAATCAAATCTCGGCCTCATTGCCTAATCCGTGTCCCAATGGAATTGTACAGGATGGCTCACCAGATGAGTTACATGGCATAGGGTTGTCAATGGTCTAGGTCCCATCTTTTGGACCAATTAAGATATGGGCTAGGTTCGGGGTCTCATCTTTTGGACCTGTTTTTGACTAGGTCATGGTGGGTCCATATGTATTATGCTGGACCCATTCAAATCTGAGTCTAGTTGGTCAGTTAGTTTTAACATAGCTGTGCGTCCAATCAGTTACTGTGTGGGACTCACCCCCATGATATTTGGATGCCATAACACCTTTTTCACCATGGTACTATTACAATCGGCAATAAAAATGAAATGTTCCAAAAAAATCAAGTTGATCCAACCATTATATAGGACCCATATAAACTTAGAGGTTTTTGGGTGATTGTTCATTATTTTCTATAGTACAGTCTACCTAAGAGTTGAATCCACATGATTTTTATAGCAGAACTAACTAGATGGGTCAGATGCTATATAAATAGACCTCGCACTCAACTTGTGGAAATTGAGCATCTCTTTTAACATATACTGGTGATTTTAGCATTGAAGAGAGGTTTCCTCCGGCCACACGAGTAAGAGAGCATATATGCATTATACACGTGGTAAAGTTATACATGCATGTGCAATCTAATTCATCATTAGGTGAGCTTAACCATGGAAATGCTCTCTTTTTTTCTTTTTTTTTTGATACCCAACTTGAAATCGAAATAAAAAGACAATAGTTACTTGTATCGGAAATCTAATGGATCTGGGTAATCAAGAGAACTCGAGAAAACCCAGACCAAGTAAGTCACAGTACAGTGTTACAGACTAGACCCATTGACAGCTCTACATAGGCATGGGTATAGAATACATGCATGGAGGTGGACCCTACCATCAAGGTCGCACCCACATCGCTGGCTCTAAGGTTGCAGCCAAATCAGACTCCCGTTTCATAGGGAAACACAACTTCAATGCAAGTGTGTACAATCATGTATCATGCATATGAGAATATGATTTCTTTGGTGTTTCAGCTATCAATAAATCTCCGGCCCATGTTATCGAATGGGTCCGAGTACCGCAGCCTGGCTCATGGCCGTACTCCTTGGCCCAGCCTAGCCCTAAACCTCATCAACCTAAAAAGGTTGGGCTAGGGCTGGTCTCTAACTAAAAAAGTGAAGTTATCAAAGTTTAATCTATGAATTTTTTTAGAACATCCCATCTATCCGATGAGTCCCATTGTATAAATGGTTTTGACGGTTGATACATAACCTTATCCAATAGTAGTTTTCTTTTTATCACTTTTAGATCTCCTTCTCCCCCTGCCTAAACATATAAACAAAGGGTGGAAAAGTGTCAGATTTGGGTTGGAACTAACACACTTAAAGCCTCAGGCCTGAGCTTGGCCCAAGCCCAGCATGGGTCTATCATACGGGCATAAACTTAAGCCTGAAAGAAATTGGTTGGATCTGGACTTAACCAATCCTGTCTGAAATTAATAAAAATCCCTATTTACCACTTGAATGTGCCTAATCTATATGTTGATCAAGTGGGCTTCACATGCACAAACAATAGATACTTAAAAGAAATGGAATCAATGCCCTACATTCAAGATGCATTGGTTACCTAATCAAGGATTAGAATTAGGGTTGCAATTCGGGTTCAGGTCAACCGAACCTAACTAACTCAAGCTGAGTTTTGGTTGGGTTGTCAAGGTTTTTGGGTCCAGTTAGGGTTGGGAAACTCTAACAGATTTGAAATTGTATTGGGTTCGATTTGGTCAAATTCGAGTTGGGTTAGGTCAAGATAGGAATAATCATATGTACATGGGTTAAGAACCCTTGATGATTCTTTATTCAGAATTATGCCAGTTTTTAAGATTGGAGCTATTAACCACTAGGCCATCTTTTTAAGATACAATCTCAAACTTCAATGAGTTGCACTCTTAATTAGAACATATTTATTGATAACATAAATAAAGTTAGAGATTTTTGAGATTTTTTTCTTGAGTTTTTTTTTTTTTGTAGCCTCAACGAGACTTTTATAGAAATATGTAACCTACATATAGAAAGAATTACTAATTACAAAATTTATATACAAGGAAGGATATAATTCACTATCGTTTATTATATATAAGATGTGCACATGAAGTTTAGTAGCATGTTGTGAGGCGAGGCCAAGTCAAGCTACAATGACTTTGGGCCAGGCCCAACTCAAAAATAGATAAGGCCATGCATGTTAGGCCTAAGCCTAGCATACAAGCCAAGAAGTAAGTCTAAGCCAAATCAACTTATTAAGCCTTCTTTTTGGCTAAATCATAAATCAAACGCATGAGAAATATGTAATTTAAACGGCCTTATATATCTTTGATTGATCGTAAACCACTATAATATAGTGAAATACTATTTTAATTATTAGATTTGTGGATGCCTGATGAATTATTGGCCCTTTACGGGAATCAAGGGTGGGTGTCCCCTCTCAATTGTTGTTGCTGGTGTAGCCCAATTGACTGATGAATCAACCTAATTTTCAGGCCCAGAACACAAATATCATCTTATATGATTGTTGTGGATGTCCAATGATCTTGGTGGGATCGGTTGATCCTGTTGTTTGGATGTCTTCTTTAATCTGCGTAGAAACAGGGGTCTTGATTGATCAAATAGACTACTCGATTCGAGTGAATTTTGGATTAAACAAATTGGTCTCTTGACAGTTTTGGACAAGTTCAAGGAATTGACTTTTGAGGTTCAAGTGATTGACATAATTTGAAATTTTCGTATAAATTCTCTAAATACTTTTGAGTATGCTCTAGTGATCGAATATGGGAGGCTTGATCGATCGAAGATTGCTCGATTGATGGTATGCAGTTTTACGTAATTGTACGATTTATTTCCTATTTCGAGTATAAGGCTATATATATAGATGTAAAACGGGGTTATAATATAGAATGACTTGTTCTAGAGAGAAGTTAGGGTTTTGAGAATGGTTCTCGTATCTATAAGTTCATAAAATATATTGTAATTCTTTTTCATAGTAGATTATTAAAGTTTTATGACATTGTTTTTTCTTCCAAAGAGTTTTTTCATATAAATTCGTGTGTATTAATCTTCTGTTTATTTGATTCAAATTTAAGATATACTTCCGCAGCTATTAACAAATCTCCTAATCATGTCTTAAACCTTTACTCATAGATAGAATCATGGAAATATGATTTGGAATTTCATTTTAGCTACCCATAAATTTTACTTATCTGGGACATATTTCTTTAACTCTAACGCCATAGCAAACTACAAATTCGATGTAATCCGCCAGACTATGAGAATGGACAGAAATGTACCTTTAAAATTCCCAGACGCACGCTAACACCCAACAAGCCATCTTGTCCCCGTTCTCGTCAGAAATGCCTTCCTATCCAAACCTATGAAACTGCACAAAGACAAAAGGCAGGTATTCTGAGGACTACTGAAGCGAATTGTAGCCTGCTGATGTGCCATGTTGGATCAGTTTTGGGACCCACACGAAGAGGTA
This sequence comes from Magnolia officinalis, assembly GCA_021015155.1. Lineage (NCBI taxonomy): Eukaryota > Viridiplantae > Streptophyta > Magnoliopsida > Magnoliales > Magnoliaceae > Magnolia > Magnolia officinalis. The sequence continues at coordinate 106,358,416 of JAJHSJ010000004.1, forward strand.
GGCCACACACTGGATAGTTCATAAAAGGTCCCCTTTTCTCATAAAAATGATCCCGACCATTCCAAAAATGGACCATAATATATATTTTGCTATTTTGTTATTTTGTTATTTTAAATCCATAGATCTCATGGCTAGGCTCATTTACCATAATCTATAGTTTTCCATAGCCCACTGATCATGGAACCTAACTCTTGAACGGTTCTGATCACCCACACACATGCCCCAATGGGCAGACTAGAAATTCACTCTAGTTAATATGTGGACCACTAAATAGGGCCTCTAATAAATTAATAATGTACATGAGTCATGTGATGCACTAATCGCCATCAAAGTGGTTAAACGTCGTTCTACGTCTCAGATCACTCTATGTATTGCGATGAATGGTCTTGGATTGGCCGCCATTCGCCATCATTTACGTCTGACGGCTAGCACATGCGGATTACCCGCTAATTTCTATTCTAAAATCACTTTCAGGTAATCTCAGCCGCACATCGTGGTGAAACCCTCAGGATAACCATCTCAGAATTATAGGATAATTCAAAACCCTCTTAGGTACCAACATGACACACATGTAAGATCCATGCCGTTCATCAGGTGGGCCCTCTTAAGCATGCCCCGGTGTGAATATCGAGCTGGTCCACTCATACGGTGAGTAGCGATACGCAAGTTGAATATTTTAGAATTAAAGTTAATTCACACTCCAGGGTGCCAAACGCACCGGGAGGATTGCCAATCCAAGAGGTTTCCAATTTTGGGGGTTGCGAATCCAGGGGTTCCAAATCCACGCTCCCAAACAGGTCCTAAGATTGGTGGACATTTATTGGACGTTGTAAAATAAAAATTATCCAATGGTCCTATTTCAACCAACAAGTGTGAAAGAATAAGATGGTCCTTACTCTTGCCTGGGTGGTAGACTATCGGGAGTTTCAACACCCTAGCAAGGGTTCGAGTACCCATAGGTGGTGAAATTCTACTTGGGTGTGAGTGTGTGGGGGTGTGTGTGGGTAAAAAAATAATTAAAAAAAAAAAAAAAAAAAAAAAATGAGGCTAGGATTGTTCGACAAATCTAAGTTTGGTAATATGACATAGAGAAGGAGAATTCCACAGGTTAATGGGTTTAATTTGAGACAATGTATGACACATGTTCAATTCCTGAATGCATGAGCATTAAGCCTCATAATCCGCCAGAGTATCGAATATCCCCCGCAGGAACCAATCCAAGGTTATGTACCTGTTGACTGAAACCTCCATCTGCCAGTGCCGCCAACATACGCCCAGACAAGCCAATGAAGTAAGGGGAGTTACTTCCTACTCTGGAGATTGCAATGGTTGATACACGGGTACTCAGAAAATGGACACGTGGCATTCATTAACTAAAACTAAACCACCATATTATGGGACCTACCATGGATAGGCCACCACCTCAAAATGAGATTGGAAGGAACGATCGATCTTAAACTCTAATTAGTGAAGGGGTTTAGGGTTTAAGATTTAGAAAATCTCCACCACCTATCCAGCTAGAAAATCAAAATCAGTCATTGTAACTTTTGGTTTATGATCTATCTAAATTAGGACAAACCACCTGGACTGTGCGCTTTGAATTACTTTGTGTACCATGTATACAATTTCTGAGAGCCGGTGTATCAACCATTGCACTTTACCAGAGTATCAAAGCTTTTCATCGTGAAGTGAAGTCAATGTTATCAAACAGTTGAAAGCGAAATGACTTAACTTAAAATAAACCGCCATAGTAATTCAATGGTCTAAATTCATGCATCATGTACATATTAATTTATTTACTCATCAAGGCTAATTAAATTTGCAAGAGTGTGGCTAGGCACTTCGCGGTGCACTCGCCATGTGAGATCTGGACCGTTCATCAGGCGGGGACTGCCATGATCAATATGCTCTGGTCAAAACACATCAGGATGGTCCACCCATCTATCAGGCCACAAGAGTATGAGAAAAGGGTGGGATAGAAGAATGATGATCAAGGGTCCATATTCAGTGGGTCATCATGATTTTTGGAACAGGAGAGGTCCATGGTGGGTCCCACCTGATGAATGGCTCTGATCACCTGCATGTGCATCACGAATCAAGGTTGATGTATCGTGGCTATATTACAGGTCAGCAAACCAAAAAGCGTGTAAGAATTTCATTAGTTTTAGTAAACAAAGTGAGAATATATAGAGATAGATAAACGTAGAAGGATTAGAGAAAGAGGGAGAAAGCCATGGCCACTTCCCAACCATGTGTATCTTTGTGTGGTATGAGCAGACCAGCTAGTCTGGTGCAAAAGGTTCGGAGGCCCCTGGATGTGAGAGCTCAGAACTCAGCCGACAAAGGTAATTACTTTGATTTTACTTAGCTTTTGATTGATTTATTAGAGAGAGAGAGAGTTGCATATATAGAGTTATAGAGAGATGGGGAGAGAGGGAGGGATCTTGATTATATTATTATTATTGTTATTATTTTGAAAAAGAATACTTCCCTGATTTTGTATTTGATGCTAGTTTTGTTATTTTTCTCTTGAGAGAGAGAGAGAGAGAGAGCTTTGACCCTTCCCATAAGATAGCCTCATCTGTCTTCATTTTCTCACTGATATTAGGCTACCAACTTTTATCTTCTTAACCTAAACAACTGTTCTTAATCATCATATATTTTATTTAACAGGGAAGTCGATGAACATCGTCGATGCGAACATGAGTGTCCTCAGAGAGAGAATATACATAGCGACAATGCACGAGAGGCTACAACGATACTCCAGACGGGGCAACGGATGGAATTATCCATCTAATTACAATTCTAATCTCAAAAGAAATCTCATATTATCTCAGTCATTAGAGATTGCAAGATTAGTAGTAGGGACTCTTGGTTTTACTTTCCTTACTGGCACTCTTTTCCTTTGCCTTGTTTCCCTTGTGCTTCATTTGGGTCAATGAACTTTCATGTGTAATTTTTTTTTTATATCATAGATTACATGTTAAGTACCATCTAATCCTCATTGGGCCATTGTTCCATCTTATATAAGTCTCCATCCGAATGGATCGGCTTTTTTCATTTGATGTGAAAATTTAACAGATGGGCCCCATCTATCGATGATCCAGAGAGTTCATCTGGTGGGCCTATGGATGGATGACGTGTTAAAAATTTCCTCAATCAATTAATCTTAGCCAACCATCCTCACTATACCACAAAGATCAATTTTCAACAATCACTTAAAAATCCAGTTTAGATAATTGCATAGGAGAATTCCTTTGCTCCTTTTTCTTTAATTTTATTATTTTCTCTTTTCCATGATTAGGAGAGGTTGCTTAAGGAAAATGGACCCTAGATACATCACAATCATAAAGAGAAATGACGAGGCGGAAAAAATTAGATCATAGCCATCTATTAAAGGCATATGTATCTATTAGGCCGTCCATCTAGTCACCCCCATTATGGATGCCAAACGGCTCAAAATACACTTAGATCGGATGATCCTAACCAGTGGTGGAGAAATAAAGGGTTAAATGATAATATTCATTAGGGGGAAGTAAAATTGATGTTCAACTAGTCATTACAACTCTAGACTATTTTAAAAATGTTGATACTGATATTTTATTGTTAGATTTTTCTTCTCGATGTGTATAGCCCACGTTCACTTCTTTCACATACAAATCATCAAGAAGCCTCTTCAACAAAAGCTTTATAAGGACCATTGACGTTCAATCCTTCCATCCATCACATGAGACCAAAGACTCCATGCACATTTAATAATCAAGTGGACCACAATGTTAAAAAAAAATTGGTCTAAGAGTAGAGGTGGGCAGGATCCGACCCGAACCGACGGATTTGACTCGATCGAACCAGTTGGATCCGATCTGACCCAAACCGAAAGCCAGGATTGGGTTGGATCGAGTAGACCCACTCGGATCCAATCGCACAACAGGTCGAGTTCGGGTCAGTAGCTAATCCAATCCAATCCGATCCGATCTGGTTGGATACTATAAAGTGTATTTTTACTTAAAAAAAAAACTTTTACCCCTCTTTTCTACCTGAACGAGAACCTTAACCCGTCCCTACCTTAGCGGCACCACACCCATCTCGATCCAAATCCAGGCCACTCAGTAGCCCAGTAACCCATATTCACCGTTCATCCTCCTCCATTCATCAGGCAGGTTCCATTTTTTTCTTTGTATTTTCAAACGGTGACCTGCCCTGGCTTGCTGGTGGACCGCATTGGCTTAGGTGCAACCGTGCGCAGACTGTTAGTGGCCCGCCCTGGCTCGCTGGTGGACCGCACTTCATGGTGGGTCTCGCTCTGTCTCACTAGTGGTTTGGCCGAGGTTGGGACCTCGCTCGCTTGGCTGCGGCATCCGGCCTTGACTCACTGGTAGAGGTGGGCATCGAGTTGAGTCTAGATCGGATTGCGTCCAACTCGACTCGATTTGAATTTTTAAGTAATTTATCCGAACTCGATCCGATTTGGGACCAAGTCCAAGTCAGCTGACTCGATCCGACCCGAGACCGAGTCCAAGTTAACTAACTCGATCTGATTCGATGCATTGCTAGCCTGACCCAAACAAAGTCTGACTTGGTCAGGGAAACCGAATCAAATCGGGTTGGGTACTGTTCCGATCGGAAGAGAGAAGTGGGTGATACCAAACCGGAAGCGAATTGGTTGGTGGTGTATTGACGTCAGCAAGTTCTTTGGGTCAAATTATGAGGTTTGTGTTATATCCAAACCGTCCATCCATTTGGAGAGCTTGTCTTAAGGCTTGAGCCAAAAAATAAGACAAATCTAAAGATCAGTTGGACTACACTGCAAAAAATAGGGGGGGATTGAACGTTTACCATTGAAACCCTTTTTAAGATCATAGAAGTTTCAAATCAATATGAATTTTTTTTTTCCACTTCATCCATGTATTTTTAACATTATTAACATATTAGATGGAAAATAAATGTTATGGTGGGGCCCATGTAACTTTGATCTCATTTCAGTCGTTCGTACAACTCGGAGCTTGAGGCGCGTACGCGCTCGTCTTCGTACGACACGTATCTACAACAACTGTATAGCTTGCGTGGGATGCAGATTAGCTACTGACAGGTTGACTAGCTAGACTCCCTACTGAAGTAATGTGACCAAGTTATGTGGGACCCGCCATGATGTATGTGTTATATCCTCACCGTCCATTCATTTTGAGATATCAATTTAGGGCAGGAGCCAAAGAATGAGTCAGATCCAAAGCTCAAATGGACCCCACCACAGAAAACAGTAGAGAGAGTGACACCCACCATTAAAATTTTCTAAGGCCCACAAAAGTTTTCGATCAAACTGAAATTTGTGTTTTCCCTTCTTTCATTTCTGTCTTAACTTGTGAACATGTTGGATCTCAGATAAACATCATAGTGGACCTTAGGAAGGTTTCAACGGTAGGAGTCACTCTTCCCACTGTTTTCTGTGGTGGGGTCCACTCCAAATCTAGATCCGACTCATTCTTTGTTTCATGGCCTAAAATGATCTCTACAAATTGATGGACGGTGTGGATACAAACATACATCATGGTGGGTCCCACAGAACCTGGTGACGTCACTTCAGTAGGGAGTCTCGCTAGCTACTCAACCTGTCAGTATCTAATCCGCACCGCTTGCGTGTGATACAAGAAATTAAATTAAAGTTTATCCACAGGCCACACACAACTATATAGTTGGTGTGTGATATGGCGTGAATTCATGTGGGCTCACCGTGAATGCATGCGGTTAATCGAAACTGTCCATTCATTTTTCCAGATCATTTTAGGGGTTGAACCCAAAATATCCAAAGCTCAAGTGGACCATACCATCGGAAAAAGTAGAAGTACTGATTTCCACCGTTGAAAACTTTATAAGGCCCCACTGCCCCAATAATGTTTATTTGTCATCAACCTATTCATAAGATAAAAAAGACATGGATGAAGGGAAAAAACAAATATCAGCTTGATCTAAAACTTCTTTGGCCCCTAATAATTTTCGATGATAGATGTTCAATTCACACTGTTTTCGGTGGTGTACTCCACTTGAGAATTGGATACACTCCATTTTTGGGATGAAGCCCTAAAATTATCTGTTGAAAGAGATGGACGGAGTGGATAAATTGCATGAATGACATTTGGGCCCACAAAGTTTACTCAGATCTGCTTCTACACCAGCCCATCCGCTTCCGAACTAGGTTTCAAGGCCTGGTGGTGGTACACCTACCCAACGCAGGCCTCATCAATGCGCCACCCACACTGCCCTCACGTTACCTCTCTTGGGAATTTTTTTAACCTCAACCCTTTATTTCTCAATAGTTAAAGATGCAAACATCCAATGACTCTATTTTAACTTCATACTATATAATTGGATTGGATCTGATCGGATTGGATCCAAACGGATCGAATTCCGGATCGGATCGGTCCGGATTGACATTGATCTGAACTTGATTCGATAAACGGTCGGATCTAACTGATCCTACTCGAATCGCACAGATCCAGGCCTTTGGATCGGTTCGGATCCATCGGATCGAGTCGGTTTCTGCCCAGCTCTACTCGCTGGTGGTCTTAACCCGATTCGAACAGAAGACTCGATCCGAACCGTACCCAACCCGATCCTACTTGGTTTCCCTGACCGAGTCGGACTTGGTTCGGGTCAGGCCAGCAAAGAATTGGATTAGATCGAGTCAACCCTACTGGACTTGGTCCCGGATCGGATCAAGTTCGGGTCATGTACTTGAAAAAATCAAATCAAGTTGGACCCAATCCAGTCCAACTCAACTTGACTGGATGCCCACATCTATCTAATAGCCAGCCATTGAAAGTATCTCTCTCTCTCTCTCTCTCTCTCTCTCTGGTGTAGATAATTTTTTTTTTAGTTGAACCCTTTTTCTCCCATCTCTTTCTCCCCTCCTCTCTCCACTGCACGTGCCATGCCTACAATATTTATTTTTTTGTCCTTTTTTCTTAGAAGGGAAATCAGAAAAAGTTATGTAAAATGTAAGTTGATTCTTTCCAGGTTTGGCAAGAGTAGATCAAAGTCCACCGTCCAAGGGAATACCCTCATCAATCAGACCCGTTTGTTTTGTTGGCCCAATTTTGGATGGACCATGGTACAAAAATTCCACAGATTGGATGACCCACCGGGGCGCACTACGGTTATCAAACAAACGGTTAGTGGCATAGGTGTGTCCAGGTGTATAACTGATGCTTAAGGGTCTCCATGTTAGATGAACGGCCAGTAACAGTAACAGAAAGGTGTGTCCAGGTGTATAACTGATGCTTTGAAGACTACAATATCCAGTAGTCTCGTGGACTATTAAATTATTTCGCCTGTCCAAAACAGAAGACGTAATCCACCTTGTGAGGCTTGTGGAAGGGTGGCCCACCACCTTTTGACGGTTTCTTTAAAATTAGGGTTTGATACGTAATACTTATAAATGGTAACATAAGGCAAATTTAGGAGGAGTTTGGAGGTATGTGTTCTCACATATATGGCATTAAAGGTATGGTGTTTCTCTTGGAAGCGGATGCTCGGGGCTGTGTGGGGCCAATAAAGATGTCCGTGAGAAATCCACTCCGTCCATCTATTTTTAAAGATCACAATATGATATGAATCTAAAAATCAGGCAGATCCAAAAAATCATGTGGGCCATACCACACCAACCATTGGGGATTGACCTGGGGTAACAGAAGTTTTTTTATCAGGATGATATTTGTTCCTATTGTTTATCCGAGTGTTATAATCCTATGAACGGTTTGGATCGCATATAAACATCATGGTCAGCTCCAGAAACGTTTCAATGGTGGACATTTCTCCCATTGTTTCATTGGTGTGGCCGACCTGAGTTTTGTATATCTGCCTGATTTTTATGATTATATCCTATTGTGGTCTTTCAAAACAGATGGACGGATTGGATTTGTCACGGACATCTCTTTGAGCCTCTCACAGCCCCAGGCCCGGGTCGCACCCAAACCGCTTCCGTTTCTCTTGTAGAAAATTAAGAGGCAATAAATAAACGGCTATGATTTGTTCGAATGTTAGGTAGACCATTAAGATTACATTTGTATGGTCTCGTTGGCTTTTTTGGAAGGTTGGGTGGGCCACATACCCACAGCCATTTGGAGTTGGGACATCACCTTTACATGCTGTCCTTGTTAGCTTGTATGCATATGCAAGTTTCGTGTACGCCATGCATGGAAGCGGATAGAAACATGAAGTGCAGTCGCGCGATTGTACTTTCCAAGGAAATTCACGCGCATGCTTGCCGGCGTGGCACGCAGGTATGAGACAAAATCAGCTCATCAGGTGGGCCCCCGTGTGAAGATATCCGGTGCACAAAACAGGAATGCCGTCGCATCTGGTAGGTCACGGCTACGTAGGCATATTGTATTTGAATATAGTTAGCCGGCTTTTTTTAACCATTCATTCTTTTGTTCATATGTGGTCCACTTTATCTACGAACCATTTTGATTTTCGGGCCAGAGAATATAGATAGTAGGGCTTGCTTGATGAGCAGATTGGATCCTCCACACGGGTGCATGTTCGGGAATCCTATTCGGACTAGCAGAAGCGGTTACGCCCTTTTAGGTTTAACTTGCTTGCTTCCTTAATATCGGTTCACGGGTGTTGGAGGTTGAGTGCGCCTCCTACAAGTTCTTTCCCTTTGGCCTGTGAAGCTCCCTAGGATGGACCCACTGCAACGACCTTAGTTGTAGGAAATGTTCATGTGTTGGGACGCTCAAGTTGTGCTTCTGCTCGGGTAGCCTGATCACTTCATTCATCGTTCACACGGGCTGCATCTGAACCCGATCTTAGACCACAACACACGACCCATCGTTGAATTAGACAACTTGCTGTAATTTAGTTTCAAGCAAATTGTTTAGTACCTCCAAGTGGTATAATTCTTTTCTGTAATCTCTCACCAACTAACTACTCTGCCGACAATTTGGGTATTGTTAGAACAATACTTGATCATAGTCGTTGGAGAAGAATCATGAGCGCGGCAGCTGCTTCATCCGCTATCATGTGCAGATTGATGCTTTCATCTATCTTTTATGTGCGAGTTGAAGTTGCTCCTACCAAGCTAAATTTCGCCATTTAACTTGTAAGCCACAAGCTTAACCTTTTTTAATTCAAGAATTTTCATATAGTCAAAGAATCGCTTAACTTCAGAAAGTCAATCGAGGAAATCCTTAATGTGAAGTTAGGAAGATCAACTTTCATCCTAATTTTTAATTTGCTCGATCTACCCGATCGTCACCTTGTTTAGGATATTGAATGATTATGTCATTTATCTCCTCATTGTTGGATCCCACTTCCTCAGGCGTGATCGTACAGTTTACTGCCTGCCTCACCCTGCGATTAGTGTGATTACGAATTTTAACACCTATCGAGGGTAGGTCACCACCATGAACATGGAGCTACTGTAGAGCATCAATCATGCGATTGGTGATAGCTTGCAACCCTTGCATAACTTGTTGATTCTCTCATCGTACCGCTTCGAAAGTTGCCGCTATTAAATGAAAATTCCCTGAAGCATTGTCCATGAAAATGCTCCCCGACCTGTTGTTAGAAGTCATAGATTCAAGGAGAGCGACTTGCTCTGATACCACTTGGCGAGGGAGGGACGTGATGAGGTCGATCACCGTCTTCCTCAGGGAATAACTACTCTGAATCCACAGAGTTATCGAGACTCCTCACAGAGCTTCCTCGAATCCACGAGGGATAAAAGTATGAATAATTCATAATAAATTCAAAATATTGATGATTAAAAAAAAATTTACAATCCTTTAAATAATTAGCTCAAACCTAAGATCGAATTTTAGACTTAAACTCCAACTCAAACACCCTAAAAACATGATTTAGCATAAATAGTAAACTCACTATTTATAGATAGCCTCTACTCCTACCATACTTCATGGTTTTGAAGCAAAAATATTAAGTGTCCAACCACATTATTCACCTAATTTTTCTAAACCATTTTTATGTTGGGCATAACTTCTAACTCAAAGGATCAAAAGGCATACTTCAACTAAAACTTATTATTTATAGTAAAAATGATAATAACTGTGACTTTTGACTATCGATATGATGGAATCTTGTAAATTCAAGTGGGCATCCCGGTGGTTGGCTTAAGTAGGTTATTATTCTACCCAAAATCATATATAATATGTCAAAAATCTCATCCCAATTTGTAAGACATGTCTAATTTAAGATTCCGATAGTTTGAATTATTTCCTCCTACGTTCAGACCTTCTTTGGTCCATCTTTGCCATGAAAGTATTCGTGACTTGCTCTACATCAAATATCCACCACCCATCCCATTTGACAGTTCTCACCGACATAGGCCATTAGCTCTTGAACCTTCTTGCCGGAGGCCTCAGCTTCCATCAAGCCACTGGGTTGTGAATATATGTGTGTTGTACGAAAGCCACAGCCTCTGCCAGTGGCATGGGTTCGGCGTGGTAGCCATGCAATCGATGCTTCGCTGTGACGGAGCGCTCCGACGGAATCCACGTTGGTTCGACCATAGAAAACCTGGTCCTTCTGAAGGATCTCTTTGGCAATCTTGGCAGATGAAACTACAATTGTAATCACATGGCCCAGCTTTAGGGTCATCAGTGGACCATATGTGTTGGGGGCTGTAGAATTTCCGTGGGGCCCACCCTCATGTATATGCTATATCCACTCCGTCCATCCATTTCACCATCTCATTTCAAGACTTGAAAAGCAGATCCAAAGATGCATTGGACCACACTATAGGAAACCTGCTTGAGTGCACATGAGTTAACAACATATCTCTCTCCCAATTAGATTGCTAAGTACAATACAACTTTTAAGGTGTGAAACTTTTTAATCCCCCCATCATTTTTGTGCTAGATATACACCGTCCAACAAAATTTTCAAATAATTCTAGGGCATGAGCCTAAAAATATAGAACATTCAAAACTCACGTGGATCATATCACATGAAGCATTGGGGATTTCTTAGGAGAAAAAGAATAGTGGGGCATACACTCCATCTTACTTGTTCATAGGATCACACGTACCCGGATGAAGTGAAAATACAAATATCAGCTTGATCAGAATATTCGGTGGCCTCACGAAGTATTTATCTTTATGGACTATCATCAATTTCTGTGGCACCAAAAAAGTTTTTCAACGCAACATCAATTCCTATTTGTTAGTCCCCTTAATGGATTGCTTATGACAAAAAAGAATCACATTTGTTTGGAAACTGTAACCATTCCATCCATAGCTTGAAAAGCCGACGGCTAAAAAAAGCAAAATCAATGATCGATTGCATCATGCAACAAGTGTGATTTTTGTAAAGTAGACCATGGGCTGTATCATGAACATTCTGGACCGTTCAGATGGATCGATTGGACTATCCAAATGAGCCAATGCAAAGAGGACCACCATAACATATAATACTTCTAAAGACAATCAGAGCATTTTTCAAACTGAAAATAGAAATATATTCCCAAACTAACAACAGCAGAATACCAACCCCATCAACAAATAATTGGGCCCACATAGATGGAATATCAAACCAGACCCAATTACAAAAACACCCCCACAAAACAAGACCACAAACAGCATCTACTTATTGCCCTTTCCATCATGAAGCCTACCAAAATACCCTTTTGGGTCGGCCTCAAAACCAGCCCTGGAAATGTAACCGTCCCCACCGGGAGCTTTCATGATTCCATCACCAGCTTTGGTCCCACCGGAAATGTCTCCGGCCTTGGACGAATTTCCACCAATGCCCCCAGTTTTGCCAGAATTACCCCCCCGTACCCCCACCTTTGTTGCTGGAATTGCCACCGCCAACCGCACCTTTTCCTTCCATATTTTAGTTGATTTTGGAAACGTTGGTAAGAAGTTGTAATTTAATTGAGATGGAGATGGGTTCATTGGAATCTAATTTATAGAGAGGTATACGTGCTCTTCATGTCCCTTGCATTCATATTAGGTATCCACTTTTCAAGGGAGGAATCGTATGGTACGTTGGGATGTATTTTAAACAGTACACACGGATAATTATTAGGATATGTGGGGCCCTTTTTTAAGTAATCCAGATCATGGGTCTGTTGAATCCCACCGTGGATGGAGAATTCCCAAAAAATAATTTCCTTTTCAGTTCGATTTTGACCGTCTATCTCTGGGACATAAATCTACATGTTAAGATTGTTTTATCAAGATTTTTTTAGGGTAGTCCATCCACCGTAAGACGCTAAAGACTAAGACCTGAATGTCGAACAATGGGCCCCACCTATCATAACTAAAAGCCTATGTGTAATTTAGCCAGAGATGCCAGCTATTGATCATGCAATTTCTCATTTCATGGATTGAAGTGTTTTGACAGAAGTCGAATCCAATTCTCGGTATTTCTTTTACATTTTCAATACAGTTTGGGAAATCGGGACTCGGATTCGGTAGTGACCCCTCTGGGAAGCGGATTGGGTACTGAGTAAATTCTGTGGGTCCTACCATGATTTTTATGTATTTGATCTACTCCGTCCATCCATTTTATCGGATAATTTTAGGGCACGAGCCTAAAATTGATTTATATACAAAGCTCAAGTGGACCACACCACAGGAAACAGTGTGAATTGAACGACTACCGTTGAAAACTTATCAAGGGCCATGGAAGTTTTGATCAAGCTGATATTTATATATTCCCTTCGTCCATATCTCTGTGATCTCATGAATAGGTTGGATGACAAATAAACATAACTGTGGGCCTTGCGAAGGTTTCAACGGTGGACATCATTATTCCCACTGTTTCATATGGTGTAGTCCACTTGAGCTTTTTATATAGTTTGAATTTTGTCTCATGCCCTAAATTTATCTGGAAAAACGAATGGATCATACATCCATATGGTAGATCCTGCAGAATTTACTCAGTAGGCTTAATGAGTTAGTACGCAATCCGCTTCCCCCCTCTGGTACCCCCTCTGTGGGGCCCTAAGCTCTTATTTCAAATGTGGATCATTCATTTGTGGCCCCCAACTTTCAATATGAGTCTTTCATCATGTTAGCCAACCTTTGATGTCAGCCGATCAATATATGGGTTCACCTTCAATGTCCATCATCCATCATGTGGGACCCACCTTTGATGTTAACAGACCATCATGTAAGCCCACATTCAATATCCATCATTAATCATGTGGGTCCCATCTTTGATGTAGACCACCCATCAAGTAAGGCTCACTTGATGTGGATGGTCAACCGTGCTGAGCCACACTTTGATGTGGGTCATTCATTATATGGGGCCCACCTTTAATGAGAATCGTGCATTATGCGGGCCCACCTTTGACTAAAATCTTAGGTGGACCACACCACAAGTAACGGTCATAGTTGAATCTCCACCATAAAAAATTTCATTAATTCCACTAAATGTTTATTTGCCATCCATCCAACCTGTTGATAAGGTCAAAAAATACCTAGATGAAGAGACCAAACAAATATCATCTTGATCCAAATCTCTTGTGGCCCACAATAAGTTTTTAATGTCCTGTACCATGGTCCATCTGAATTTCGAATTGCTTCATTTTTTGGACCATGCCTTAAAATGAGATTTCGATATAGATAGACGGCGTGGATGTAGTTGTATACATCACAGTTAGCCCAACAGTTAGGGATCCACTTAAGGAAGACATAACCCTAAAATCATAAGATCACTTAAGGAAGACATAACCTAAAATCACGTGGTCCATGCAGGTGGGACACAACAGATCAATGGCCTGGATTAGTGAACAAGATGGGACACAACAGATCAATCAATGGCCTAGATTAGTGAACAACCACTGCTCAGAATTGAAACCGTGTAGACCATCCAAAGAGGTGGGCCGCACATCATATAATTCCTCATATCATTATTACAAAAATCAAAACCAAATCACAAATCTTTTTGTTTCAAATTTTCCATGTTTTCAGTTTATTTTCAATCAAAATAATTTTATAAAAGGAAAAGAAAATCGCAATGCAGCTAACTCCCAAAGAAGCTAAGGACCGTCGGATACACGTCGATGTGCGCGCACGTGCCTAACACGAAGTCCTCGTGCGAGTAGTCGGGCATGAACAGCATATCGACGGGTCCGGGTATCTCCCTCGACACGTGCCTTACATCCTCACCGTCCGCCAAATAGTCGTTCCCACCGTAGGCGAGCAAGAAAGAAAGTCTCTTTGGCAGTCTATGGAGCTTGTATGATGGAGGGAAGATGGCCCAGTAACGGATGAGATTACCGATAATCCCATGATCATATTTACAAAACCGACCTGTCAGATTATGGTTTCTATGAATAATTTGAATTATCTTCTCCCAATCGGGTGCTATACATATATACAATTACATCTCATATAAAAGAAAAAAATATTATTTTAAAGGAAACTAAATATTCTTATATTTACAAGGACTAATTATAGAATCAATCACACCCCATAGAATCAATCGCACTTCATAGAATGAATCACACCTCTCATAGAATTAATCACACCTCATAGAATCAATCACACCTCTCATAGAATCAATCACACCCCATATACAACTCATGCAGACACTCCCCCTCAAGTTGGAGCATAGATATCTATCATGCCCAACTTGTCAATTATACCATGAAACACCTTTCCGAAAACTACTTTCGTGAGTATATCCGCTAACTGGCTTTCGGACTGAACAAATGGAAACTGTATAATCTTTTGATCGAGTTTCTCTCTGATGAAATGACGATCAACTTCAACATGTTTGGTGCGGTCATGTTGTACAGGATTCTGTGAAATCTCAATGGCTGCCTTATTATCACAATGGAGATTCATAGGTTTTGCATATTCAATTCCCAAATCTTTTAGTACACTTTTAAGCCACAACAATTCGCATACACCATGAGCCATACCTCAGAATTCAACTTCTACACTTGATCTTGCCACAACCTTCTGCTTCTTGCTTCTCCAAGTGACAAGATTACCTTCCACAAAGGTAAAATAGCCAGACGTGGACCTTTTGTTAGTTTGATCACCTGCCCAATCAGAATCCGTGTATCCTTCAATGTTAGAGACAGTACTACTTTTGGAGAACAACAAACCTTTGCCTGGTGCACTCTTCAAATATCTTAAGATTCGATATACCGCATTCATATGCTCTTCACTTGGTGCATGCATGAACTGACTTATGACGCTCACTGCATAAGCTATATCCGGCCTCGTGTGAGACAAATAGATTAATCTCCCAACCAACCGCTGATAACGACCCTTGTCTGTTGGAGCTTGATCTGGAAAAACTCCAAGTTTATGATTCATTTCTATGGGCGTTTCTTTTGGTTTGCAAGCAAGCATTCCAGTTTCGGTTAAAAAATCTAACACATATTTCCGTTGTGAAAGGAAAATCCCGTGTTTCGATCTTGCAACCTCAATCCTCAAGAAATATTTAAGTTGCCCGAGATCCTTCATTTCGAATTTAGCAGCCAAATACTCCTGTAATGCTTTCATTTCACATGGGTCATTTCCTGTCAAGACCATATCATCGACATACACGATTAAAACTGTTACCTTTCCTTCTTTGTGTTTTATAAACAAAGTATGGTCTGAATTACTTTGTTTATAACCGAATTGCTTCATTGTAGAAGAGAACCTCTCAAACCAAGCTCTAGGTGACTGTTTCAGCTCGTACAATGACTTCTTCAATTTACAAACTTCACTTCTACATGAGGAACTACGTTTGACTCCGGGTGACAATTCCATGTAGACCTCTTCCTCTAAATCTCCATTAAGAAAAGCATTTTTGACATCAAATTTTGCAAGGGCCAATCCCAATTTGCCGCTATAGATATGAGAATGCGAATTGTATTGATCTTGGCTACCGATGCAAAAGTCTCTTGATAATCCACCCCATACCTTTGCGTATACCCCTTTGCAACTAACCTTGCTTTATATCTATCAATACTGTCATCCGCTTTGAGTTTCACCGTGAACACCCATCTACATCCAATTGTCTTCTTTCCTTTGGGTAATGGAACAAGTTCCCAAGTCGCATTCTTTTGTAGAGCCTCCATCTCTTCATTCATCGCCTTTGTCCATTTCGGATCAGTCGGTGCATCCTGCACACTACTAGGAATAGATACAGTGGATAATTGATTAACAGTAAATGCATATGATGTAGACAATTTATGGGAGGACACATGGTTACTAATTGGGTATTTGGTCTTGACTTTAGGATCAGGTTCATATTGTTTCTTTGGAACTCCCTTAGTTGATCTTTGTGGATATTTAGGAGCTATATCTTCTGTAGGAACATGTGTTTCATTAGACTCATCAATTATGGGATTCAAAATTACCTGAGGAAGAACATTCTGGGTTGATTCTTCAGTTAATGGTGTGGACATGGGCAACTCTGAGGGCATCGGTGATTCTGACATGTCGGGAGTACCTGAATTATTTTGGGGAAGAACTATCAACTCACTTTCAGCTTCAGGAATACTATCACAGCTTTGATGAACACTTTTCTCAAAAATTTCATTCACTTTTTCTAACTCCATAAACTCATCTCCTCCGCCAACTTCCACATTCTCTTCACTATAGCTCTCCCCCTGAAGAGAAGGGCCAGAGACTTCCCCTGTGTAATAAGGTTCTACTTCACGAAAAGAAGCATCCAAAGTCACATGTAATTTTTGAGTTTGAGGGTCATAACACCTGTATCCTTTCTGAAACTCAGAATAGCCAACAAAAACACACCTTTTTGTACATGAATTAAGTTTGTTTCACAAACTTTTGGGGATATGAACATATACTGTACAACTAAAGACTCGTGGTTCAAGATTTGGGAGATGAGGAACTGAAAGTAAGGATTGCATCTTTTGTTGGGGAGTTTGAAAATCTATGACTCGAGAAGGTGTTCGATTAATGAGGTAAGTAACGGATTTTACAGCCTCTCCCCAATAGAACTGAGGCATGTTCATGCCAAAGAGAGAGGCACGAACCACCTCCAATAGTTGTCTATTCTTCCTCTCTGCCAATCCATTTTGCTGTGAAGTATAGGTGCAAGAAGTTTGATGACGAATCCTATGTTGGCTCAAAAGCTCACCGAAGGATGTATTTATATACTCAGTATTACTGTCGGATTGCAAAATATGAATCCGTTTTTGGTATTGAGTGCCCACCATATTAAGAAATTCCTGAAATGTTGTACATACATCACTCTTTTTGTTAAGCAGAGACACCCAAGTCATTCTAGTGCATTCATCAATAAATGTAACAAAGTAGCGAGCTTTTGAAATAGAAGAGATTTTTGTAGGACGCCAAACATCAAAGTGAATAACCACAAAAGGTTCTGAACTTTCATTCAAACTTGGTAAATAAGAAATACGATGACTCTTAGCCAATTTACAAATGTCACAATGAAAATCCAAATCATTCAAAGCTGAAAAAAGATGTGGGTGTAATTTTCTAAGATAACCAAATGACAGATGTCCTAGTCTCCGGTGCCATAACCATATAGTTGCTCGAGATTTGTCTTCGCTACTAGTTTGATTTGCTTGACTGAATTTCGGTCCCCCATTTTTTGTCAACTCCAAGTAGGAGAGTTTGCCCCGTCTAACACCATAACCAAGAATCTTCCGAGTTAGAATGTCCTGAAAAACACAAAATGAGGGCCAAAAGGTCACAATGCAAGCAAGAGTGAAGGTAATTTGGCTAACAGACAAAAGATTATACTCAAGGGATGGAACAACAAGGACAATATTTAATGTGAGAGTATTGAATAAAATGCCAGATCCCTCTCCAGTAATAGGAGAGGTACTACCATTAGCTATGGAGATAACAGATTGAGAAGAAGGGAGAACGGAATGCAACTGACCGGAGTCCCTTGTCATATGATCGGATGCACCTGTATCAATAAACTAAGTACTGTTCTTAGCAGTTGCAGAGAATACAGATGTCTTACCGACAATACCTGGATGGACAACATTTGCTGTAGGCTGCGATTGGTCTTCTTTCGTAGATGTCACCTTAGCTTTCCCTACAATCTTATTTCGAGGTTTCTTCGTGAAGTCCCACCACTTAGGATAGCCAATGACTTCATAACATCGCTGTTTCGAATGACCTGTTTCACCACAATGAGTACATACCAGGCCACCAGACTTTCCAGTTGATTGATTATTTCAGTTTTTTGATGAGCAGACGACGATCCTTGTCGAGTTTGGTTAGCCAGCATAGCCGAACACTCAGAGATTGGACAAGAGCCTCCCATTATCTGTCTCTGTTGATATTCTCTCCTGACATATGCATACAAGCTCTCCAAATCGAGTTTTGGGTCTTTTCGTAAGATTTCTCCATGGACCTGATCAAATTCGGAGTCGAGTCCACTTAGAAAAATATGAACTCGAAGCCTAGCCATCGTGGAATGCAACTGGACCACCCATTCAACTGTTCATTCCTGAGAAATAGTCCTGTGATCGATTTCCTGGAAAATAGCAACAAGTTCATTATAGTACGTTGATAATGGTCGACCATTTTGCGTGGTAGAAAAGGATCTCTGATTTAATTCAAAGATACAGGTTTCATCCGATCCATCATAAAAGGTTTTCGATACGGCCTCCCATATCTCCTTGGTTGTGGGGAGACGAATAAATCGCTGCATCAGCGACGGACTCATTGAGTCAATAAGCCAACTCTTCACTTTGTGATTTTCAGTAATCCATGTTCCAAGATTGGGATCTCCGGGTACAGGTTTTTTCGCTTCTCCGGTGAGATATCCTGCTTTGTTACGAGCGCCAATACGCATTTCCATGAGTTGAGACCATAATGAGTAATTGGTCTCATCTAGTGTGATGCCGGTAGGAAACATAGAATTGTCTTGGTGGACAATAATCTGTGGTGCTGGTGTTGGAGCTGGTTCAGTTGCTGCACCTGTGGTGATTGCTATCGCACTCACAACAGATTTACGGTGGTGACTCCGGTGTCGTACGCTCCCGATGTCACGGCCTTCGTCAAGGACCGTCGGATGAAGAAGATGATCGGTGTAAAGAGTAAGGAGAGCATGATCGTCTTGTTGATGGAGAAAGCAACAGATACAACGTCCGTGGAGTGGCCAACGAAGCGACCAGAATACGAGCTTCTTAGGATCGAACCCGCTTTGATACCATGTCAGATTATGGTTTCTATGAATAATTTGAATTATCTTCTCCCAATCGGGTGCTATACATAGATACAATTATATCTCATATAAAAGAAAAAAAAACTTATTCTAAAGGGAACTAAATATTCTTATATTTACAAAGACTAATTATAGAATCAATCACACCTCATAGAATCAATCACACCTCTCATAGAATCAATCACACCCCATATACAACTCATGCAGACACTCCCCCTCAAGTTGGAGGATAGATATCTATCATGCCCAACTTGTCAATTATACCATGAAACACCTTTCTATAAACTGCTTTCGTGAGTATATCCGCTAACTGGCTTTCGGACTAAACAAATGGAAACTGTATAATCTTTTGATCGAGTTTCTCTTTGATGAAATGACGATCAACTTCAACATGTTTGGTGCTATCCAGACCGTCCAAATTGTTGTCCCTGTTATGGATGGAGCATTGGCCGGAAATCATACTGCTCAGACGATCAGAACCATCTGATTAACCACGTGTATATTTTGATAACTGATGGATGGTTTTGATCGTTCAATCGGTGTGATTTTCAGGCTACGCTCCATCCACACTGAGCTGCACGATTTGGACCATCCATGTACCACATGTACGGTGGAGAATTAATATGGCAGTCTTCATGTAAACATACGCTGAGCCAATTGGACGATGTTCCTCATTGATGTCGATTGCAACTCGTACTGTTTGTAATATAAATCCGGTCCTGGATTGGTTTATACAGTGGCTGGGACCTGTGATCAGAGCCGTTCAAATCAGTTATTTAGATCCGGTTCGCATCTATAGATGTTCGAGAGAGGATTATGGGATGTTTCAGTGATCTAGAACATTGGACTCTTGTTGTATTCTTTTTAGACCGTTCATTTGAAGGGAATGAACCAGAAGGTTAGGATTGTGAGTTGAACCATCAGACCACTTGGATAGTTCAATCATCATCGTTGATGTCAATTAGGCCACAGACTGGATGATTCTGGGCATTTGATCAATGGCCCATAAAATGGACTGTCAAGATTACTTACGTAAAAGTAGGTCCCCTCAACAATATGAGCCATCCATTTGTTGGGACCATCATAGATCCATGATGTATCCCTTCTAAGTTTCTTATGGATTGAAGCATCTGATCGTAGTGATTTTTAATGGTTGCCAATAAAAACTGTGGGCCAGGCCTAATGAACGATCAGGATCGAGCAACGTGCTGTCCAAATGTCTCAATGCAACTAGGAGGTATGAATTACAGACCATTAATATAATTAAGTGAAAAATAGTTGCATAGGCATGCTTGGACACTCAGATAGGTCAATCAGAGTTGTCCATTAGATCCATATCAAAGGTTCTGCAGGACCATATATTTATTTTATCCAAGCCATCCATTCATTTTGAAAGATCATTTGAGTGTATGATAATAAAAGTTTTTCAACGTAACACCAAAAATGGCTGAAAATAGAAATATATTCCCAAACTACAACAACAAAATACAAACACCATCAACAAATAACTGGGCCCCACATAGATGGACCATCAAACCAGACCCAATTACAAAAACACCCCCACAAAACAAGACCACAAACAGCATCTACTTATTGCCCTTTCCATCATGAAGCCTACCAAAATACCCTTTTGGGTCGGCCACAAAACCAGCCCTGGAAATGTAACCGTCCCCACCAGGAGCTTTCATGATTCCATCACCAGCTTTGGTCCCACCGGAAATGTCCCCGGCCTTGGACGATTTTCCCCCAATGCCCCCAGTTTTGCCAGAATTACCCCCAGTAACCCCACCTTTGTTGCTGGAATTGCCACCGCCAACCGCACCTTTTCCTTCCATTTTTTAGTTGATTTTGGAAACGTTGGTAAGAAGTTGTAATTTAATTGAGATGGAGATGGGTTCATTGGAATCTAATTTATAGAGAGGTATACGTGCTCTTCATTCATGTCCCTTGCATTCATATTAGGTATCCATTTTTCAAGGGAGGAATCGTATGGTACGTTGGGATGTATTTTAAACAGTACACACGGATAATTACTACGATATGTGGGGCCCTTTTTTAAGTAATCCAGATCATGGGTCTGTTGAATCCCATTGTGGATGGAGAATTCCCAAAAAATAATTTCCTTTTCAGTTCGATTTTAACCGTCTATCTCTGGGACATAAATCTACAGGTGAAGATTGTTTTATCAAGATTTTTTTGGGTAGTCCATCCACCGTAAGACGCTAAAGACTAAGACCTGAATGTCGAACAATGGGCCCCACCTACCATAACTAAAAGCCCATGTGTAATTTAGCCAGAGATGCCAGCCATTGATCATGCAATTTCTCATTTCATGGATTGAAGTGTTTTGACCGAAGTCGAATCCAATTCTCGATATTTCTTTTACATTTTCAATACGGTTTGGGGAACTGGGACTCGGATTCGGTAGTGACCCCTCTGGGGAAGCGGATTGCGTCCTAAGTAAACTCTGTGGGTCCTACCATGATTTTTATGTATTTGATCTACTCCGTCCATCCATTTTATCGGATAATTTTAGGGCACTAGCCTAAAATTGAGTTATATACAAAGCTCAAGTGGACCACACCACAGGAAACTGTGAATTGAACGACTACCGTTGAAAACTTAGCAACGGCCATGGAAGTTTTGATCAAGCTGATATTTATTTATTTATATTTTCCCTTCGTCCATATCTCTGTGATCTCATGAACAGGTTGGATGACAAATAAACATAACTGTGGGTCTTGCGAAGGTTTCAACGGTGGACATCATTATTCCCACTGTTTCGTATGGTGTGGTCCACTTGAGCTTTTTATATAGTTCTATTTTTGTCTCGTGCTCTAAATTTATCTGGAAAACCGAATGGACGGCATGGATAAAGATCATATATCCATATGGTAGATCCTGCAGAGTTTACTCAGTAGG
This sequence comes from Magnolia officinalis, assembly GCA_021015155.1. Taxonomy (NCBI): domain Eukaryota; kingdom Viridiplantae; phylum Streptophyta; class Magnoliopsida; order Magnoliales; family Magnoliaceae; genus Magnolia; species Magnolia officinalis. The sequence continues at coordinate 106,380,484 of JAJHSJ010000004.1, forward strand.
CTTAATGAGTTAGTACGCAATCCGCTTCCCCCCTCTGGTACCCCCTCTGTGGGGTCCTAAGCTCTTATTTCATCATTGTATGGCCCCCGACTTTCAATATGAGTCTTTCATCATGTTGGCCAACCTTTGATGTCGGCCTATCAATATATGGGATCACCTTCAATGTCCATCATCCATCATGTGGGACCCACCTTTGATGTTAACATACCATCATGTAAGCCAACATTCAATATCCATCATTAATCATGTGGGTCCCATCTTTGATGTAGACCACCCATCAAGTAAGGCTCACTTGATGTGGATGGTCCACCGTGCTTGGCCACACTTTGATGTGGGTCATTCATCATATGGGGGCCACCTTAATGAGAATCGTGCATTATGCCCCACCTTTGACTAAAATCTTAGGTGGACCACACCACAAGTAACGGTCATAGTTGAATCTCCACCATAAAAATTTCATTAATTCCACTAAATGTTTATTTGCCATCCATCCAACCTGTTGATAAGGTCAAAAAATACCTAGATGAAGAGACCAAACAAATATCATCTTGATCCAAATCTCTTGTGGCCCACAATAAGTTTTTAATGTCCTGTACCATGGTCCATCTGAATTTGGAATTGCTTCATTTTTTGGACCATGCCTTAAAATGAGATTTCGATATAGATAGACGGCGTGGATGTAGTTGTATACATCACAGTTAGCCCAACAGTTAGGGATCCACTTAAGGAAGACATAACCCTAAAATCATAAGATCCACTTAAGGAAGACATAACCCTAAAATCACGTGGTCCATGCAGGTGGGACACAACAGATCAATGGCCTGGATTAGTGAACAAGATGGGACACAACAGACCAATCAATGGCCTGGATTAGTGAACAAGATGGGACACAACAGATCAATGGCCTCGATTAGTGAACAAGATGGGACACAACAGATCAATGGCCTGGATTAGTGAACAACCACTGCACAGAATTGAAACCGTGTAGACCACCCAAAGAGGTGGGCCGCACATCATATAATTCCTCATATTAGTATTACAAAAATCAAAACCAAATCACAAATCTTTTTGTTTCAAAATTTCCATGTTTTCAGTTTATTTTCAATCAAAATAATTTTGTAAAAGGAAAAGAAAATTGCAATGCGTCTAACTCTCAAAGAAGCTAAGGACCGTTGGATACACGTCGATGTGCGCCCACGTGCCTAACACGAAGTCCTCGTGCGAGTAGTCGGGCATGAACAGCATATCGACGGGTCCGGGGATCTCCCTCGACACGTGCTTTACATCCTCACCGTCCGCCAAATAGTCGTTCCCACCGTAGGCGAGCAAGAAAGGGAGCCTCTTTGGCAGTCCATGGAGCTTGTATGATGGAGGTAAGATGGCCCAGTAACGGATGAGATTACCGATAATCCCATGATCATATTTACAAAACCGACCCGATCTAACGACTTCACAACAAAAGATAGTACTCTATCAGCCCTTTGGCATACGTGTATGGCGATCCAGGCCGTCCAAATTGTTGTCCCTGTTATGGATGGAGCATTGTCCGGAAATCATACTGATCAGACGATCAGAACCATCTGATTAACCACGTGTATATTTTGATAACCGATGGATGGTTCTGATCGTTCAATCGGTGTGATTTTCAAGCTATGCTCCATCCACACTGAGCTGCACGATTTGGACCATCCATGTACCACATGTACGGTGGAGAATTAATATGGCAGTCTTCATGTAAACATACGCTGAGCCAATTGGACGATGTTCCTCATTGATGTCGATTGCAACTCGTACTGTTTATAATATCCGGTCCTGGATTGGTTTATACAGTGGCTGGGACCTGTGATCAGAGCCGTTCAAATCAGTTATTTAGATCCGGTTCGCATCTGTAGATGTTCGAGAGAGGATTATGGGATGTTTTAGTGATCTAGAACATTGGACCGTTGTTGTATTCTTTTTTGACCGTTCATTTGAAGGGAATGAATCAGAAGGCTAGGATTGTGAGTTGAACAATCAGACCACTTGGACAGTTCAATCATCATCGCTGATGTCAATTAGGCCACAGACTGGATGATTCTGGCCATTTGATCAATGGCCCATAAAATGGACTGTCAAGATTACTTACGTAAAAGTAGGTCCCCTCAACAATATGAGCCATCCATTTGTTGGGACCATCATAGATCCATGATGTATCCCTTCTAAGTTACTGATGGATTGAAGCATTTGATAGTAGTGATTTTTAATGGTTGCCAATAAAAACTGTGGGCCAGGCCTAATGAACGATCAGGATCGAGCAACGTGCTGTCCAAATGTCTCAATGCAACTAGGAGGTATGAATTACAGACCATTAATATAATTAAGTGAAAAATAGTTGCATAGGCATGCTTGGACACTCAGATAGGTCAATCAGAGTTGTCCATTAGGTCCATATCAAAGGTTCTGTGGGACCATATATTTATTTTATCCAAGCCATCCATTCATTTTGAAAGATCATTTGAGTATATGATCATAAAAGGAGGAAGATGGAAGGCTCAAGTGGACCACATGAAAGGAATCCGTGTTGATAATGATCCTACCATTGAAACTTCCTAGGCTCATGGTGATGTTTTTTTGCCATCCAACCAGATCGAAAGGTTATATAGACATGGATGAAGGGAAAACATAAATATCGGCTTGATACAAAAACTTATGTAGCCCAGTGAGGGAAAACATAAATATCTGCTTGATCCAAAAATTTACCTATAGGCATTTAATCCTCACTGTTTTCTGTGGTGTGGTCCACTTGAGAATTCAATCTTCTTCAATTTTTTAGCTCATCACCTTAAATAATTTATGAAAATGGATGGACAACATGGATAAAACACATACATAATGAGGGCCCACAAAGCCCCTGATAAGACCATCAGTCTCTAGCTAGGTCCTGGTGGGGCTAGTACCCAATCCCCACCCGTCCATATCACATTTCATGAGCTATGATGCAAAACTCATACTGATGGGATGATTCAAACCACCTAATCAAAAGACCATGTATCAAAAAGAAAAAAAAAAAATACCAATAAATAATTTCATCCATCTATTTGTTGGGCCCCGTCTAATTGCATGGGTTGTAAAGATCTGCTTTCACCAGATAATCCTGATCGTACCATCCGTAGCTTAGAAAACATAAGGTCGTTAAAAAGGGCTACTTACGGATGGATCGCCTCATCCGATCAGCATCCGTTTGATATTGGAGCACAGGAACTAACAGATCAGATTAATGGATTGAATTAACTAGAGTTGTACTTGAGTTCAGCTCCCTTCGGTCCTCGAGGCTGACCGACCAGCTCGCCTCGATTCAGTCAGCAGCTCAGCCAGTTCAAGCCAAGTTCAAACTCAAGTTTAAGAGTTGAATTTAAGTTCAAACTTTCGAATAACGTGTTTTCTTTCATGTTTTAATATTAGCTGCCTTTATATATATATATATATATATATATATATATATATATATATAGAGGAAAAGGTTCTATGAGCTCATGGGAACTTCCCATGAGGTCAAGCTGTGTGGGCCCACCGTGCCGTGTGTCGAACATCCACCCCATCAGTCAGATGCACCATTCCATGGTGGGCCCAGGGCTTAAAAATCAAGTCAATCTGTGACTTGGGTGGGCCACACCACATACAAAAGTTGAGAGGGGTTATCCTCCATTAAATCATTCATAATCATTTGTTGGACCCACTGAGAACTAGTTCAAAAATACAGCCCATCCATTATGTGTGTCCCACTTGGATGAGGGGTCAGACCAAGTTTCAGAAACATCCAAATTTCAAGTGAGCCCCACAAAGTGCTTGTATATGTTTTAGCCATGTCTTCACATGATTTTAGATGGTATGGCCCACCTAAGTTCCACATACGGTGTTGTAAAACAGATGTCTTAAATCTGATTTTCACAGCTCTGCTCGACCAGTCGAGGGGCTAGCTCGACTAGTCGAGGATTCCTTCAACCAGTCGAAGCCCGCTCGACTCGAAGTCTAGCGAGGATGTATTTGAGATTTTCAGGTCCTTCGACCAGTCGAGGGATAGGCTCGACCAGTCGAATGTGCCCTTCGACCAGTCAAAGCCCAGGCTCGACCAATCGAAGGTTACGCAGATGGTGTGTGGATTTTGGGCGAATTGAGTAATTTTAGGCGGTTTCAAAGAGGTGCGTAAGTGAAGTTTCCTAAACTATAAATAGGGGTCCCTATGGTCTTTCTAAACAATGCTAAGGTTTCCTAAAAGTATTCCAAGGGTTCCTAAAAGGGTTTTAGGGTTTCTAAAGGGTGTAGCAAGAGTGAGATTCAGGGTTATTCGAATCGGATAAGTCATTTCTCTTTGTAATTTCTATTTTCATAGTGAAGATCTGTCGCTTGGTGCCGTGGTTTTTTCCCGCAAGGGTTTTCCACGTAAAATCATTGTGTTCTCTTGTGTTTGCTTGATGCTCTTGGATTGTTATCCTATATCTAGATCTGTGTGATTCCACAACACAAATCCCAACAAGTGGTATTAGAGAAATCGTTGGGGGCACAGATCTGAATCTGAGGGATTGACATCAATGGGAAGCACTATGTATGAGATTGAGAAATACTCAGGGAAAAAATAATTTTAAGTTATGGAATATCAAGATGATCAGTTCCTTAATCAAGCAAGGCGAAGATGGTGCTCTTGAGGAGCGAAAGTCTACTATGACTGATGATGATTGGAATACTCTTGATAAGAATGTCTTATCATCGATCTGTTTATGTCTCACGGATGACGTTTTCTACAATGTCATGAGAGAAAAAACTATGGCTAAGTTATGAGCGAAGTTAGATGATGTCTATGCGAAAAAATCTTCTGAAAATCACTTGCACTTGAAGCGGCAGTGATATAACTTCAAGATGGCAGAGGGTGGAGATCTGGAGGCTCACATCAGTAACTTTAATAAATCGGCTTGCAAATTGCTGGATATGGAAGAAGTGATGAAAGATGAAGAACAAACATGTACGTTGCTGAATTCTCTTCAGGCGTCGTATGAGTCATTCAAGGACACAATGTGCACAACAAATAAAACCCTGAGTGTCGACACCGTTAGTTATCTCAGCCCTTCAAGGGAAGGCCACGAGAAAGCTAAACGTCGACATGAGGATATCTTCTGATGCACTGTTTACAAGAGGTATGAATTCTGAACAAGGTATAGGTTCTAGATCCAAATCCAAGGGAAAGGGTAAAGGAAATGTAAAGTGCTGGAACCGTGGGATGGAAGGACATGTAAAGAAGGATTATGAAAATCCTAAATCCAAGAGAGAAGAATCTGAGGCTTCGTACAAGGAGGTCAATGCTGCTACGTCAGATGGATCAAGTGGATGTGATGGTGATGTTTTGTCTGTGTCTACGATCAGACAGTCATACAATGATCGTAGGGGCAAGTGGATTCTAGACACAGGGGCATCCTTTCACATGACTCCCCATCGGAGTTGGTTCACCAGCTACAGGGAGTGCGATGGTAGATATGTATTTATGCGCAATGACAGTGTCTGTAATGTTGTGACTGTTGGTACAGTGCGCATCAAGATGTTTGATAGGACAGAGCGTACCCTGACTGATGTGAGGCACGTTCCTGACATGAAGAAGAATCTGATTTCTCTTGGTGTACTTGAGGCAATGAGCTCTGAGTTCACAAGTATTGATTGTGTCCGTAAAGTATTTAATGTGGCATGGGTAATTATGAAAGCCCAACGACTTGATAATGTTTACAGGTTGATCGGGAGCACTTTAAAAGGTGGAGCTGCAGTGGCTGTAGCGGATTCCACCTCCGCACGTGTGTGGCATGCTGGGCATGACCACATGAGCAGGCAGGGCAGGAAGGCTGAGACACGCGGAGAGATACAGAGCAGGTAGAGCAGCCACCTGTGAGAAGAATCACACGGCATAATCGCAGGATATCGACGAGGTACATGGATGACTCCAATATCGCAGGGGATCCGTCCTCTATTCAAATGGCACTAGGTGAGCCTGGTACTGAGAAGTTGAAGGTGACTATACGCGATGTGATGGACTCGTTGTACCAGATCGACACATGGGAGCTGGTGAAGCTTCCAGTGGGCCGGGAAGCAGTTGGATGCATATGGATCTTCAGGAGGATACAACATAGATTCAGATCGAGGTTGGTAGCGAAGGGTTATGCCAGGCAAAGCCAGAGAGCGTTTCATTTGCGTCTCTCCTCAAGTTTTCCTCAGGACATGTCCCAAAACAGATGAGGAAAAGCAGGATTTGTCTCATGAGCCTTATTCGAATGCGGTTGGCAGTGCATGCCATGGTCTGTATTAGACCGGTTATTTCATAGGCAATCGATGTTGTGAGCAAATACCCCGACATGCTACATTGGATAGCGGTGAGATGGTAAGAAAACTACGTCTTTCCTTTTAAGAAGACAGGAGCAAAGGTGGTTGGACACGTGGATTCTGATCCGGCAGACATGCTCACCTAGAACGTTCCTGCAGTGAAGTTCAAGTTTTGTGCAACTTCTCTGGGCTTGGCGATGACAAAAAAGAAGGACGGAGTGTGCTCGAGAAGCTATGATGTGATATAGAGATAAGAGAAGATGTCAAGAAACTATACGGTTAAAGATTGAAGACATGGTGGAGATTATTATAAAATAGATGTCTTAAATCTGATTTTCACCGCGCTGCTTGACCAGTCGATGGGTTGGCTCAACTAGTCGAGGATCCCTTCAACCAGTCGAAGCTCACTCGACTCAAAGTCCAACGATGATGTATTTGAGATTTTCGGGTCCTTCGACCAGTTGAGGGACAGACTCGATCAGTCGAAGGTGCCTTTCGACTAGTCGAGGGACAGACTCGATCAGTCGAATGTGCCTTTTGACCAGTCGAAGCTCAGGCTCGACCAATCGAAGGTTACGCAAATAGTGCGCGGATTCTGGCGGACTGCATAAATTTGATGCGGTTTTAGAGAGGTGCATAAGTTCCTAAACTATAAATAGGGGTCTCTAGGGTCTTTCTAAACAATGCTAAGGTTTCCTAAAGGTATTTCAAGGGTTCCTAAAAGGGTTTTAAGGTTTTTAAAGAGTGTAGTAAGGGTGAGATTCGAGGTTGTTTGAATCGGGTAAGTCCTTTCTCTTTGTAATTTTTATTTTCATAGTGAAGTTATGTCGTTTTGTGCCATGATTTTTTCCTACAAGGGTTTTCCAAGTAAAATCGTTGTGTTCTCTTGTGTTTGCTTGATGCTCTTGGATTGCTATCCTAGAGCTAGATCTGTGTGATTCCGCAGCACAAATCCCAACATACGGCTGATTTTTGGGATATCCCTTAATTTAAAGGGGACCCATCAAATGCAGTGTTGATGTTCGACATACATCAAGGTGGGGCCCACAAAGCTCGACCTCATGGGAAGTTCCCATGAGCTTGACCGCATAGAACCTTTTCGATATATATATTATATATATATATGGAAAATGGTACTATAAAGTTGGCCTCATGGGAACTTTCCTTAAGGTCAGGCTGTGTTCCACATCATGGTGGGGCCACACAGCTCGACTTCATGACAAGTTTCCTTGAGGTTTGACCTCTTAGTACAATTTTCCATATATATAATATTATATAATTAAGTTATAACTTTAGTCAAATTGAGCTGAGTCAAGTTCTAGCTGAGCTTCGAGCCGAGTTGAGCCAAACTCAGGCCAGCTTGAGCTAAGCTCAAAATCCTTTAGAGCTTAACAATTCAGCTCTGCTCTCGCCCAAATTCAGCTTCGAGTGGAGCTAAGTTGAGTCGACCTGAGAGAGTTAATCAAGCTAGCTCGGTTCTGTTCAGCTCTAGAATTGACCAAGCTAGTGTCCCAATGCAACTAGGAACGGTTGGATGTGAATCTGGATGGCCCATCAATCATGCCATATCATAAGCCATACCTTCAATGAATGAGAGGAGGTTGCTCATACAGTCCAAGCTAATGAGGTCGCAGACCATTCTCAGTATCTGGTTCACCAACTCACTGCAACCACATATCCATGCACAAACAATTACGTACTGCTCTCTTAACGTTAGGAATGCTAATGAGTCAGACCAGGGTCTGGTTAGCCATGTATCTTGCACTGCTTCGGTCCAATGCGCCTTGTCCGAGTCAACTCGGCCAATTCGACTCGGCAACATGAGTCAGTAGTTAAAGTATGCCCAGTTCTCCTGAATTGGCTGAGCCGTGACTCGAATCAGGACTTAACAAGTTGTTCTGGGTCTGTCAATGGTCTGGGCCTGGGGTTGCCTTCAGCCCAGATTTTGAACTGTTTGGGCTGGGCTTTTCGAACTTGGGCTATTTAAAATTTTGATTCGGCTTGGCTTGGGCCCCACCCATCCATAGCCCTGCTTAAACCGGAAGCGGTTTGCGAGGGAAACGGATTGGCTAATCCCCCTGACACCGGCCAATGGCTGGTGGTCGGTGCTCTGTGGGGCCCACCATGATGTATGTGTTTCATCCATGCCGTCCATCTATTTTTACAGATCATTTTAAGGTATGAGACCAAAAATGAGATATATCTCAATCTCATTTGGACCACATTACAGGAAACAGTGTTTAATGAGCGTTGACCGTTAAAAACATTTTGGGGGCCATAAAAGTTTTGGATCAAGCTGATTTTTGTTTTTCCTTCATCTGGGCCTGTATGACCTAATCAACAGATTGGATGTCAATAAACAGTACAATGGGCCTTAGGCGGATATTAATGGTGGATATCCAATCACTATTGTTTTCATGTGGTGTGGTCCACCTGAGGTTTATATATCACTCATTTTTGGGATCAAGCCCTAAAATGATCTTTAAAAATGGATGAACAGAATGGATGAAACACATACATCATGGTGGGGACCACAGAGCATCGACCACCAGCCCCGGGGCTGGTGTCAGGGAGAGTAGCCAATCCGTTTCCGTTTGGGAGGAGGGACACGCACACCACCGACCTCGGTGATGTGTTAACCTCACAAAGTTTAGTGGGGCCACTATGATGTATGTGTTATATCCACACCGTACATCCATTTGGACAGATCATTTTATGGAACGATCACAAAAATGAAGCAGATACAAAGCTCAAGTGGACCACATCACGGAAAACAGCTAGGACAATAATGACCACCGTTGAAACCTTCCTAGGGCCCACCATAATGTTTATTTGCCATCCAACTTGTTTTTAAGGTCACACGGACCTGGATGAAGGGAAAAACAAATATCTACTTGATCCAAAACTTCCGTGGCCCCGAGAAGATTTCAATGGTAGATGTTCAATCCCACTGCTTTCTTTGGTGTGGTCCATTTGAGCTTTGGATCTGCCTCATTTTTTGGCTCATGCACTAAAACAACCTCACCAAATGGACGGACGGTCTGGATATAACAAATACATCATTGCGGAGCTCGAAGAACTTGGTGACGTCAACCCACCACTGAGGCCCTCGGTTCCTACAAGTGGGAGGAATGATCCAGCGATCTAAAACCGACATTGTGGGCCCCACTTTTGATGGTCCATGCACTGAAAATCTCCCAGGTGGGGAAATTCTAACCATTCGGTTGGTGGACAGCAAATAGATGATTACGAAAGAAAATAAAGGGACAGTCCAAGCTCCACCTAATATTCAGGTGGCTACGTTCTTTCCATCCGGGGAATTTTTGGTGCATGGAACAATCATCGTGACCACATTATATCAACGGTTTGGATCACCAAATCGTGAGCCCAACGGTGCAAATCATCTCGCAATGTCCACCTATCAAGTGGGCCACACGTTTTCTATAACAATGGATGGTCAGCTGCCCGCTACCATCAGTTAAACATCCTGAGTTTTCGGCAAAATCATCCACACGTGGGCCCCACCCGATACACGGTTCAGATCCCCTTCAAATGTTCCAGGTTGGCACGTGTGGCTCCCCAACCTCGAAATGCAACGTTATATGTAGGCTGCGGCACTTACTCTGAAAGACTGAAGCGGCTAACTCCAAGCGCAAGGTCGAGCTGACCAAAAAAAAAAAAAAAGAGAGTCAAGAGTCAGAATCCAGTACATATAAGTGGGGTCCATGGTCCCCTGATCCAAACCATTGACCTCATAGGTCCCACCCTGGATAGACCCATGTCCAAAAAATCTCCCGGGATGGAGCCATCCTCACCCTATTTTTGGTGGTCTTTGAATAAACGGTTAAGGAAAGAAATATAGCAACGGTCCAAGGAAAGGCCGAATATTATGGTGGGCACCCCAACGGTCCAGACGGCTGGACCATTAACCGTGGACGAACGTGAATCTTTCTACTGAGGAGTTCCATAATGTAAGTCCACCCAACCGAGTTTCTGTATGACTTAATATCAGATATGTGGACCCCACTGAAACTGAGAAGGTGTGGGGCCCACCAACCAGTAGGAAGATGGTTATTAAGGTGGGCCACATTGCTCCTATCGTAAATAATTACCTGATCAAGGAAGGAGGCTGCGGCCATCCTTGCGACGGTCGATCTGATGTTCGAGAGGTAAGCGATCGGGCTCAGCATTACAGCTTTCTCCACAAGGATCGATACTTTCGAGTCGGTGAAGGCAGCAAACCCCGCCATGGCCCCCTAATGAGAATATCAACGACAATCAATCAGTGGGCCAGACCTAAGCTGATCAAAATCAACGCTTTGGAAAGACCGGGCTCAAATGATCACAGCCCACTCCCATATGGGAATACAACAGCACGCCCAGCCTGCCCAACTTCAGCACCGGCGCGCTCCCAGCACAAGCCCATGGGCTCCCATTTAACCCGTCTTGAAACACGAACCAAGGAGTCTGACATGTGTGTGAGTCAATGGGTGTGTAAACCCGCAAGGCGCAAGGAAGCTGATTGGTAGGATCCCCTGTGAGTTGCACCTTCTTATGAGAAGGGTTTGAGTGAGAGCATGCCTGTCAGGACCCAAAGATGGTGAACTATGTCTGAGCAAGGTGAAGCGAGAGGAAACCCTGGTTGAGGCTCACGGCGACGTGCGAATCGTTCGTCTAACTTGGGTATAGTTTGGTACGAGTAGAGGTGTACACGAACCGAGGTAGCTCGGTTAGCTCGCTCGACTCGACTCAAAAAAGCTCGATTCGACTCGGTTCGAAGCTGAGTTCGAGCAGAGTCGAACTGATTTTTTGAGCTCAAAAATGAGTTTGAGCCGAGTTCGAGCTGGGCCCAGCTCGAATTGACTTGGATTGAACCCAGCTTGAATCGAACTAGTTTAGTGACTCAGTTACTTGATATTGATATTGCTCACCAAGTGTTTGATAAAATGACCCCAATGAAGTGTGGCGGGTGGAAAGAAGTATATGAAACCATACCCTTTTTTTTTTTTCTGATTTTTACTTGCTTAGAAGGTATTCGATAAAATACTGTAAAAACCATCGCTGCTGATCGAGCTGAGCCGAGCTGAGTTCGAGCTGAGGTCAGCTAGTGGCCGAGCCAAGTCGAGCTGAGGTCAGCTCAACTCAATTCGACTCGATGTACACCCCCGGTGGCGTACGAGTCTCACCGCCTGTGGGCTGGACCGTAGTTATTTTAGGTTCCAGCCCTCGGCTCATAGGATGGAGTTGGACATGATTCGACGCGGCCCATCATGGCTCAGTCCAAGCACAACCAACCAACGTGTATGGTTCATGCATGGAAATTAGTTCAGTTCAATCGTGGACACACGTCGAGAGGTGGAGATGTGGAGGGAGAAAATCAGATCACCTGAGAGAAGCCCACGTAGAGAACTTGCTTCTTGGTCACTCTTCTTATGAATCTCAGCATGGTGGGGACGTCATTTGTGGCAATGTCATCTAAGTCCCAATCCCAGTACTCCTACGCATAAACAAATCAAAACATATCATGATCTCATCAAGTCTTTCAAAGTAGGGTAACAAGTGGGCCCGGATGGCCCACTTTGGTTTTGGGTTTAACGGTGCCAACAAGACCATGACTGGGCCGGGCCCAGTTTTGGCTCAGGTCCCATTAAAGGTCAGTGGTCCGCGTGACATTTTAAAACTGTAGGGCTGAGTATTCTGTCTACTGGAGCAAGCTAGATCATCCACCTGGCTAGATGTGGGGTCGCCTGCCCGCATGGCGTAAGTTAGCGAAAATCGAAATTGAGAGAGAGGGAGAGAGAAACCTTCTGACATTGGGAGTAGTGAAGGTGGCCGAGGCTAAAAGAGGAAGAGCGAGCGTTCCCGATCCAAACATCGTAACCGGCCTCTGCTAAAATGAACCCTAGAGACTCGTTAGGCTCGTTCATCACCCATATCTCCCCGCCCTATCCAATCAGAAAATTCCACGTGTAAACCAGAAACGATGAGGAAGGACGAAAGCCATTCGTTCTAGCTGCATGGGGCCCACCGTAATGTACTGCATTTCAAATCCAAACCGCCCTCTGTGTGTGTGTGTGTGTGTGTGTGTGTGTGTGTATATATATTCACTTGTTGTGGTCCACCTAAGGTTTGGGTATGGATGTGGAATGGGTTGAGTTTCCTTGTGTCCATTCATCCAGGTGGACCCCTCCCTTTCTTGTGGCCCACCTCAGTTATTGATTGGGCTGTTTTTTGGAATCTAGACCTAACAAGAGGGGACCCATCAAACGGACGGGTTGGATGGAATTCAAACACAACGGTGGGCCCCATACGTCTGAAGGTATGGCAGCTTCTTTGCGATCATTCAAAACACGGGGAAACCTGCATAATCCCATGGAAAAGAAAAACAGGTTTCGTTTCGTTGTGTATCGCAACGTTTCTACTTGAAATCCTTTGCATTGTTAGAAGGTAGAGGTCGCTTGTTGGCACCTGAAAAATAAAAATAATAATAAAAAAATTAAATAAAAAGGGCAGGGTCCACTGATTCGAGTGGTCCATTTATTGCCATCGCAAGAAATGATGAGATCTGACCGTTCGCTATTTAAGTCTCCAAACAGAGTACATGTGGGTCTCATGGATTCACTACATGGTTCCAGGACTACTTGAATTAGCAAATGAGATGAGAAACTGGTAAAACCAAAAACGTGAGTTTCGCGCACATTTCTTTGATGGTGGTGACTCAAAAAATCGACGGTTAGAACCGTCTGATAAACGTGGTTTTTGCGCGATCCAGGTCACCCAATAAAAAACGCGTGAAGACGTGTAGTCCACCGGACTACCTTATGAGGAGAGGCTCGCCCGTGAAATAGTGAAACGGACTCACATTAGAGCGTGAATCTCGACTAAAAAACGGTGGACCCCATTGGTTCGGCCACTTAGAGAGAAGGAAACCACCTGATTTGCTACTCCCGCGTACCACCAAAACAGGAGAGAGAGAGAGAGAGAGAGAGAGAGAGAGAGAGAGAGAGAGAGAGAGAGAGAGAGAGATTTACTTACAGTGAATTGGCGGCAACGGAATCCGTTTAGGGCGACGAAGGTCTCGCATATTCCCTTTCGGCGGTTCGAATCCGTTGCAGGAGCACCGAAGAACGTGAGGAACAAGAGAAGGAAGGAGAGGAATTTCGACGAAGTTGAGGGCATTTTCGAAAAAAAATGGAGAGAGATTGAGAGGGGGTTTGGGTTTTGTTTTCTTGAAGCGTCCAGGGTTAATTTCGTAATTAAGGTGTTTGGAGTTGGGTCACAATCTTGGTGATGTAGAGCGACCGACTGGAGGGGAGATGATACGGTGTGTCGCGAGAACTGTAATAAGGTAGAGCCATCTCTCTACAGGACACGTGGCATGGTTATGTATCGATCAGGTCCGTCCATATGCAAGGCCCTTATATGGATGGTTTATGTCTCAAAAAATCATATCTATTACATCTAATTTTGACCATTGAAATGACGGTGGAAAATAAAGAAGTTAACGCTCAAAAATGCAGTGAGATGAACTTAGAAAAAGTAATGGATTCGATTGTCTCATTACTTTTATTTTCAAACGTGGGCCATCCGTCCTTGTGGACCCGATAGACCCGATGGATAAATAATCCTCCGACGTGTGTCCACTGGAAATATGGCTCCACCGTATTACGTTCTTTCGGGTTCTACCGTATATCTCCGTGCAGCACTTGCTGGAGGGAGCCCGTGCAACAAAAACCTCAGTGGGCCACTTGATTTTTGTGTGACATCAATCCGTCCATCAGTTGGCTGGGCCAGCACTTTTTTAGTACGTGATCCCAAACACCAGGTACAATCAAAACTGAAGTGGGTCTCCCCAAATCAAACAGTAGACATGGATTCCCCCACCATTAAAACCTTCCCCTGACCGTGGGGCCCAACATGATGTATGTATAATACACATCCACGCCGTCCATCCTTTTTGCCAGCTCATTTTATGCATGAGCCCAAAAATAAAGCAGATCCAAATCTCAGGTGGACCATAACATAGGAAAGAGTAGTGATTGAACGCCCCACCATTAAAAACTTCATAGGGCCCACCGCAATATTTGCTTGCCATCTAACCCGTTGATAAGGTCACATGAACTTGGATGATCAATCACCATTGTTTCTACTGTAAATAAGCCCTACCTTGTGTTCCAAGATGATGTCAAAGGCCTTAAAGCTGTTGCTTCTTTAACATCAAATACAGCTCGAGCAATCTTTCACCATACATGCAACACTTTAATATAGAGCTCGAGCAATCTTTCACCATACATGCAACACTTTAATATAGAGCTCGAGCAATCTTTCACCATCCATCCATGCAACACTTTAATATACAGCTAGAGCAATCTTTCACCATCCATGTAACACTTTAATATACAGATAGAGCAATCTTTCACCATCCATGCAACACAAAGTGTTATGTCATTTTCTTGATTATACACACTACTAATGTGGTATTATAACTGAAGCAAAATAAAAGGACTTTAAAAAAACTGAAGAAAAATTGTAAAAGATCGAGTATAAAAATATATTATTTGAACAAGTCACAGTGTTTTATCTGAAAGACCTGGCCAGGGTCTGAAGCATTTGGAAGAAGCAGATGTTCATTCTCATATTTCTTGTCCTCCAAGTTGAATTCACTGTAAAACAATACATGTATCAAAAGTTTGTGCCATGCCATGATCAAATTGAAGGTAATGGTAACATTTCATCACATATGGCATACACGTTAACAAGTACAGATATTGCTGGTAAGTTTCATAACCCAAAACCCATATAAATTGGAAAAAAAAAAAAAAAAAAATCACTACTATTTATGTCGAGGGATCATATGATTCATGAGCTGAGCAAATGCACAACATAGTCAGGTTTTCAGTTCGTACAAAGGTGCCCACACTTGAGTGACCTAGAACATTGATCTGTTGGGTTTCACCTGGGGATGGACCACACCATGAAAATCTCCCAGATTGGAAGACCCTAGCCACCGGTATTTTATCTTTACCCCAGCCCAATGTTGTTAAATGCGATCACATATGTGATTGCATATGCGAAATATATGTGAAGAGATCGCATATGCTAATATGCCATCCTGGCAAGTATGCCATGGCGTACTTTATTATTTCATGATTATGCAATCGTATAATGCATATGCGATTGCATATTGCCTAACAACACTTTTTTTATTTTATTATTATTTTTTGCAATTTCAGTCAATTTTGCCTATAAAATTCAAATCCTCCCTATTTTCACTATTCTCTACTCTAAAGCTTAAAATCTCTCTCTCTCTCTCTCCTCTCTCTCTCTCTCTCTCTCTCATCTTTTTCTTTATGTTTGAAGTTTTTAATAATTAATTCTCTCTTAATGTAGCTTATAAATTGTTTTGTTAAATTTTATGTAAATATAATATTATAGTAATTAACTATATAACTTAATGAAACACTAAAATTACAATGAAATATGTAAAATAAGTTATCCAATCACTTTTACTAATTAGGCAAAATTTCCCAAATTTTTTATAACTTTTTTTCAAAATTTCCCTATTTTTATTTTTCTAAAAAAAACACAAACGCATATGCGAACAACATATGTGGATTGCATGCGATCGCATATGCAGTTTGACAACATTGCCCCAGCCACCAAACAACATATGCTGATCCCATGCGACATATGCAATTTGACAACATCGCCCCAGCCACCAACTTTAAGCTTCTTTCCAATGCATGTTCAATGTTTCTATATCTCTCTAGTCTCATCTTAACATTCTATCTGTAAGCAGCAAACTGAAGGATTAGCATTCTCCTATTGAGAAGACTCTTGGGGTATAGTTCATCTGTGGGGCCCATAGACCAAAGATTTAGATCACAAACTAACAACCGAGCATATGGGCATATCCTCAGCTCCAGGATCTTATAATGTAAATGATAACACGAGAGAGTAATCAATAATTAATCGGTGCCTTTCTTGTTTTGTGTTGCCTATCAATCTTGACTACACATCTCATCAAAAGGTCAATGATTAATCAACTACTATATATAGAACTTAGTGGCTGGATTACAACATTTTAAAGCCAGTACGATGTTATCATAAAGTTTACTTGAGCTCTTTCAGAACAATGAAGATGAGAGTTTTGTCATCACACTAGCAGTACTTCCAAAGCAACACATGGTTTGCTTCCATAATCAAATAATTTTCCATGATTCAGTGGCACAACTGGACACTTGTTTTTATCAATAACGTCACCACTAGACATACTAATGCAATTTCCAGAAACAGATATAGTCACGATTAAAAAGAGTACAGATTTCAGCTGTTCAACGAGTTGAATGGATTTCTTTCCACATGTGGAGCTTGTATGATGCAAAATGGTTAATTCATAACCATAGAAACATTATATAGTTTTCTCTCAATGATGAAATGCAAGTCTTTGGTCCATAATGATTCGATATGGGGAAAAGGGAAAGAAAGGATGAAAGGATTAATAAAAAGGAGAGAAAATTGTAAAGAACATGCCTGCTCATTCGTTTATTGATCCAATTAAGCAAGCGATCAGCCGTACGCCCATCATCAATGGACTGTATTTCACTCTCATCTTGTTTAGGTTCCCATCCACCAGATGCAAACTTAGAAGGACAACCCCAAAGCAGCATAGGATAATGGCCAATTGAAAATCTATCACAAAGCTTTTTATTTATCTGTGCTGCCACACATGCAAAGATTAGAGGGAGTAATCACCAAACATACTTCCCAGTAAATGTAATCAAATACCTCATCATAAGAGAAAACCTTGAAAGTGGGCCATGAACAAACATCAATTCCATGAACACACACACACACACACAAACCACATACATTTCAATGGGAACACAATTCAGCTCCTACACAAGTTTTCCAGAAAATAATGCTAAAAATGACAAAAAAAAATCCAGGTAACCTTATAATGTTTGAGGTGAGAATACTGTTCAAAAAAACATTTACGGTGAGAAAATGAACTCGAAAATAACATCCACAGATGTACAACAAATATAGGCAATAAATATGGAAACCCATAAAGAAAAAATGAAGCTAAAACCACTTGGGATATTGATATTTACACAAGCTTCAGCACATGTTTTTCCCAGTTTGAGTTAATCAGATACATTGACACATTCCACTATAATTAAGTTGGCAGTCATTTGTAGGGCCAACCCCAAATAGCTGGGAAAGCCCTATGATGATGGTGGTGGTTTT
This sequence comes from Magnolia officinalis, assembly GCA_021015155.1. NCBI lineage: Eukaryota > Viridiplantae > Streptophyta > Magnoliopsida > Magnoliales > Magnoliaceae > Magnolia > Magnolia officinalis. The sequence goes on from JAJHSJ010000004.1 coordinate 106,398,070, forward strand.
TTTAATTTATTATTATATATAATTTAAAGTTTAACCAAGAATGTTTAATCAAAGTGTTTGTGGCGGGAAGAAAAATTCTGGTTAGTGCCCTCACAACTCATGAATGCTTGGATTCGAAGCATGGAAAAAGGAAAGAAATGAATAATTTGCAAGTTGGATATTGAAAAGACTTACGATCATGTAAATTGGGGCTTTCTCGACTACATGTTAGGAACATTCGAATGTGGGCAAAAATGTAGGAATTGGATGCAAGAGTGTGTCTAGTAGGCAAGGTTCTTGATGCCTGTAAATGGCTCTCCTAAAGGATTCTTTCGGGCATCAAGAGGCCTTCGGCAAGGGGAACTGCTCTCACTATTCTTGTTTGTGGTGGGGGCCTGAAGCTCTTAGCAAGATGCTGGATAGAGGGCAGTCGGTAGGCTTGATTAGAGATTGGAATAGCTCGCTCCCGATCTCCCATTTTCAGTTTGCAAACGATAGCATTCTCTTTTATGATGCCAAAGCCAACATGGTGGATAACTTGAGGAAGATGGTAAGATGCTTTGTAGTGGTCTCGGGTCTTAATTAATCGAATTTTTCAATGAAACTTTAGTAATTGTTGAAAAAGACATCAATAGACACTTATAAATCAAAACATTACAAAAAAGAAGTGTACATAATAGGTTTTCTTTGTATGGGGTCCTAATATGTGCGATGCCTAACTGAATTGATGCAAGTATATTCAAAGTTTATTAATATAATTTATAAATGTAAGAAGATGTGTGGAAACACAAGCAATACATTCAAAAGCAAAAGAAGAATCACTAGATCAGGTTACATGCATGTTTGATTTTATGTTTGGACACAAAGATTGCAACCGATTTGCGAGAAATTGTGAAATTTTGATTTTTTTCAATTTTCTACAACTTGACTCATCTCCTCCAAATCTCGAAATCGAAGCTCCCAATTCATGATTTTTCATTCAAAGCATGAAAAATTATGGATTTGTAACAATTTGACACTAATTTAACATGATTTACAGAAAAAAAAAAGGAACGAAAATCGAAAATGCTCACTGGATCGAACATGTGGGATATATCCCACTACTTGTGTGTTTCATATCACATGGGTGGGATACAAGATATATCAGCCGATATCGTCGATACTTAAGAAACTGGTCGGGATAAGGTTTAGAATTAGATGATGATGATTGTTCTTCAATAACTTAACCTAAATTTGTCAGCATAAAACTCTTTTTTCCTTCTGTCTTCTTCCTTCATTAATTTTTATTTATTTATTTTTTATTTTTGTAATGGTCAGGAAGAAGAGGGCAAAAAGCAAATAAAAGAAAAGTTACCAACCAACTTGAAAACAAAAAACAGACATTATCGTTCTTAAAATGATTTTTAACTTATAAATCCATTAATAATGGCTCTCGCTAAAATCATATTTTCAGTCTGAAACCAAAACCAACATACCGCCAATGCACAATCTACTCTTGTCATGAGTATAAGCCCAGGATGCACTGCATCAGGTCCATTGAAAAGCCTGGCGACCTTTTCATAATGAGGCTGCATAATTGTCACTCGAGCGAAAAGCATTAGAAAACTGAATGCATTAGGAACTAATCATTACACTGTTCAAAAGAAGAAGAAGAAAACGGAGCTAATCATTACAATAATACAGAGGATGTACCTTATAATTTCGACAGGCAGGACACCTGCAAACCCAACAAAAGAATAGGATAGTATTAATGCTTCAAACAGCATACGACCAATGGCATATAGAAGCAGAGTGGGGGATGTGAATGCCTATGAATGAGCAATAATCAATATGACACACTCATCAAACAAAAACAGTCACCTACAACCCACTGCATGTGAACTTCACATGCAGCAGCTCAGCTCGACTGCCAATGTGTCATGTGAAGGGCATCGGAGATTCTGAGCCATGATAAATTGGGTAACATCATATGAAGATCACCCAGAGCAAAAATCAGGCAGGGCCACTTATCGTGTGAGCCACACATGTACATTGAATCATGCAATTGTTAGGTCTGAATCAAACCATTCAATGGTTTCCTAAAGGGTGACCCACTTGATGAGTGGAGTGTAGACCGACTTGACTTTTGCGCAAGTGTTCATGAAGAGGCCCACCTTATGCAGTGTTGGATGTCCAATACACATGACAAATTGACATATGAGCTGGGTTGCATGTGAACCAACACACATGACTGATTCGTGCATGAGCTCAGTTGCATTTGAAGTTCACATGCAATGGGTTGTATGTATCAATTACTCCTGATAAGAAAAGTTATAAAATTTTGAAAGCCCTTTACTTTCTCGTAAACTCGACCTATGATCCTCTCCAAAATCTATTCAGAATATTTTTAAAAGTAATCCTCCTCGGAAAAACCCAACTAAAAAAAATGACACAATTCACTCCAACCCTGATACATGGCAGCACATATTATGGCAACAGTTATTGATTGTTGACCTATAATCCTGAATTAAAAGAGAAATAAAGAAAGAAAGACATGAAATATTGTTCAATCCTCTGATCAAGCCCCAAACTCAAGTCTCGTAATGCTGTATATGAAGATTCCCCACAATAACATCTAATTGGGGTCGGCTACATGAATCATTTTCTGTTGTTCCACTCAATCAAGGGTCATAACTTCAGTTAGACCATAGGGATGTTAGACCATAGGGATCATCAAATCTTTTCTCATTATCTCCACCCACATCCTTTTGGGCCTTCCCTAGCATTTTCAGAGCCTTCAACTTGCACCAAGTCACTTCTTCTAACTGGCACAATTCTTGGTCTTTATTGCACATGACATGACGAAACCATCTATGCCCACTTTTCACATCAAATAACAGCGGTGCTACTCACCTACTCCTAGGTTCCTTGATTTCTAATTCTATCCTCCCTCGTCTTTGTACTAATTCATTTCAACATCCTCATTTCAGCCACACTCATCTTATGAACATGTTGTTACTTAATTACCCAACATTTTGTCCCATAAAGCATGGTGGTCTTATAGCTATCCTATAAAATCTCTCATTCGGTTTCATTGGTACACGACGATCACATAAAACTCCAGAGGCACGTCCCCATTTCTTCCACCAGCATGAATTCTATGGGCAACATCCTTCTCAATCTCTCTACTCTCATGAATTATCGACCAAAGACATCAACAATGGTCTTTTTAGGAAGCTTCTTGGTCAGCAATCTTAACTAAATTCTCATTTCCATGACTATTGTTACTAAAATTGTCTTTCATATAATTTAGTCCGACTATTTTAAATCCTTCATATTCTAAAGCACTTCTCCACAAATCTAGCTTTGTATTACACCCTCCCACGTCTTGTCAATCAAAACTATGTCATTTGCAAACAACATACACCATGGGATCTCTTCTTGCAAATGCCTCATTACTTCGTTCACAACCAATGCAAAAAGGTACCGGCTCAGTGTACACCCTTGATGCAAGCCTACAATAATTGGGAACTCACTTGTCTCTTCACTAGTGGTCCTCACAATAATACAACAATATAGTAGCTCATAAACTTAAAAACTAAGCAAACTAAACCCTAATAATCATAAAATAAAAATATCGAGAAAATTATAAAATTCTAAACAAGATGAAAATGGAATAAATAAATGATTCGATACTCTGTAAGAGTTTGATGGTTCATTCACATGCACTGAAAATCCGTACCAAGTGGAATGCATGTAACTCACATCAAACTATCCAAAACATGGGATCCACTATAGATAGGTGATAACCCCCAAAGCCAGAGTGATTAGACTATCCCATCCTCTGATTAATGGACAATTGTTGGTTAAAATTGGACCCTTGACAATTTTCATTGGAATTATCAATTAGATGTCAATGGATCATCATCATCATCTTCTAAGCCTTATCCAACTAATTGGGGTCAGCTACATTAAACCCCAATTTCTGAGTGCATGCAAGTGGACCATCACTCTGCCAGCAGAATTCCAATCCCTCTCCATTGAAGGACGAACTCAGTTTTGATTGGTCCGGGGGCTAAACAAGCAGGGCCCACATTTCAGTCATCCAGGATTTTCGTCTAGTGGACCACAGAAGAACGGCCACAATCATGAAAATGTGGGACCCATTAGGACTGTTACTGGGCCAAGCCAAAATGATTTTTGTTTTCTCAGCCAGAACCTGTACATGCCAAGCCCACCTACATGCAATCCATGCCAGTCATCTGTTTGACCCATCACAAAAAAGATACAATACCAAGCATCTCCTCCATTGAGAACCTTTAGCGCGACAAGATCGATTCTCGCATGTCACCTGCCAAGTGGGGACCTTTGGCTAAACGGTCAATTATTCAGCCTATGAATGATGTAGAGTGGGTCGCAGACACTTTCATGTCCAAGATGGACCAGAGAAGGCCCGATGGGAGGCGAAAGTCATCAAGACCGTCAGAACCTTAAAACATGCATATTTCGCAAACCGGAATGAGTTACTCGACATAACATATATGATTTTGGGTAGGACGAGCTACTTCAGACAACTAACCCGGCTATGCCGGGTTGCCCACGCCGAATTTGCGAGATTCCATCAGATCTACGGTCGAATTACATGTTTATTTCCATTTTTACTATTTTTAGTAAGTTCTGTTTTAATTGTAACTCATCATCCGTTGGGCTTTAGGAGTTGTGTACAACATGAAAAGTGCTTAGCATAATTAGGAGAATGACGTGGTTAAGCCCCATAGGACACTTACTATAGAAAGTAAATTTACTATTTATAGTAAGTAGTAAGTTTTAGTTGTAGTTTAATTCTGTAACTTCTTTCAAGGTATCCTTATTTAAAGGGTTGTATACTCGTTTACTTTTATGAATTTTCATGAATACTATTTCTATTTTTTTTTGCTTTTTCCTCGTGAGGAGTCCAAAGAAGCTTCGTGGATTCGAAGTAGTTATCCAATGACGTGATCAACCTCATCACGTTCATCAGACGACTAAGATCTTCTACAACGGGCCCACCGGACGAACTGCACGATCACAGAGAGGTGGGGCCCCACATCTACGGTCACACAGCCCGTTAGGGAGAAGAATTCAGCAAACTCACCAGTGGGCGAAGAATTCGACTATGGCGAATGAAGCCGGGGATTCTTTGAGGACCTGATCGAAATTCGTGGAGTTCAAGTCGACGGCAGCTTTCACGAGATCTGGGACGTTGTTCGAACGCAACGGCTTCCTCGCAATCTCGATGCCATCAGATGAAGAATAAGAAGCTTCGAATATTAACAGAAGCGAAAGGACGAACAGATGAAGAAGTTTCGAAGACATGAGAAAAGAGAGACGTTTTCAGATGTTGAATTTTTTAGTGTTTTGGGAAAAGCTATTTTGCGGAGAGAAGAAGAAGGATCCGTTGACTCTTATATCGTTTTTCTCGGAATTTAAAAAAAAAAAATAAAAATAAAAATTCTCTCTCGGAAGTACCGTTGAATCCTATGTCGTTTCTCTCGAAAAAAAAAATAATAAATATATATATATATATATATATATATATATATATATATATATATATATATATATATATATATTATATATATTATAAAAGGTACAATGAGCTCGAGCGGATACTATCGGCCCATGAGGTTGAGCTGTGTGGGCCCCACCGTGATGCCTTTCGAACATCTACCCCATCAGTCAGATGCACCATTCCATCGTGGGCCTGGACGGCTGATTTTGGAGTCAATCCGTGACTTTTGTGGGCCACACCACATACAGAAGTTGAGAGGGGCCATGCACCATTAAAACATTCATAACCATTTGTTTGGGCCTTTCGAGATGTGGTTTGCAAATCCAGACCATCCAGACCATCCATTATGTGTGTCCCACTTGGATGACGTTTCAGACCAAGTTTCACCTGCATCTAAATTTCAGGTGGGTCCCACCAGTGCTTTTATAGGTTTTTGGCATGTATACTTATGGTTTTAGATGGTATGGCCCACCTGAGTTCTTTATACGGCTGATTTTGGGCCGTCCAGGCCCACGATGGAATGGTGCATCTGGTGGACGGTGTTGATGTTCGAAAGGAATCACGATGGGGCCCACACAGCTCAACCTCATGTGACGACCATATATGCTCAAGATCATTGTACCTTTTCATATATATATATAGAGTCCCGGTCTCCTGCGCACCATGCCACACTATCCTTAAATACGAGCTTCCATGCCGTCCGTCAGATCCTCCTATCGGCTGGGATTCAAGCCTATGAGAACAAAGAGTCTCAAGCAAGGAGGACTCGCACGGCATCTGAGGGGGTTTCTAAAGTGACGTCTCTCTGTGTTGTGGGCCATCCCATGATGTATATTTTTTTATCTACACCGTCCATTGATTTGGAGAGATCATGTTAGGACATGATCCAAAAAATGAATCAGATCTAAAGCTTGAGAGGACCCCACCACAAAAAAAACTGTGGGAAGAGTGACGCCCACTGTCAAAACGTTCTAAGGGATACGATAGTTTTCGTTCAGGCCAATATTTGAGTTTTCCTTCTTTCATCTCTGCTTTAACACATGAACACGTGGGATCTCAAATAAACGTCACAGTGGAACTTCAGAAGGTTTCAACAGTGGGCGTCACTCTCATCACTATTTTCTGTGGTGGGGTCCACCCCAGCCTTGGATCTGCCTCGTTCTTTAGGCCATGCTCTAAAATGATCTCTCCAAATGTATGGACGGTGTTGATAAAGCAGATACAACATGGTGGGCCCATAGAAGTTGGTGACGTTACTTCAGTAGCCAGCCTGTCAGGGACGCGAATTTACTGCGAAAGCCTACCGTTGGAAGTTCCTGCGCTGGGAACGTAGTTGGGCCACTGTGATGTTTGTGAGAAATACTCACCGTCCATCAGTTTTGTGAGTTTATTTTAGGACATGAAGCCAAAAATGAACCGTATACAATGCTCAAATGGGCCGAAAACGTGATAATTGAACATCCACAGTTGAAATACTCGTAGGGCCTCAGAAGTTTTGAATCATGCTAATATTTGTGTTTTCAGTTCATCCCAGTAGGAATGACGTTATTAACGGTATGGATGGCATGTAAACATCGATGTTGAACCCAGGTAGGTTTCAAAGGTAGGAATTTCCTTAAATACATTTTTCCTTTAGTACGGCCCACTTGAGTCTTGGATCGTGTTCAATTTTGGTCTAATCTCGTGAAATCATCTAAGAAAATGGATGGACAGAGTAGATTCCTGAAAAACATGACGGTGGGCCCCACCTACGTTCCCAGCGCAGGATTGCACCGTGTTGTGTGGGGGCGGGGCCTCACCTAATCCGCTCTGAAGAAGACAGAAACGGATTGGCTACTCCCCCTGACACCAGCCCCGTGGTTGGTGGTCGGTGCTTTATGGGCCCTACCATGATGTGTATTTTTAATCCATTCCGTTCATCCATTTTAAAAGATTATTTTATGTATTTATCCAGAAAACAAGAGGAATATAAATCTCAGATGGACCGCACCACATGAAAACAATAATGATTGGATATCCACCATTAAAATCCTCCTAAGGCCCACTGTACTGTTTATTTGATATCCAATATGTTTATTAGGTCATACAGGCCCAGATGAAGGAAGTAAAAAACAAAAATCAACTTGATCCAAAACTTTTATGCCCCAAAATGGTTTTTAATGGTCGACGCTCATTCAACATTGTTTCCTTTAATGTGGTCCACTTAAGATTTGGATATAACTCATTTTTTGTCTCTTACCGTAAAATAATCTTTAAAAATAGATGGACGGCATGGATGACACATATACATCATGGTGTGGTCCACAGAGCACCGACCACCAGCGGAGTAGCCAATCCGTTTCCGGAGAAGACAGCCTTTCACGTCAATGAAACGTCAATTCCTCTCTGTTCGGAGAACGTCCGGCCACGTTACATGCGTCTTTACATGGTAAGCTAGGTGGGGTCCACCGTGATGTTTAGGTAAGGTCCACCGTGATGTTTAGGTACGATCCACCACGTTCATTAGTTTTGAGAGATCATTTTAGACAATGGCCAAAAAATTATATAAATCTAGAGCTTAAGTACGTCGTACGTTAGTAAAACGTATGTAGGTAAATTCTTACCATTGAAACTTCCCTGGTCCACCATAAGGTTTATATCCCATTCATACCGTTCATAATGTCATTCTTACTAATATAAATTTAAAACACAAAATATTTGCTTGAAGTAAAACTGTCGTGACCCTTGGAACTTTTTGATGGTGGGCGTCACTCTTCCCATTGTTTTTTTGGTGGGGTCCTCTCAAGCTTTGGATCTGATTCATTTTTTGGATCATGTCCTAACATTATCTCTCTAAATCAATGGACGGTGTAGATAAAAAAAACATACATCATGGCATGGCCCACAACACAGAGAGACGTCACTTTAGAAACTCCGTCAGATGCCGCGCGAGTCCTCCTTGCTTGAGACTCTCTCTTCTCACGTTGCTTGAATCCCAACCGATAGGAGGATCTGACGGACGGCATGGAAGCTCGTATTTAAGGATGGTGCGGCATGGTGCGCAGGAGACCGGGACTCTATATATATATATATATATATATATATATATATATATATATATATATATATATATATATATATATATATTATATATATATATATATATATATATCTCGGAAGTATCAAATACAATTAACGTATGTGTAGCAAGACTCGCTACCGAAGTGATGTCACCAAGTGATGTGGGACCCACCATGATGTATGTGTTGTATCCACACTGTCCATCCATTTGGAGATATCAATTTACGGTATGAAGCAAAGAATGAGTCAGATCCAAAGCTCGAGTGGACCCCACCATTGAAAACCGTGGAGAGAGTAACGCCCACCATTAAAATTTTATAAGGGCCACAAAAGTTTTCAATCAAGTTGAAATTTGTGTTTTACATTCTTTCGTGTCTGTCTTAACTTATGAACATGTTGGATCATATGTAGACCTCATAGTAGACCTTAGGAAGGTTTCAACGGTGGGTGTCACTCTTCTTACTGTTTTTTATGGGTGTCACTCTTCTGACTGTTTTTTATGGTCGGTCCACTCCAGATTTAGATGTCACGTCCCAAAATTTGGAACCCGAGTTGGCCAGGCCCAAACCCGAATTTTAGGACTGTGAGTCGACTTTAAATAAAATATATGACACAACCCATATTATTTCCATGCATTTTTAAGGCAATCAGAACAACTAAAAGGATACTAATCATTGTCATTAAATATTGTCCACTAATCAATCATTGAATCTTTAGTTACATTGACATTCAAAAATAAATAATAACAACATACATTAAATTTTAAAAAAAATTCAAATAAACAAAAAGAAAAGTCTTCAATATTGTTCAATTGGCTCTTCATACACAGACCCTACAAAACAATCTATAAGGGTGTGAGCGCGACGGCTCGTAGGGTCACATCATTCCCAAAATTGAAAATTCTACTTTAACACTAATACAACTCAATAAAATAAATAGGATTAATTACGAATATTGAATCGACATTTTACATGACAAAAATAACAAATCATCTAAAATCATTTTTGGTTCAATCCAGGGCAGAGCACCCGTGTGTGTTGATCCTTTTAGGGAATGACCTTCGGCAGAGCACCAGTGTTGATCCTTTTAGGAAATTGCCCAGGGCAGAGCACCCGTGCCGATCCTTTTGGGTAGAACCCTGAGCAGAGCGCTCGTACCGTGCTGATCCTTTTGGGATTGACCCTGGGCAGAGCACCCGTATCAAAATAATATAATGGTCATTTCAAGGCAGAGTACCCATAATATAATTAAAAGTATTTAACAATAATCAAATGAATTTATTCCACATATTAGAAATCAAATAAATACATTTTACATCACGTAAAACCAAAATCAAATGACTTAAAGAAGCAATACGAAATAAATAATTAATGAAATGAAAGTATATAATAATGTAGTCTTTTCAATTGGGAAAATCACCTACCTGATTTAGTGTGACATATCCCATATATGGCTGGATTAGGCGAGAAGATCTACGATCGATACAAATGTTGTCCATCAGCCCAGATGACTTTTGATTTGAATATAAAATAGTGCTTCATGTAGATCATGTGGTGGCTACTTGACAAAGGAGATGTCGCGGTCTTCAATGGCGGATTCTTGTATAAGATAGATCTCAACGTGCCCTTTGTTCTAAATAGCTCAGATGAGTCCCACGGGGCTGAAGGAAGGTAGATTTTGAAGCTCCAATGAACTTGGTTAGTTGGTATTGTGGTTGTAAGCTTGCAGATGTCGCACATCTCTCGTCAAGTGTGAAGAAGAGTCGACATTATTTTCAGTTGAAGTCTGATGCTGGATCTAATGGTGGGTTGATGACCAAAGATGGGTTCGGATTTGCAATTATATTACGGAGAAGAAGGAGAGGAGAGAGAAAATTGGGAGGTGGGATTGGTTTTAGGTGACATGCACAAGCACATCACTTTTGTTTTGTTTTTTTTTTTTTTAATATTTAAAAAAAAAAAAAAAAAAACACGGTGGGCCCTACTCATGATGTTTATGAAAAATCCACTCCATCCATTTATTTTTTCAGATCAAGTTAGGGCATTAGCCTAAAAATGAGGCTGATCCAAAGTTCAAGTGGGCTACACCAAAGGATATGGTGGAACCCACCGTTAAAAAAAAATGGCGTGTTACATTAGATCTGACTCATTCTTTGTCTCATGCCATAAAATGATTTCTCTAAATGGATGAATGGTGTGGATATAACACACACATCATGGTGGGTTCCACAGAATTTGGTGACGTCACTTCAATAGCGAGTCTCGCGATGAGTATCTAATCCGCGTCCCAATTTCCCAAGCGGAGTTGCGCAAAAACGTATTTGCTACTCCCCTGACACCAGCCAATGGCCGATGGTCAGTGCTATGTGGCCCCGCCATGATGTATTTGTTTCATCCATGCTTGTTCATATATTTTTAAAGATCATTTTAAGGTATGAAACCAAAGATGAGATATATATCAATCTCAAGTGGACCACATTACAAGAAACAGTTTTGAATGAGTATCAACCATTGAAAACATTTTGGGGCATAAAAGTTTTCGATCAAACTAATTTTTGTTTTTTCCCTTCATCTGGGCCTGTGTGACCTAATCAACAGATTGGATGTCAAATAAACAGTACAGCAGGCCTTAGGAGGATTTTAATGGTGGATACCCAATAACTATTGTTTTCATATGGTGTGGTCCACTTGAGATATAAATATCTCTATCATTTTTGGTATCAAGCACTAAAATGATCTTTAAAAATTGATGAATGGAATGGATGAAACACATACATCATGTTAGGGCCCACAGAGCACCGACCACCAACCACGGGCCGGTGGCGCGCGAAGCAGCCAATCCATCCCAGAGTTGCGCACGAGTGGCACAGATTGGCTAGTGTACCTCATACCTAGGGGTGTACATCGAGTCGAACCGAGTCGAGCTGGCCTCAGCTCGACTCAGCTCGAACTTGGCTCGGCTCGGTCCTCAAGCCTGACTGGCCAGTTCGGCTCGGCTCGGTTCGGTCAGCAGCTCGGGCTGAGTTCGACCCAATATCGAGCCAAGTTCGCCATTGAGGCATTTCCACAGACACCTGAACTGCAACTTTAAAATCCCACTGTTTTACAAACAGAGGCAATGGTTTTATAGGTATTTTCTCAAACACCTTCTAAATAACATAAAAACCAAAAAAAAAAAAAAAAAGTATTTGTTTCATGTACATACCTTCCTTGCCACCAGCTAAACCTTCCTTGCCACCTTTGCCACCAGCCAAACCTTCCTTGCCACCAGCCACATTTCATTGAGTCATTTTATCAAACAGTTGATGAGCAACATTAATGGCAAAGTAACCGAGTCACCGAACTAGTTCGATCCGAGTTTGATTCGAGCTGGATTTGATCCGAGTCGAGTCGAGTTGGGGCCTGCTCGAACTCAGCTCAAACTCATTTTCGAGCGCAAAAAATCAGCTCGACTCGGCTCGAACTAAGCATCGAACTAAGTTGAATCGAGCTTTTTCGAGTCGGGTCGAGCGAGCTAACCGAGCTCGTTTCGTGTACACCCCTACTCACACCAGCTATATAGCTGCTGTATTGACATCAGTAAGTTCTGTGGGTCTAATAATGAGATATGTGTTATATACAAATCGTCCATCAATTTGGTGAGTTCGTCTTAAGGCTTGAGATGAAAAATAAGATGAATCTAACTATCAAGTGGACCACACTGCAGAAAACAGTGGGGGATTGAACGTTTATCATTAAAACCCTTTTTAGGGTCATAGAAGTTTTGGATCAATATGACATTTGTTTTTCCTCTTCATTCAGGTCTTTTTGACCTTATGAACTGATTGGATGGAAAATAAACATTATGGTGGGCACATTTAACGGTGAAAATCATTATCACTACTGCTATTTTTGGTGTGGTCCAGATGATCTTTGGATATAATTCATTTTTTTGGATAATGCCCTAAAATGATCTCTAAAAATAGATGAACCATGTAGATATAATAAATACATCACTTTGGGGCCATGTAACTTTGATATCCTTTGAACTGTTCGTACAACTTGGAGCTCCAGGCGCGTCAGTGCTCGTCTTCGCACAACACGTACCTACAGCAGCTATATAGCTGGTGTGTGGTACACCAGCCAATCCGCTTCCGATTGGGTACTACTAGCACCTAGCTATTGACGGACGGTCCTATTGGGGGTTCTGTGGGTCCCACTGTGATGTATGTGTTTAATCCACACCGTCCATATATTTTTAAAAATCAATTTAGGTAATTATTCCAAAAATGAGGTAGATCGAATGCTCAGATGTACCATACCACAGGAAACAGTGGGGATCGAACTCCTACCTCTGGGAACCTCTTGGGATCAAAATTGAAATATTTTTCCCTCATCCAAGTATATGTGACCTTATGAACAGTTGGGATGGTAAATAAAAATCACGGTGAGCCCTGGAAAGGTTTCAACAGTGGGGATCATTGTCACCACTGCTTCTTTTTTGTGTGGTTCACTCAAGACTTCGATCTATCTCATTTTTGGACTAAGACCCTAAAATGATCTTTCAAAATGGATGGACGGCTTGGATGAGATCCTTATTGGACGGAGGACCCCACAGATCCCTTAAGGAACAACCCGTCTCTAGCTATGTCCTGGTGTGGTAGTACTCGATCCGCGCCCGCGCGCGAGTGGGATGTTGGGAGGTTTCTATTTTCATACGTGCCAACGTTAAGCACGTATCTGCACAACTGCTGACCTGAACACGCGTACTAAGAGTAGCGGTATGCTATGTAATTATAATTTATTTCGAAAAATTGGTGAGAATTACTGAGTGAAATTTGTGGATCCAACCATGATATATGTGATCAATCCACGCCATCTATCTATTTTATCATATCATTTTAGGGATTGCGCCAAAATATTAGCCAGATCTTAAGCTCAAGTGGACCACACCGCAGCAAACAAGGGGATATTAACGTCCACAGTTGAAATGTGAAGCCATCCGTAGGTCCCACACTGATGTGTATCTGTGATCCAACCTGTTCATATGATCACACAGACACTGATGAAGGGAAAACACAAATAACAGCTTGATACAAAACTCCTATGGCCCACAATAAGTTTTCAATGGTGAGTGTTTAATCTCAGTGTTTCTTGTGTTGTGGTCCACTTGCACTTTGGATTTGCCTCTATTTTCAGTTAATGCCCTAAAAAGAGCTGTTAAAATGAATGGACGACTTGGATTAGACACATATAACATGATGGCCCCGCAAAATTTTAAACTTTTTTCTTGGTATTAGTGTCAAGTCAAACCAAGTCAATGTGTATGGCCTGCTGCCATAAACGAACACCCCCTAACGGATTTGGGCCGGGCAGTACTATAAGCCCGAGGGCAAGCCCGGCAATTTGCCCATCAAAGTGGGCCCAAGCCCAAGCTTTAAAAGAACCTGTGGTTGGACCGAAAAAGGACCAAAGGTGAACAATATAGCCGTTAGCTAATGAATGCGGGGCTCTAGCCTACCCACAGGCCCAGTTAATAGGGAGCAGATTAGGTGTTACCCTTACCGTGTGGGACCCACCTTGATGAATATTTTTCATATCCACGCCGTCCATAGGCTTTCTCATATCATTTTAGGAGGTGATACAAAAACTTAAGTAAATCCAAATCTCACGTAGAGCACACCACTGGAAACAGTGGTAAATGATCATTAATTGTAGGCCACAAAAGTTTTGGATCAAGATGATATGTATATTTTTACTTCATCCAGGCCTGGTGGACCTTATCAGCGGGTTTGATGGACAGTAAACATTACGATGGGCATTTATATAAGCCTTAGCAAGTTTTTAACTGCGGTCATTCCCTCGCGGTTGTTTCCTTTGTTGTGGTCTACCTCTAATTGTTTTTGGAAAACGTCCTAAACTGAGCTGAAAGAGAAGAGAAAAAAAAAAAAAAAAAAAAAACCAGGATGGACGACGTGGAATGTGGCCCCAAGGTAAGGGCAACTCCCGATCTGCTCAATCTAGCTTGCTTGTCTGACTTTATCACATAAGGGTCTCATGCTGCAATAAAGGTTTTCCATCTTTGTCTTATCCAGTAGGACTCAAGTGATTTAGGCCGTGTTTGGACGGGCACGCTGGATTGAATTAGATGGTATTAGGTGGTATTGCACGCGAAACAATGCAGCGTCAGTGGTTTGGTAGCAATCCCACTGGATTACTCCATCCAGAGTCCGACCTATGGCATGTTTGGACGGGCGGCCTGGATGGGATTGGGTTGCCATCGTGCATGTTTGGACAGGCGTGGTATTAGAAACAAAACCAACCTCTTCAAGTACAACTGTAGATGCATTTGCAATGGACGGTTATAACCGTCTCCCGCTACGCGGAACCGGATTGGGTACTCCCCCGCCAGCAGCCTTTGGCTGCTGGTCGCTGCTCCGTGTGACCCACCATGATGTACATGTGTCATCCATGCCGTCCATCTAATTCTAGAGATCATTTTAGGATTGTCTCATGTCAAATGTTTCTAGATTGCAATTTTAAATGGACCATATTACAGAAAACTGTTTTTCAGAGAGCGTCGACCGTTAAAATACAATGTCAAGTCAGGCCCTTGTTTTGGATCAAGCTCATTTCATTTTTTTTTTTTCATTCATCTGGTTCTGTACGACCTAATCAATCAAGCCATCGTCAGATAAACAGTATAGTGGGCCTTACGAGGACCCAACAGTTAAGTGTCCAATCATTATTGTTTTCATGTGGTGTGGTCCACCTGAAATCAATCCAGCTCTCATTTCTGGGATCAAGCCATAAAATGATCGGTGAAAATGTATGAACGGAGAGGATGAAACACATAAATCATGTGTGGCCCACCAATGTAATCCTAGGAATTTAGAAGAGAAAAGTGAATTGAATCAACAAAAAAATCACAGCAGGGGACATCTCCATGTATATCTGCATAGACCACATCATCTGGCAGTGGTGTGATAGAGATAGATCCCAAAAAATATGCAGCATACATGAATAACGATGTATGAAAACCTCATATCCAACGTTGCGTGGCAAAAAAAGAGAAAAAGTAAAAGGTGACACAATAAGAGTGACAGTCATCCGAATAGGGCTAGAATTTAAAAATCAAAAGGAAGGCAAGAAACATGACTACGACGCCAACTAGAAAAGCACAAAATATCTCTCCATCCGATCAGGGTGATGGGGGAAGATCAACAGTCGACACGCCCTAGAAACCATGGCCGTCGACCCCTGTGCCGTCGGCATCGTCCGATGACTGGAGTGTGACGAAAAATGACGGATGTAGAGGTCATCAGAAAATTCCGCGACGAAAAATGACGAAAAATGACGGATGTAGAGGTCACAAGGACGAGCAGGGCACAATCGTTTCCTACCTGCGCTCCCACTTTGATTGGCATTGGAATTAGACGTGTAAGTGGGAGTGGTACGTGAGCCATGTTGTCCAATCGAAGGACTGTCTGACGAAAATGGCATGGTCCTTGCAGAGTCTGTGACAAAATCATCTGACAGGTCAATTGTATCATCAAGGTCGTCATCCAGCTCTCTCCATGCATCATTGAGTTGTTGTTGAAGACGAGATGATGATGCTGATGCGGCTATAGTCCTACTGCCTTGGACAAAACGTCCCGATGCCTGGTCCCAATCGACAATAGTTGCAAGATCATCCATTCTCTCAATCCGTTTACCGCGGAGTTTCATCGCACGTGGGTGAGACTGCAGCCATACATTCCTTAGTAAGTACAGTAAGAAGTGTATACTGATGCGAATATTTGCACTTTATATGGAAAAAATTATACCTTGAGATATTCCTCCCAGACTTCATCAGGAGCCGTCACCACCATCTGCTCGTTGTCCCATTCGAACCCGCTCGCCGCCAGCATATCCTTCACTGCAGTGTACTCCCTCTTGTAATACCTTAGTCGGTTAGAGACATTCTGCCACTTGAGGACTATATTGGTATGCTTTGTAACGACGTCGGCGACAATTTGGTACACCTCACGTTTGAAACCATTATCGCCCCTGCGTCCCAATGCCACTTATTCTAAATATATGTCGATCATAACCTGATCCATATCAGGAGTCCATTTTATTTTCGAGGCTCGGGACGCAGGCTCCGCCAGGGATTTCACCGTCCTCGTGCGTGAGGAGGATCGTGTGGGCACCACTGGTGTCTTGACCGGTGAATGTGTTGATGTCGATGGATCACTAGACATCCTGTCTGCCATACCACCTGAATATCAAGTACATATGATGATTTGCATAAAGTCAGCCTTAATCATAAAAATATGATCCCTATTTTCAAAGATCGATTATAAAAAACATATTTGCTCTTCATATGAGGACTCTACCATCTTATAGACTGGAAGATTGCAATTCCATGTATAGGTACGTAACATGATTTAGAAAAAAAATAACAGCAAATGAAGGAATTTGTCATCGGCACGCATAAATTATCTACTCCTATTATTTTGCTGCGCATCTTCCCACAATCTGGTTGCTATAGCATCGTGCACGCGATTCCAATCATTCTTTTCACGCTAAGATGCTCGCAGTAACCATTGTCGCTCGTCATTCGTTGAAACCTCGTAAGGCGTTGGGTTACTCTCCCCATCAGTGGTAGATACTCCAGCATAGTCCTTCTCTTCCTGAGATTCTGGTCTAGTACGTATGAAATTGTGTAAGACACAGCAGGCTATCACAATTTGGACCTGTGTGTGGAATTCATACTGTATGGCCATCTTCAGGATGGGGAATTTGCCTTTCATAACGCCAAAACAACGGTCAATTGCATTGCGTAATTGTGCATGCCGATAATTAAACAGCTCCTTCATGTTGGTAGGTGCTCTCCCGGTTCGATATTCCTGTAAGTGGTATCGAACGCCCCGGTATGGAGCTATAAAACAGGGTGAATGTGCATAACCGGCATCGACAACGTAATATTTTCCTACATATTTGAATCAAAAGTCCCATTGAGTTTATAATGCAAATGTCAACGTGATGAAATAAATTGACAACCTCTTAAAAGATAACCAAATACCATGTAGGACAAGTAAGGGATCATCTGATCGACTTAGAGCGTTGTGTAAGACCCTCGCATCCGAAGAAGAACCCTCCCAACCGGCCAATATGTAAATGAAGTTCATATCAAATGAACACGCCGCCAGTATGTTTTGGGAGAGGAATCTCTTCCGATTGCGGAAGCTCGCATGGTCACCGGCAGGCATATGAGCTGGAATGTGTGTACCATCAATTGACCCAACGCAATCCTAGATACATTGGATAAAGGTGTGAATAAAGGGTAGTATAAAATACGTATATGAAAATATGACCCGCCATAATTAATACCTGAAAGTAAGCAGCCCAATTTGTGTTTGTCTGAATCTCAGTTGGAGTCGCTGGTCCAGCCTGTTTAACAAAAATTGGGTACAGCGACACAATTGCATTTAAGACACTATGAAAGTGGCGACTGACAGTTTCACCCGATCTAATGAATCTATGACCAATTACGCGATTCCGAAACATTGTGCCCCAATGTGTGTAGGAACATTACTAACTGTTCTTCAAGACTCACACGCCGAGTATCACACAGCGTGGTCTTCTCGCGTAGCTGGGTACATAGATCAAAGAACGTCGCTCGATTCATCCTAAGTTGCGTGACACAATCCCGGTCACTGGCCCTAATGATAGAGTTGATGAACCTGGCGCGCTCATCCTCTCCATGACGAGAGGGCTGTTTCAGCATGTATTCACGACAATATTCCCCGACAGCCGCCACACAAGCCATCATCGCCCTTGCAACCATGACACGATCTGTATCTTCTCCCGATTCTTCACGATCCATCGCCAACTGATAACCAACAGCATCAGGTTCGTATACTCAGATTCATAATAATGGGTAGAATTTCTCACATGTTATGGGGAATAGTGGGTAGTTATAAGTTAAGCAATTCTAGAGATGGATTCCAACTGAAAATCCTGACCCATGTTCAGAATCTAGATCGAGGGTTAAAATGAATAAGATTCTACGACATAATTTTGAAAAACCAGCTGAATAGGAGGCAAAGAGTTAAATTAAAATCATTCTGTCTGAAAAACCAGCTGAATAGGAGGCAGAGAGTTAAATTAAAATGATATAATATGCAGTGAATAATGCAAATGGCAGTTTTCCAATATGAAAAGAAGTGTAGAACCATACCTCCTAAACGTCTATGTAATGAACAAGAACGGTGAGCTCAACACTGTTTCCTGAAAAATGGAACAACATGTAATGAAAATATTCCTTCAGTGACAAAAATATTCCAAATCTTAACTACATGTTTTCACTGCAAACTATGTTTAACTAATTAAATGTAGAAGGAAAGCTTATTATAAAACATGGTTGAAAAAACCAAAGAGTAATAACTCATCTGCTATGGTGGGCAGTTTGTCACAATTGCACACATCTGATTGGCAAAAATTTGGCATTTAATTTAAGAATCTCATGTGATGACAACAATTTGTTTTAATTGAACTTTGTAAACTTTGGCACTTGATGTATTTGATTGCAATTTTTGAGTGTATGCATGCATGCTTATGTTCTTTCTATAATATATGGTTTGGATGTACCATGAACTTGGGGCCGGTGGTGATTCTCATATAACATATCTGCTCTGCAGTTGGGCAGAGTGAAATGCAGAAAATAGAAGTTGTATTGGACAGGGGTATGCTTTTCTGCCTTTTTCTGCCTCCAGTTGGAGTGAGACAAGAATTACATGCTCTTATTTTTCGCTCACATGGGCGCTGCACATACCATCTTCCAATGAATGCAGAAAAACCGAAATGTTCCCTAACTGTGCTTTTGAATTTTGATATATTCTATTTAGTGTGTTTTCACAAAGAAATTTTGATATATTACCTAAAACACTAGTACTATCTATGACTTGGAAAGCTTCACTCAAGCCCTCCCATAACCATGGGAAAAAAATGCGTCAATGTGGAACAAGCTACTCAGATCTGAGCTTTACACCAGTGGACCAACTGAGTAGTTCTTCAGACCTAAAAGTCAGGTAGTTAAACCCAGGTGGGCCACAATGTACATGACAGTCCAAAAGATGAAACAAAATTTTCCTGTCATCCATTTGTTTTCTAAGTTGTGGCCCACCTGAGGAGCGAAATAGTCCGATTAGTAGATCACAAGATGTAATTCGTGTGACTGATCTGATGGAAAGCTCCAATCTCTCACACATGCTCCACATTGGCACATTTCCTTGTGTTCATGGGTACAGCTCTACATGCATGTGGAAATACTTATCAACACGAACTTGCAAAAACACGCCATGTTAGTTTTTTGTGACTACAGATGCATAAAAATTAAAATATACAAATTGCATATAAGCCCCAAAAAGTTACTTACAAAATCAAGGTGATGTAACTATGCTTGGAGCGCAGTACTTGGAAAGAGAAATACCTAAGGCCGCGTTTGGCTCATGGCCATTTAAGGAGTAGGGGAAGATAATTTGTGATTTTGGAATTTTGACTCTCAATAAAATTTCAAAAAATCATGAAATGGGACACTTTTGTGTGGTATTGGAAAGACCTCTTTTGCATCCGCATGGATGCCATGTACTAGGAGCCACAAAAAAGTATGCACTGGATCACAATGCATACGGTCCATTCCTTGAACAAGCCTTCAAAATCCATATGACTCATCAAGAACACTGATAAGACTATCATACATGTAAAAAAGGAAAGAAGAACCTGATTAATCAGAAGAGGATTATGATGTCCAAGTGAAAAATCCAGCAACAGCAAATCCAGATGAGATATAGCAACAACTCTTATATCATGCAATTGATATACGAACAGAACAAATCATCTGATGTAATCATGGGAATTCCATGATACATGTCAGTAAGAAACTCATCATGTTGATTTTCGGTTGAATTTCATATTTTCACTGCAAACTCTGTTTAACTAATTAAATGTAAAAGGAAAACTATATTCTGAAACATGGTTAAAAAAACCCAAAGAGTAATAACTTGCCTGCTATGGTGGCCAGTCAGTCAAATGCACACATCTGATTGGGAATTTAATTCAATCTCTTATGGCTTCCTCCACATCCCTACTGATTGGATGAGCAATAATGAAATGTAAAATGTAAAATGATAGCTAAAAAGATGAATGAGGACTCGACAATCATTTTCTTAGAGAATTGCCTATTCTTCAAGTACTAAGGTACAACTTACAACATTATAAAATGTGAACATTCAAGGTTTTAACAGTCATCTTCTCGGTTCTTTCTATGTGGGAGGTGGGGGTGGGTACGCAGACCAAGTAGGGGTAAGCAATCATGATTATCTAAATTGCCATTTGATTTTCTTGTTTTCTGTTGATATCATTCTCATATATGTAAAAATCAGGAGCTTTTTATAACTACTTAGGACAGGACACAACTTATAAGATCCACTTGCTCGTCAATCAGGGTATTTGCAAATAACCTGCTTTATCAAAAGGAAACAATCACAGTTACAAGCTCAATACATGTATTATAGGAAGCAAAACTGACTCAACTGAACTAGAAAAGAAAATGTGAGCATTTTCCATCAGAACATAACTTGAAAAGTCAGAACAAATAGATCCACATCCCATTGTCCTCCTGCTAAGATTGTGATTGTGAGTGCGAAAAGATCGACAGGACACAAATTTACACTAAGGTGTTTCTCAATGGATCATTCCTTGTATAGAAGGTGGAAAAAGGAACCATCAAAAACTTACTTCACAATAGCCAATTCAATCGAATATGCTGCATTTTGCAATTGCACTGATTGTATAGTGTAGATGCATTTACATGGCCCTGCCATGGGTGGGAAAATACATTTATGCAATTAGCCCATTCATAATGGCTTATATGTCGTTGGATCTTAAGATGAAACCCATCTTGGACAGAGTAACACTGAACAAAATCACAAGGGTTAGGAGTGGGCTTCAAATCTAGTCCCAGCCTCTCAGTAAGAGTGGAATCCAAGCCCTCCATCAGATGGTTTCCATTGTACAAGAGCCCTGGGTGTAAAATCAGGCCAATTCAGTCATCTATATATGGGCACAGTCATCATGACAATTTCTAACATTTCGATACGATGAGAGGACCAACATGGTTATTGAGCTAGGGAATCTCAAAGATGGAAATAGAAAATGTATATTTCACAATACATGTAGCAGTAAACACCAGGGATTTCAGTAATGCTACATGAGGAATACTAAATAAAACACTAGTTTTAGAAGAGAAATATAAAGAACAGTTATTCTGTATACATGTATACGTTTACCGCGAAGTATCATGTACACATGTATTTTCAAAGACAACTTCTTTCATCATTGGAATCCACGGAGAAAGCAGCATTTTCAGATGAATAGTGTCATATTAAACAACATGCATGTATACATTGATAGATCTGTCATTACTGCCATGTACTAGGAGCCACAAAAAATCAACGAACTGGATCACAAGGCATACAGTCTATTCCCTGAACAAGCCTTCAAAATCTATATGAATCATCAAGAACACTGATGAGACTATCATACATGTACAAATGGAAAGAAGAACCTGAGATTTCAGAAGAGGATTATGATGTCGAAGTGAAAAATCCAGCAAAAGCAAATCCAGATGACATATACCAGAAAACTCTTATATCATGCAATTGATCGATATACGAATAGAACAAACAATCTCTGATAAAATTCATAACTGACCTATAAAGCAGATATCAACAGGCCATGGCATAAATGGAAGATATATGAGAAAATTTCATCTACAGAACATGATTATAAATAACCGGTATATAATGTGCAAGTATAAAATCCTGCAACAGAAAATCCATCTCATATATAGAATCAACAGAGAAATCCAACAACTGATCTACCAATACAGCAAACAATATGAGTTAATCCTGGTAAACTCAAGGAGAGAGATACTAGAAAACTAATTGACATAGATCCCAGAACACCATTTTATTATGAGAGCAGGAGATACCATAGAATCAATCCTAAAAAAGAACAGTAAAGGCATGACAGGAAACCAAGGAAAACAGAAGACGAAAATTCACCCCCGTATGGCCGAGAAAGGAAGCTATAAAAATTCATAACTAACCTATGAAGCAGATATCAACAGGCCATAGCATAAATGGAAGATATTTGGGAAAAATTCATAACTAAAAAAATACCGTCGCAGTGGATGACACAGGCCGACCCCAAATCGGAGGGTCTGTCTCGCCTGTGACGAAGCCTCATACAAGAGAAGCATGCAAAACCACCTAATCCCTCATCTCAGCCGCAACACAGATGAGGCCAAGATCGAGCATGCAATTGAAATTAGGGTTTAATCAAAGCATTTGGGCGAGGAAGAGGACCTACCTCCGCCGGAGAAGACCGTCAGTTCGCGATGGCAGCGCCGGCTCGAGTGGTGACGGCCATCGCGAGCTGCCACGGCTTCTTATAACCCCCCTTTCGCGCCATACCTCATCATCTCCCGCCACCATCTCTCCCTGATCCTCCCGCCAAATCTGGGCCCCTGAAAAACCGTCCCACTGAGATTTTCGCCGTACGAATGGCATCGGGAAGGAGAAAGGCATGGAGAGGATGAAAATCCCTTCCAGAGACAGGAATCCAGCGGTATTTGCCCCGTACAGTGCGATGACCCTTCGAATCCAGCGAGTAACTATCGCAATCCAGGAGATTTTTTCTCCTTGCTCGAATCCATCGCCCGTCCAAACAGGCGGCTGACCTGACGACGTAGGATTGGAGTACCCTATCCAGCCTAAAACGGGCTACTCCAACGCAGCGTGCCCGTCCAAACACGCCCTTAAGGAGGACATCCAAATTTCTACATGAACAGGTGTCTTCATTTCCATTGTTCCCCGTATGTGGCCCACTTGATTTTTATTTGAGGTTAGTTTTGAAATGCATTCTAATACGAAGGGAAGCAATTAATGGAATATAGGATATCACAAATCACAGTGGGCTCCATAGAGCTTTTTGTTGTAGAAGGCTAATCATACAAGAGAGAATAATCCCGTAGCATTAATCTTATCATTGCCATCACAAATAAACTACTCTTATTGTTGTCAAGCAGAATAAGCTGTTGTTCCAAAAAGCATGCTTTGTTGATGATCCTAAGATTTGATTTCTAAGGTCGAACTAAACCATCCAAATTTTGTATTTTTTGTTATATAAACACATGCGCATGAGCGTGCGCGCGCACACACACACACACACACATATATATATATAGAGGAATGCTCACCTGCGCACCTTCTTACATGAGCACCTATGCCCACCTTTGCACACATGTCATGAGCATAGAATTTGAACGGTTTAGGTGATGCAGCACCCCGTGAAACCTCACAAGCCCAATTTTTAGCCCGATGCAAAACTCCGGTGAGCCATAGCAAAAGGAAACAATCCCCCCCCCCCCCCCCCCCCTCCTTGATTTGCATTTTTCTTTGCTATAGCCCACTAGGGTTTTGGATCGGGCTGAAAATTGGGCCCATAGAGTTTCAGGTGGTGTCGCATCACGTGGACCGTTCGGATTTAGTGCACATGACACGTGTGCAAAGGTGCTCAAGGGTGCTCACGTAATAGGGTGCACGAAAACTTCCTTTTGATAAGGTCACACGAACTTGGATGAAAAGAAAAAACAATTATCAGCTTGATCAAAAACTTTTGTAGCCCACTGTTGTTAAAAAGATGTCTTAAATCTTAAAAGTTCTGGAAAAGTTTGACTGGTCGAAGAGAGTTCGACTCGAAATCCAGTAACAATATATCTGAAATTTCTAAGATCCTCGACCAGTCGAGGGACAGGCTCGACCAGTCGAAGCCCTCCTTCGACTAGTCGAGGGTTACGCAAACGGTGCACAGTTTGTGCGCGAACTGCATAAATTTAAGGTGGTTTCTAGGGGTGTGTGTAAGTGTAAGTTCTTCATCTATAAATAGGAGTCCCTGGGGCTATTCTAAGATATTATAAGGCTTCCTAAAGGTATTCCAATGGTTGCTAAAAGGGTTCTAAGGTTATCAAAGGGTGTAGAAAGGATGAGATTCAAGCTTGTTTGCATCAGGTAAGTCTTTTCTCTTTGTAATTTATGCTTTCATAGTGGATTTCTGTTGCTTTGTGTCGTGGTTTTTTCCCGAAAGGATTTTCTACGTTAAATCTTTGTGTTCTCTTGTAATTGCTTGATGCTCTTAGATTACTATCCTAGATCCATATCTGTGTAATCCGCAACACAATCCCAACAAGTGATATCAGAGCTGTCGCTAGGGCACAGATATGAATCTACTGGATTAACATCAATGAGAAGTACTAGGTATGATATTGAGAAGTGCTCAAGCAAAAATAACTTTGAGTTATGGAAGATCAAGATGATCAGTTCCTTAGCCAAGCAAGGCGAGGATGGTACTCTCGAGGCGAAAAAGTCTACTATGACTGATGATGAATGGAATACCCTTGATAAGAAGGCCTTATCCTCAATCCGTTTATGTCTTACGGATGAGGTTCTCTATAATGTTTTGAGGGAAAAAACTGCGGCTATTTATGAGCAAAGTTAGAGGATATCTATGCGAAAAAATCCTCTGAAAATCGCCTACACTTGAAGTGACAGTGGTATAACTTCAAGATGGCAGAGGGTGGATATTTGGAGGCCCACATCAACAATTTTAATAAATTAGTGTCGACGTCGTTATCTCAGCCCTTCAAGGGAAGGCCATGAGAAAACTAAATGGCGACATTGGGACATCTTCTGATGCATTAATTATGAGAGGTAGGAATTCTGAGCGAGGTACAGAATCTTCAAGACCTAGATCTAAATCCAAGGGCAAAGACAAAGAAAAACTGAAGTGTTGGAACTATGGGATGTCTGAACACATGAAGAAGGATTGTACCAATCATAAAGCAAAGAAAGAAAATTCAGCGGCTTCTTCCAAGGGAGCCAATGTTGTCACATCTGATGAAGAGACAAGTCGTGGTAATGTATTATTTGTGTTCATGATTGAACACTTGCACAACAATCATGGGGATGAGTGGATCCTCAACACAAGAGTATCATATCACATGACTCCTCATCGGAGTTGGTTCACCAGTTACAGAGAATGCGATGGTGGACAGGTCTTTATGGGCAATGACAATGTCTGTAATGTTGTAGTTATTGGTACAGTGAGCATCAAGATGTTTGATGGGATGGAGCGTACTTTGACTAATGTCAGGCACGTTCCTGATATGAAGAAAAGTCTTATTTCTCTCGGTGCACTCGAGGCTATAGGGTGCAAGTTCATTGGTATTGATGGTATCCTTAAAGTTTCAAAAGGGACACTCGTGGTTATGAGAGTGTAGAGACACGAAAACCTTTATAGATTAATCGGGAGCACTTCATCAGGTGGAGCGATAGCAAATGTTGCAAATTCTACGTCTGCATGTATATGGCATATTCTTCTGGGCCACATGAGCGAGCGAGGCATGAAAGTATTATTTGATTGTTGTTTGATTTCAGGTTTTAAGAGTTCTAATTTAGATATATGCGAGCATTGTATATACAATAAACAATCTAGATTATCTTTTAAATCTAGATAACATGTATGTAAGTGAGTGCTTGATTATGTACACTCTGACGTATGAGGGCCATCGCCAGAGATTTTCATTGGAAGGTCGTCATGATTTGTTTCATTCATTGACGAATACTCTAGGAA
Source organism: Magnolia officinalis (assembly GCA_021015155.1). Lineage (NCBI taxonomy): Eukaryota > Viridiplantae > Streptophyta > Magnoliopsida > Magnoliales > Magnoliaceae > Magnolia > Magnolia officinalis. Next base: position 106,424,356 of record JAJHSJ010000004.1, read on the forward strand.
AGTTTGGGTTTACTTCATGAAACGTAAATCCGAAGTTTTCACCATATTCAAATAATGAAAGGCAATTGTGGAAAAATAGTCAGGGTAAGAAATAAAAGTTTTAAGGACTGACAATGGTGGAGAATTTACTTCTACTGAATTTAATAAATATTGTAAAGATGAAGGGATCATTAAGTACAACACAGTGCGTCACACGCCCGAACAAAACTGTCTGATTGAGCGAATGAATCGGACTCTCTTGGAGAGGGCTCAATGCATATTAAGTAATGTTGCGTTGGGCAAAGACTTTTGGACTGAGGCTGTTAATACGACTTGCAATTTGGTGAACCGGTCTCTCCTTCTGCGGCAATTGAATGTAAAATTCCAGAGGAAGTATGGAGTGGTCATAAGGTTGATTACTCAGATTTACGCATATTTGGTTATGAAGCTTACTCTCATGTACCGTGAGTTGAGAGAGATAAATTAGACCATAGAGCCAAAAAGTACATTTTTGTTAGTTATAGTGTTCGTGCGAAAGGTTATAGATTATTCGATGAGGTCACACGCAAGGTCATCAACAGCCGTGACATCAGATTTGATGAAAGCTCTCTATTCGACAAGAATGATTAAGATGAGCTAAAAAGGTTGATCGTAAATGTTCAGATTGATACAGATGATACTCAGGTAAAACAGATGCATAGAGAGAGGTATATAATCAGGTGGAGCAGCCACCTGTGAGAAGAAACTTCCTGCGTGATCGCAGGTTACCGGTAAGATACAGGGAAGACTCTAATATCGAATATGCCCTCATTATAGATTAAGGGGACCCGTCAACTATTCAGGAGGCTCTCGATAAGCCTGATGCAGAAAAGTGAACGGCGGTTATAAATGATGAGATGGACTCGTTACACAAAAATCATACATGGGAGCTGGTGGCGCTTCCAGTGGGCCGAAAAGCAATCAGATGCAAGTGGTTATTCAAAATAAAACAGATAGATACAAAGCTAGATTGGTAGCGAAGGGTTATGCTCAGAGAGAAAGAATCGACTACACAGAGATATTCGCGCAGGTGGTTAAGTATGTTCTATCAGATTCGTGTTGACACTGATTGCCTAATACGATCTCGAGTTGGAACAAATAGATGTCAAGACTGCATTCTTGCACGGGGAGTTGGAAGAGCAGATCTACATGAAGCAACCAGAGGATTACGAAGTTAAAGGAGCAGATAAAATAGTTTGTAGGTTAATGAGGTCGTTGTACGGCCTGAAATAGTCACCTAAGCATGATATAAAAAATTTGATTCTTTCATGGTGAGTAAGAAATTTACTCGGAGTGAATACGATCACTGTGTCTATTTCAAGAACTGAGTGATGACAAATTCATTATCCTAGTATTGTATGTTGATGATATGTTGATCATCAGTCATGATATGTCTGAAATAAACGTACTGAAAACTCAGTTATCAGGGATATTCAAGATAAAAGATCTACGAGCTGCAAAGAGGGTTCTTGACATAAATATCCATGGAGACAGGAAGAGGGTAAGCTTTGATTATCACAGACAGAATACCTTGAAAAGGTATCAATCAAGTATGGGATGAACCAGGCAAAGTCGGTGAGTGTTTCCCACGCGGCTCACTTCAAGTTTTCCTCAAAACAATGTTCTAAATCAAATGAGGAAAAGCATGTTATGTCTCATGTGCCTTATTCGAATGCAGTTGGCATTTTAACATATGTCATGGTCTGTACGAGACCAGATATTTCACAGGCAGTCGATGTTGTGAGGATATACATGTTAAACCCCGACAAGCAACATTGGGAAGCGGTGAAATTACTACTTCGATACATTCGAGGTACAAAAGACTACGTCTTAACTTTTGAAAAGACAGAAGTAAAATAGGTAGGGTATGTGGATTCAGACTACGCAAGAAGTGTGGATTCTAGGAAATCTACTTTAAGATACTCGTTTGTACTAGCAGGTGGAGCAATCAGTTGGATGTCAAAGCTTCAGTCCGTGGTGGCTCTTTCCACGACCGAAGCAGAATATATGGAAGTGACGAAAGCATTTAAAGAAGGTGTTTGACTCAGAGGCATGATAAATCAGTTGCGACTTCAGCAGGAGGCTGTGCCGGTTAACTGTGATAGCGAGAGTGCTATCAATTTGGCTAAAAATTCAGTTTATCACTCTCGTACTAAATACATTGATGTTCGTCACCATTTTATCTGACAGGTGTTTGAGGAATGAGGCGTAACACTAAAAAAGATTCACACCAATGTGAATTCAGTAGATACGCTCACCAAGGTTGTTCCTATAGAGAAGTTCAAGTTCTGTGCAACTTCTCTAGGCTTGGCGATGGTGTAAAAGAAAGACGGAGCGTGCACGAAAAGTATTGATGAAGCTATGATACGATGTAGAGATAAAAGAAAAGGTCAAGAAGCTACACGTTTGAAAATTGTAGACATGGTAGAGATTATTGTTAAAAAGATGTCTTAAATCTTAAAAGTTTTGGAAAAGTTCGACTGGTCGAAGAAAGTTCGACTCGAAGTCCAACAATAATGTATTTGAAATTTCCGAGATCCTCAACCAGTCGAAGCCCTCCTTCGACTAGTTGAGAGTTACGCAGACGGTGCGCGGTTTATGTGTGGATTGCGTAAATTTGAGGCGGTTTCTACGGGTGTAAGTGGGAGTTTCCCATCTATAAATAGGAGTCTCTAGGGCTATTTTAAAATATTTTAAGGCTTTCTAAAGGTATTTCAAGGGTTTCTAAAAGGGTTCTAGGGTTATCAAAGGGTGTAACAATGGTGAGATTCAAGCTTGGTTTGAATCGGGTAAGTCTTTTCTCTTTGTAATTTATGCTTTCATAATAGATTTCTGTCGCTTTGTGCTTTGGTTTTTTCTCGAAAGGGTTTTCCACATTAAATCTTTGTGTTCTCTTGTGATTGTCTGATGCTCTTGGATTGCTATCCTAGATCCATATCTGTGTGATTCCGTAGAACAAATCCCAACACCCACAAGAAGTTTTAATGATCAATCGCTTTCTTGTTGAGTGGTCCACTTGAGATTTATCTGCTTAGATAAGCTAGCAAAACAGATGCATACATCAAGGTGCGATATATAATGCAAACATCAAGGTGGGCCTCACGATCACAACTGCACCATGTTGGGTGAGGCCCGAGCTGCACTGGTTGTTTTGTACCCATACCCAGTTACTCAAGTGCCCAGCCCAAACTCGGCCCATTGACATCACTATCTTCCAGCACGTCTCTCATCCACACATGCAAACGTGCCTAGAAATGGAAGGTGTACTTGATCAGGTCTTTCGATCATGTGAACCATATTTTTGAGTTTTGTACAATCTAGTAGACTAGCTCAGTATTGTTAGATGTCTAAAAATTATGTGATAAAATTTAAAAAGAAAGAAAATAATGTTATTCAGAAATGAATTGATGGAAGAAAGAAATAAAATGTCAAGGAAAAATTAAATGTTATATGAAATGAGATGAATGAGTACATTAGGAAACTGATAAAAGACTTTTGAAAAAAGCCGATCATATAAGGAATGCTATATGAGCGCCCGCGATCTAGGGTGGGATCCTGACCGTAGGGCCCACCGAGATGTATGCATTTGTATATCCACACCACTCATCCATTTTTCTAGCTTATATTATGTGTTGGTCCCAAAAATAAAGAAGATATAAATTTCAGGTGCACCACACTAAAAGAAATAATGATTATTGGCTATTAAAAACCTTTTATGGACCACAAAAGTTTTGGATCAAGCTGATATTTGTTTATTTCTTTCATCGAGGTTTGTGTGATCTTATCAACAGGTTGGATGGTCAATAAATATTACGGTGGACCCTAGGAAATATTTAATATTGAGCATTCAATGAACACTTTCTTGTGGTGTGGTCCACATAAAAAAAATTTTCAGCTTTAATTTTGGTACCATGGCCTAAAATAATATAAAAAAAAACAAATGGCAGCATGGATATATAATGCATACATCTAGGTGGCCCTACGGTCAGGGTCCCACCCACATTGTTGGTTCCGAGGGTTGCAGCGAAAGTCGAACTCTAAGTTACTTGAGATATTGATTATACCAATGAAGGTTTGTAAGTATATATGAGATATTGAGCCATTTTGGCTTAGGAAGTTATTCAATAAAATTGTAAGATTGAATAAAATGTCAAATGAATTGAAAAAAGTATAGTGATACTTATTTAGAAGAATAAAAGAGAAACATAGAGTTAACTATTGTGTATAAGCTATACTATGAAAATTTGGGAAGGAGTGATTGGGAAAAGACTAAGGTTCAAGACAAATGCACTAAAAATTTAATTTGGTTTCGCACCGAGACATCTACTATAGAAGCTATTTTGCTACTATAATATTGATAAAGAGATATGGGAAGAGGAAGAAAGATTTCTACATGATTTTTATTGACTTAGAAATATTACAATAAGGTTCATAAAGAGTCAATCTATAGGTGTTGAGAGAGAGGAGTTTCAAGAGGACCTATTAACATAATTAATGATATGTATGAGAGTGTTGTAATAGATGCGAAGACCACTAATAGAGAGACAAGTAAGATCCCAATTACTATAGGCTTACACTAGGAGATGGCATTGAGCATGTAACTTTTAACATTGGTTATGGATGAGTTAACTAGGCATTTGTAGGAAGAAATCCAATGATGTATGTTGTTTACATATTGCATATTTTGATTGACAAGACAAGAGTGGGCACGACACAAAGCCTAATTTATGAAGTAGTGGTTTAGTATCTAAAGGATTTAAATTTATTCGTACTAAAACAGAATATATGAAGTGCAATTTTAGTAACAATAGTAGTGAGACTATAAATGTGGACCAAGAAGAATTCCAAAATGACCACTTTTAATATGTTGGGTCAATGGTTCATAGAGTTTAGAGATTGAGAAGAATGTTGCCCATAGATTCAAATGAAGTGGAAGAAATGGAACTGTGCCTCTAGAGTTTTATGTGATCGTCCAATGCCATTCAAACTAGTAAGAAAAATATTGTAAGATGACTATAAGACTAGCCATGCTTTATGGGAGCATTTAAGAAACAACATGTCCATGAAAAGAATACTGCTAACATAAAGATGTTGAGATAGATGAGTAGTAAAACAAAATGAAGTAAACTTAAATGATTTGGTCATGTGTAATGAAGATCAGGAACTACACTAGTTAAGATCAATTTGGTACAAGTAAAAGGTTCTAAAAGGGCAAGGGAAAAGATTTAAAAGAATGTTGGAGGTAGTAAGAAAGGGAAAAAGATTTAATTAACTGATAATTGGGATAAGGCTTAGATGATGAAGAATTGAATGTGGGTTGTAGATGTGTTACTCTCATTAAGCATCAATTTGCAAGAGCCCGGTTGAAAGGCTAGGATTATAATATTGCAATGTTTTCGGGTGGGTCATGTTACAACCAAGGTAGGGCCCAACAAACTGATCAATGAACCCTAGACTATAATTGAGTCCCACTAGCCTTTACCAAATTACCAAACACTAGTCTCTTGTTTTAAACTGCACATTCTTATATCATAGCATGTTTAAGTGTCTAATATTATGACGGGATGAACACTAGTTTCTTGTTTTAAACTGCACATTCTTATATCATAGCATGTTTAAGTATCTAATATTATGACGCAGGGATGAACACGCATGTTTAAGTGTCTTATATCATAGCATTTTTATTTCGATCACCGTCTTCCTCAAGGGGATAACTAATCCGAATCCACGAAGCTTCTCTGGACTCTTCATAGAGATACCTCGAATCCATGATGAAAAATAAGATAATAGAAATAAATTCTAGAAAATTCAAAATTTGATTAATAATTGTCTAATGTGTTCCTGTTACACCATTAATATATATATAAAAAAATCAAAATTCATAATTATCTAAGATAGCAAAACTCTAACTCTAAGAAAAATCATAATTCTAATAAACTCTTCTAAAACTTAATTTCTAAAAATAAAAATAAAAATAAACTTTTGCTAAAAGAGTCCTAGCATGATGACAAGTTATTTCTAAAAAAAAAAAAAATCTAAAACTCTAAAAATATGAAAATATTAAAAAATCATAATTACTAAAAATAGAAATTTTTCCTTAAATTCCATTTTTGAGCTGAAAACGCACATTTTCTGGAAAAACGGAGATGTATCAGTTCACTTCGGATGGCCCGTTTCTGTAAAGATTGATAGGTTATGCATCCCGTAACGATATGTACACCTTCTCCAACCATTCTGTACACCTTCTTTTGGTCCAACCATTCTAGGAACGTATCTGTGCCATGTTCTACATCATATTAGTATTGTTGAAATCCTAGTTTAATAATTAAATATAGAGTCGGTTGAGTTGAGTCTTCGAGTCAACCCAACCAACCCCGCTGGATATCAAGTTGAGTCAAATTTTTAAACTAAGAATGTTGCACCCATCTGCTGTGCAGAAAAATGTAGTGATGTATGCGTTAGCAGAATTGTACACACCACTCGGCCTGAAACGTTTGGCCTGAGTTGAGACGTGACTCACCTGAGTCAGGCCGAAACGGCTTGACTTGCCTGAGTTGGGGGTGAGCTGTGGTATCAAAAACTGGAAAGGGCCAACCAATGGCGAGTTGGTCGCATCAGAGTCTGTGCGAGTCTTAGAACCATGGTTTTCAAATTGGTGTAATGTCCCCGAAATCATAAAAAGTGGAATGAGAAACTGCTCCATGGAAATGTTCCCCTCTCTCGTAGGTAACAAAAACCATTCGGTTAAGAACCTTAATCATACACACTCTAATTGTCATTATACTCGGAGCTGATTTGAAATCTCAGCTACAACCTAGCTCTTTGAATTTCTGTATTCACTGGCAATACAGACCTCACTCCGGATCACCCAAACCTGCCACAAGGTAGAGATAAAGGCCACTCATTATAAAAGAAAAAAGAAAGAAAACGAACTTCCTACTTCAAATTCGTGTAAACGCAACAGTTTCAACATGGGAAACTTCCGTCCCACCAAAGACGAATGTAGTATCTTCATGGACACAATCAAGGTATCGGAATGGAGGCAGCTCTCCATGCGCTTCTTGGTCCTCGGGGGGCTCCAAGTCCTGTGGAGTGAGCCTTCTTTGGCTCAGAGCATCCATCTCTTGCACCAGATCATCTTTCGTGCTGTTACGTGACATGATGACCTGCATAACCAGAACCCGAGGTGGGATGAGAGTGAGTGCAGGACTTTCGTAAGGGTATTTTGGTCATTTTCCACCATTTTGAGCAGTTAAGGTATGACGGTTGATGGAAGGCGTTTAAGAGAGTTTAAGATACTAACCAAGATCCCGCCAGGAGCAACCAACTTTGAGAGCGATTCCCAATACATGACCCTGAAAATACAAAATTGTGGTAGCCAAACAAATCACATTTGTGAATTCTCATTAGAGTGAATGAAGCTTAAGAACAACTAGTATTCAAATGAAGCAGCCCAATTTAGTTTTCTGAAGAATGATCATAGGCAGCTACAGGCCTACCATGCGGCACGATTTTTCCCACCAATGTGTCACATGTGTAGAACATTTGAGCCGTGCAAAAGGTGGGATCCATTACAAAGATCTCCAGCTGTATAAATCAGGCCAGTCTGCTTATCAGTTGGGTCCACCATTGGATTCTAATGGACAACTAATCATCTGACTCAATGTAGAGGTCTTGCGCGCACCTGATAAGTAGATCGACCTGATTTTTGCACCATGTGATCATTATGATGGTTTCACTTTTTACACGGTCAGATGTCCTGGGCATATGATCTTTCCCCTCAATCCTTTCACATTGGCGAGGCTAAAGAAGCTGCTCGGTCAAACACTGCATTGTGATTTGTTTCATAGGAGATTCAAAATGAGGCTCATGGGATTGCGTCATGAGAAATGTCAAGGTTAAGTGAATGAATACTAGTATCCTAATACTGGGAGATGTACTGTAGAAAGCCTGTGCAAGATATGAGCCATCAAACAGGCTGATCTGTGGACCTCAGGTAATTTTTTTGCAAAAGCCAATGTATTTTGTACATGTGAGGCCCACCTGAAGAGTGACCGGCCTGATTTTCAGTCAGGGTGCATAAACAATGGTACCTACCTGATGAGTGACTCAGTTGGGTCATGCCAACTCATGTCGAGATGACCGAATTTTTGAGTCAACTCAACGAGTCTTTTCGAGTCCTTACCAAGTCAAGCTCTTCGGCGAGTTTCCAAGAGACTCGGCTCAAAAGCTCATTGAGTCAAGTTGCCCAAGTTTCAAGTTGAGTTACCGAGTTTTAGAACTATGCTCCAACGGATACGCCACACTCGCAAGAATGTGAATTGGATTCAATGAAATTGAAGACAATCGAACTCATAGATCTCATGTTTTCACACGATATGAAGACAAATAAACTAAATGGAAACATGAGCCATAAAAGGAACTAAAGATTGGTTTTACCTTTTGAGAGAGCCATCGGAATGCAGTCCAATTGCATCAAGAGCCCCCTTATCAACAACAAGCTGGAATTTTCTCTCCAATTTTGTCTCAAGGACATCATCAACCTATTGAATAAAGAAACGGTAATAATGTCAAAAGGCTCCCAGATCAAGTGAAAGTCATCTACTCCAATGTTCTAAGTAAATGACTAGTAAGCTATATTCAGAAAACCCGGCGTGAGTGTGTAGGGTGTGTGTGGGTGTGTTAAAAAAAAAAAAAAAAAAAAAAAGAGAGAGATAAAAAGATAAATAAACAAATAAAATGAGTCAATGAACAAGCATACGTAATGCTGGGGCATTTTCACACCGGGCTCGAGTGGGGTGGCTTGTGGGATGCAAGGGAGCACTCGGGGTAGGCGACCTGTGTGAGGCAAGTGGCTCATGTGATAGGCCCCACTCATGTGAGGTAGGTGACTCGTGTGACGTGGAACCCATGTGAATTGGGGCCCACGAGGGGGGTTCGGCCAAGGTCCTAACCCATGGGATATGGGGCCTAGGCTATGAGATAAGGGGATTGGTTCGTCATGCTCTATCAGTTCGAGCTTTTAGAGCAAGTAGTTAGTTGTCTTGCATCTAAGTGGTATTAAAGCGGGAGGTCTCGTGTTTGAGACTCCTCACCGGGGGTAATTAATGCAAGGGCATTTTCACACTGGGCTCGAGTGGGGTTGCCTATGGGATGGGATGCAGGGGCACACTCGGGGTGGGTGGCTCATGTGAGGCTAATTACGGTTCTCTGGCCATTCTGTGATGCAGTTGCTAAAAGATTTTCATCTAGAGAAAAAACATTGATACTTATGGCATAGTATGACCATCCATACACCTGACACAACCACTGAATATGTGGCATGGATGCACATCTTCCAAACTGTCTGATCACAAGCCCCACAAAAGATGGGTAACCCCACTCAGTGTGATTTTTGGGTCATGATCTACAATAGGCCCGTAATTTGGATGGTTTAAATTAAAATTTATGCATGCACATGCCGAGATTGTGAGTGCACGAGCTGCCATAACCTGCCAGAATGTAAAATAACTACCGAAAGAAGCCTGAACCCATTCCATAGAAGTTTCGGTCACTACACTAGACCTACAATATAGATGGAAACCACTAGACAAATATTATATGTTTTCATTGAATATGAGAAGCTCCCCATGGGACAAGTATCCTAAGTCCGAACATCTTTGAACTATGAAGAAATGCTGCATGCAGGAGGCAAACACCCACCCAGATTGATTAGATTATATGGATTTCATATTTCCATGATTTCGAAAGTGCAACTGAAAAACATCGCTATTTGAATTTTCAGAAGGGAAAATGGATGGAGTGAAACCAATAAAAGTGGGTGCAGATTTCAATTCTGACCCCAAAGAAAAGAAAAGAAAGAAAGATAGAAAAAGATGAAAGTTTTCAAACATGCTATTGAATTCCATGGGAATACCAAAAACTTGATGTTAGTGAATCCATCGCGAACAGCAAGGTTCCGTGCTAGATCAATTGCTGCTTCACTGCTATCAATTCCTGTCAAATCAGAGAACCTGAAAAGATATCATCGGAGTTCACTCATTATAATATTTTCAAGGACTTGTTCTATAAACAAATTAGTAAGCCCTTGGCATACAAAATTTCTAACTGCATATTGTGCAACACATGTAATGTCATTGAAAATAACCAAAATTTATTGACAAATGTGAAAAATGAAATATGGACAGTATCAGTGAGAAAAATCATCACCATAACACGCTGATAGTAATCAACCTATCTATTAGAATATTTGTCCTCTCTTTGCATTAGGGTGGCTGCTGGTATCAGACTTATGCCAGACTTCCATCGTGAATCCAAACAATATGACATTCCAAACCTATGCTAGGGAGTGACTTGATGATTTATGGTCTAACTGAAGGTCTGCCCCTTGATAGTGGAATGGCAGAGCAGGATTCTTGTAGCTGGCCCCAAATAGTTGGGATAAGGCTTAGGTGATGATGGTGATGATGAAGATGATCAGTATCGTCTTCATCTTAGCCTAGTCCCAACTATTTGGTGTCCGTTTCACAAATCCTGTCCCAAATATCCTCTTTGCATGTTGCATTAAAAAACGAAAAGAAAAAGAAAAAGACGAAAAATCTCTGTCATATAGTATGAAATGCTACAATGACTAAATAAGCACTAAAGTCATTCTCGTCTGACCAGGCCTCAGATATGCTACCTGCCCCATTACACATTTACACATGATATGCCACCAAGTTTTGGAGTATCAAGCTAACATTGCATCTCCAACAGACAAACATATTATAGAATGACTCAGATATTTCTGCACTTACATGCAAGAGAATGAGCAAAAATAGAACTGTACATCATATGCCAAGTTGCGAATGGAAGACATCCCATTAAGTTGGAATAAATGTGTGAAGCAACTAAAATAGATATAAATTAACATCAGCATTTCAACTGCTACCCTTGCTTTGCAAGTTCCTGAAGAATCAGACCACTCCCAGTTCCAATGTCAAGCACACTCCAGCTAGACAAGCATTTGTGGACCTCTCCACTGGACTCGGATTTGGTATCTTCAGCCAAATGTTGTGTACAGCCTTGAGAAGTGTTAACACACAGGTTTTTGGTCCAGTCCACTACAGCCTCCAGGACTTCAGGTCCAAACCTAAAAAGAAGAAACAATGCTTAGATGCTAATCTCGTGGTCATATAAAAGGATTTTTATGGCAGAAGCAATGGATACAAAACCATGCCATTCCATTTCTCATGGATTCCAAGTTTCTATAAACACAATAACTAAGTGAAGTTCTATGGTTTAACACTATAAACACATGATTTTAAATTGCCTGGTAGAATTTCTAAATAGACACTTCCTAGGCACTCCTCGCGTTATTGAGAATAGCCACATGTTGGTTTCTTCAAGAATCTAATAGTTTAGATAGGAGGTCTCCTCAGACCTAGTTTCCCCATCCTACATAATCGTATGACTGAATCATCACCACACTAGTTAATGCAAAATTGTTCTACCATGTAGTCAATTTAAGCTCAATTTTAAATAGTAGGACCAAGGAAGTAGTCGGGCAAGATAAGAGGGTTTGTCATGTGACTGGTATTGGACTTTGTACCACAGTTTCAAATGAGGTTGGCAACGTAGTGACGCAGGACAACTAACCACTTCCTTCAAAAGCTCGAACTAATAAAGTGTGGCGAATCAATCCCTTTATCTCATAGCCTAGGTTAGGCCCTCGGCTGAACCCCACTCGTGGGCCCCACTTCACATGGCTCCTGCCTCACACAAGCAACCCGCCTCACATAGGCCGCCCACCCTGTGTGTGCCGCCGCTTCACATAGGCCACTCCACTCGAGCCCGGCGTGAAAATGCCCTTGCATTACGTAGCTTTTCGCTAGCTTGAATTGACCAACTAATGTGTAGATGCTAAGATACTTGCCTGATGGAACAGAGTCAAGCATCTCTTTAAGTGAGCTTCATTGAAGCTTTTCATCAAAGGCAATCATCTTCTACCGAATTTCTTTGAAAATGATTTGACGTGGGGGAGGACGTGAGGTCGAGCACCGTCATCCTCAAGGGGATAACTGTTCCGAATCCACGGAACTTCTCTGGACTCCACACAGAGACTCCTCAAATCCACAAGGAAAAAAACAAGAAAATAGAAAATAAATTCTATAAAATTCGAAATTGATTGATGAATGAAATAAATGAGTTCACAACCCTTTAAATAGGGATACCAAGCAATGGGAGAGAAATCAGAATTAAACTATAACTAAAACTCCTAGAATTTGCAACTTACTATAAATAGTAAACTTACTATTTATAGACGGTCGTGATGTCTACCAGTGCACAAGGTTTTAGGCCAAAAATAGCAAGTGCCCTATTTGGCTTCACCAAGCTGTTCTCCTAATTATTCTAAGCACTTTTCACATTGGGCACAACTCCTAAAGCCCAACGGATGAAGAGTTATACTCAAACTAGAGGAATAAAAATAGGGAAACGACCGTCGATCTGGTAGTAGTATTTCGCAAATCCGGCTTACGCAACATGGCGTAACGGGGTTGGGTGGCTAAAGTAGCTCGTTCTACCCAAAATCATATATTTTACGTCCGATAACTCATTCCAGATTGCGAGATACGCCGATTGACGGTCCGACGGTCCGGATCACTTCTGTTGTCGACCGGGCCTTTTCTGATCCATCTTGGCCATGAAACGGTCCGCGACCCTCTCTACATCATGATTCCACTCCTCAGTTATTCTCATACACATCACCTACTACAGCCTTTGACATTGGTAAGATCTACCACATTCATCAAGAGGGTGCCAAGACATGTGTAAGGGCACGCAGAGGTGGCTCTGTAGTAGAGTGTATGGAGAGAGGCACAAGCATCTTTCACTTCATGAGTCATTGTCAAGGTGTGGAAGGAAAACCACTCAAACTAGGACTAGAGATTTCCCCCCTAATAAGAGTATGCATTTACAAGGAAAAAGTATATACAAGGGTGACCAGGACTCTACTTGCCATTAGGCCATTACAAGAATAAAAAATGATAAATGTACTTACCAATCTTCACCTACGTGACCATGTTCACGGAAATTTGTCAGTTCATTTGTGTATGTGGCATCCCAATAGCTTTGGGAACCCAGTGAAGTTTCCACTTCGGCATCTGGCGCATCCTTGTCGGAACTGCTTCCACAAAATAAATTTCCGTACATATCAGAAAACATCACCATAATCTCAATATTCAAATTAAACACAGAACAAGACTTAAATATCATTTTCATTCAAGTCATAATCATGTTTGAAGAACTAAAAGTTAAGATATCTTCCTAAAGATTTGCACTCATTGAAATGCAGCTATCCATCTATAAGTGTATCACCACACCACCGCATTCAATCTAAAGTGGGATCCTTCAAATAGGTGATAGAAGGAACATGCTACCATGACTTTGGTGCATATGTATGACCTATAACCGAAAGATCACAGAACAATCATAACCGTTCAACCGGTGCACTCTTTTGCTCATTTTCATCCAAGCAATTCGACAGCTCTTCAGATTTTTCTTTTTATCTTTGTTTTTCTTCAATCCCAAACCTTATGTAGTAAACTCATAATCTTCTCATCGAATCAAAATTCAAAGGGAAATTCCCAAACAATCATAAAAACAGAATAGGATTTTATTAATGCTCTGCCACGCAGTGGATGGTGATCGACCAAGTAGATCCTCTGATCCATCCGTTCAGTAGACTTCTTCGTGTTGTCTATTGACTGCTTGCCATGTCTTCATTTCACCGTCCATTCACAGGCCAATCACTGGACGGATAAGATTGTCGGGTGGATAAGTTCTTCACAGCATCAGTGGCATAAGATTGTCCAATGGACGAGTTCTTTGCAGCAGCACTCATGCATGGCAGCACCCACCACATGGGGGGTGAGCAGTTGGTTTTTCCACCTTTGTTACCTCCGGTGGCTAACGTCAGGTTTGCCGGAAACAGAGACTATGTCATCTGAAACCGCCCCCATCCTGAGGTTAGGGGCTAGGAGGTTAAGCTTCACTTACACCTAACCACTAAGTGGCTTGCCCAAGGTACAAGATTTCCTTAGCCTTGACCGTCCACTTAGTGGGCCATTCAAGGCAGCTAGGGAAGTACTTCACAAAGTTCCCCAGCTAGCAGTTCAAGGACATGACTAGGTCCCACAGCACCCACCACATGATCGCTCTGGATCACTGAAAAGTGGGCCCCACATGTACATAATGCCGGCCTGAAAACACCCTATCAGCCAAAAGAGTGTTGTTTTCTTTTAGACCCAACAAAAGTACATGTGGGGCCCACCTTCAATCAATCTAAGCCATCCATCCGAACTCTGGCGGGACCCATCACCCATCATCAGGTGTGACACCCAGTGAGATCTCCCTATCAGATAAAATCCTCACCATCACACCATTGGATTTAAATGGTCGACCAATCCAACGGCCCACATTTAATGGGGCCAATCCAAAGTTACGAACATCTGACGTGGCACATTTTTGGGGCATGTCCCATCCAAAATCGGGAACACTATAAGAACGGTTTTGATCACCAAATTGCAGTCTCCACCACTACGATTTTCCGGGCCCAGGAAATCGGTCGATTAGGTGGTGTATATGAAATCGAATGCATCACATTCCCACCCTTTTTGCCCCAATTTCCATCTGAAATGCGATCCGATAGAGAAGCAGTCGATCGGAAAGTACAAACCCGTAATCCGACGTGGGGCGGACGATGCCCGTGGAGAGCGCATCTGAAGCGTCCACGTGGCGCTGCTCATCGTCGAACGTGCTTCCGTGGTCGCTCTTCACAGACCAGGAGTCGGCGGCGATGGAGCGGTCGTCGTCCGAGATCAGCTCGCCGGCGATCGGAGCCCGTGAATGTACGAGATCGGAGTCTTCCGTAGAACGCTGGATTCCGGCCATTGGAGATTGGAAAATACAGAGAGAGAGAGAGAGAGAGAGAGAGAGAGAGAGAGAGAGAGAGATGTCAGCAAATGGAGGATTTGAAAAAAGGAAAGAGATGTCAACAAATGGAGGATTTGAAAAAGGAAGAGAGAGGAGAGAGGAGAGAAATGGCAGAGATTTGAAAACCTTTGATACTCTGGAGATTATGATGGATGATACGCAAGCACTTAGAAATTACTTGGAATTTGCATACGCTACATACACTTACTCAAACTAGACCATCCAAATTGTGGAAACCAATGCATATGTATCTTGAACCGATTTTTAGAATTATTTAATTATCTAAATTTTGGGTTGAAGAGAATTTATTAGACTGTTAAAACAAAAACAAAAATCTAACGGTTCTATTATCCCAAATAATTTTCTATAAATCATAGATTAATATTTCTCAACCAACATTATTTTTTATCATTAGAACTATAAACATTGGTTTCCACAATTTATGCGGTTTAATTTGAATTAATTGATGTCAGATGTACAAGTTCTCAGTGACTGTGTTTCAAGCATCAGACGCTGCCAGAGTATCAAATAACTTCCTGTGTAAAGAGAGCGCGCGTCACTGGGATGCTCGATGCTCAGTTGAGTTCGTGTTGCCATTGTCAAGACTCGGAATCGACATGTATCGCCCATGGGGGGCCACACGTAGAGATGTACGATGATTGGAACCGTCCATATTCTAGCTACTATCATAAAAGAGCTATATACAAATAATAAGGCTTTAAAAGCCATCCTGCTATTTGATGTTTCGGATTAGATATGAACCGTTGAAAATTGTATTCAACGTTTAATATTCATCTACATACAGTCATGATAAAAATCAATTTATCATCATACTTTTTATTATGGCTATAAAAAGGTAGTATACATAATATGGATGGGTGAGATCATCATAAAATATCAGAATTTAGGCCACAGTGGAGAGACACATAGTTGCTATCTGCACCGCGACATATGAAAAACGAACTCAGTCAGGTTTGCCGTTGGGTTCCGCATGTTCAAAGGGAATCGTATCCGCACCACGGCATCTGCACGTGCCAAACGCATGTAATAAATAAGTTATAAAATAAAGCATTCATGAAAGATCCGGACCGTTAATACGTTGGGCCCAGTGAATATTGTACTAAATTATTTCAATCTAAAGAAATTTCTCTCTTTAGGTGGTGCACAATATTACATTAAATTTGAACCGTTGGTTGTTTGTACTCATTTGATGAGTGGGGACAGCTTTTCCTACTTTTATGGACCCAGAAAATTCGCGAGAGTGATACTTCAGAACGTATGTGGCGCTTCTGTTTGGTGCATACAGATGCGCGGCTGCAAACAAAAATCGTTGTTGCTTGTTAAGCGACGCGACGCGACGCGATTCATACAACAACCGTTGTTGGGAGTCCGTGCAACTGAAATCGCCATGGGGCCCATAGTAATGTCTGTAATAAATCCACTCCGTCCATCAGCTTTTTCAAGTCATGTTAGACTGTTATTCCAAAAATCAGCTATATCCAGTACTCAAACATCCCACACCAGTGGCAAGTGAGGATGGGGATGCCACACATTGAAATCTTTCCGTGGCCACCGTTATGTTTATATGCCATCCAAACCGTTAAAAATGATGAATACCACTAATAAAATACAAATAACAGCCTGATGTAGAGCTTTGATCTGTCCAAAGATTGGATGTATCCATCCCACAAATATCAACTTGATTCAGAACTTCTTTGGGCCGACGCTTTGGAAATAGTTGAATTTTGAAAGCTAGGAAAATAGATGAATGGTGTGGATAAGACACATACATCGCAACGGGCCCCACATAGTTTATCCAGCACTGAATCACTCGGTACGCAATCAGGTTTCCGCACTGAGCAACTCGGCACTCTATGGCGCTTTAATGGTAGACATCATTATCTCCACTGTTTCCTGTGGTGTCGTCCACTTGAGCTTTGGATATAGTTCGATTTTGGAATCAGGTACTAAAATTAGCTGTAAAAACGGATGGACGGTGTGGATAAGACACATACATCTACGGGCCCCACAGAGTTTACTCAGCATGCTATCGTGGGAAATTCTCGTCCCTTGATAACAATTGGGAAGTTGCTTTCTTCCATCATCTATAGCCAAATTTGCAGCTGCCATGCACGTGCCGATGGAACGTGTGGGAGAGATTCTGTCCGTTATTCATGAAATGGTAAATATACGTAGTCTGATAGATCGACCTGGTCCACTTGTGTGGTGGCCACATATGTACTCTGTACGTGGACCGTTGCACATCATTTTTAAGCATCCTATAGATGTGGGCCTGTGTGATGAGTGGAGTAGCCCAAGCTTTAGATAAAGTAACATTCACTATTAGGCCGTCTTGATTAAAGGTCCAGATATTGCACGATTGCTTCACTGCCACGAGTATGAAGTGCAATGAACACGGATCGCATGCAACACATGTGGAACGTATTCCTGCAGTCAGAAGATAGGTGGGCCCACCGTAATGTTTGTTAGAAATCCACCCCATCCATCCGTTTTTCATGCTCATTTTAGGAGATTAACCCAAAAATGAGCCAGATTCAAAACTCAGTGGGCCGCACGGTAGGAAAAAGTGGTTAAGGAAATGCCTACCGTTTAAAATGCCATGGATCTACTGTGATGTTTATATGCCATTCAAATCGTTCATAAGGTCATTTCTACTCGATGAACTGAAAACAAATATATATATATATATATATATATATATATATAATATATATATATATATATATATATATATAAGCCCGATCCAAAACTTCTGTGACCCCACGTGTTTCAACGGTGGATTTTCAATCTTTACTGTTTCTGTCCTTCCTGTCATACGGCTTGCTTGAGTTTTGGATTTGCGTATTTTTGGACATCTCATAACTTGATCGGACAAAACGGATGAACGGTATGGATTTCTTAGAAACATAACGGTGGGTCCCACCTAGCTTCTGACCGATTGAACTTCAACAGTGTCGCAGGAAATCCCCATTCCACCCAGTGGGATGGAGGTCCTCGAGAAGAGCGGATTGCACAAAGATATACCTGTGCCGGAGCTGTGTAGGTTCCACAGTGATGTCTGTGACAAATCCACTCCGTCCATCTGTTTTTTAATACCACAATAAGTTAGGATTCTAAAAATCAGATCCAAAACTTAGGTGGGCCACCACAAATGAAATAGAGGGAACGAAAATGTCACCGTTGAAAGCTTATTGAAGCTGACCAGGATGGTTATATGCCATCCAAACCGTTCATATGGTTATTACCACTCAGATAATCTGTAGTAACAAATATCATCCTGATACAAAAGTTCTATCACACCGAGTCATTCAATCCCTACTGTTGGGTGTGGCATGACCCATATGATTTTTAGATTCCTATACTATCGTGGTCTTTAAAAACAGATGGACGGAGTGGATTTGTTACGGACAGGGCCGACACAGCCCCGGGTACAGGTATGTTACTGTTCGACGGCACATGCAATCTGCTCTCGTCCTCGAGGGGTTTGCAAGTTGCAAATAAAGGTGGGCATTCTTAACCTGATCCGGTGGATCCGACCCGATCAGACCCGATTCGACCCGATCAGAACCGAACCGACGGCCTGGATCGGTAAGGATCGAGTAGGATCAATCAGATCCGATCGTCTTTCGAATCGATGCCGGATCGTGGTCCATCCTAACCGACTTGACCCGAAACCCGAACCGAATGGATCCGACCCGAACCAATCCTGCCCGATCCGGAACGGGTACTTCCGGTATATATAAGTTTTAAGTTTTTTACCTGATACTTCTACCGCTCTTTCTTTCTTACCTCGAACGAATTTTTACCCTCTTTCTCTCAGAACCTGCCGGTCTCTTCTTCTAACCCGAGAGCAACAAGTCCGACCGTCCCTCGATCCTCTCTTCTTCTGACCCCAGCAACGACGGTCGTCCCTGCTTCGAAGAAGGCAGGTATGTTTCTGTCCCTGGTTCGAAGAAGGCAGGTATTTTTTTTTGTTTTTTTTTTTTTAATTTCTTTTCCCTAAGTTCATAACTGAACGATTCCAAACCCTAACCTAATCAGATAATCAGATCTACTAGGTTGGAAGTTAGAACTATCACGGGGTTCATCTGGTGCAGAAATCAACCCTATCTGCTCCTCAGGTGGGCCACACATGAGAACAATGTGTAGCCATTGATAAATAGAAAAATGTAAATGTGGTCCACCTGATGATTCGATATAGAATGTTTACTTATAAGGTGATCATCATATTGGTGCCAACCTACTGGATGGTTTGGATTTTGTACAAGTATGAAAGGTTGAAAGTTATGTACTAGTTGTACCATAACTTACGGACCAACCGGCTGGACTTAAGACGTGATTATCAGAAATCGGATTGCGTACTGAGGACGCTTTTATCGTACTGAGTAAACTCAGTTGGGCCCACT
Source organism: Magnolia officinalis (assembly GCA_021015155.1). Classification (NCBI taxonomy): domain Eukaryota; kingdom Viridiplantae; phylum Streptophyta; class Magnoliopsida; order Magnoliales; family Magnoliaceae; genus Magnolia; species Magnolia officinalis. Next base: position 106,443,774 of record JAJHSJ010000004.1, read on the forward strand.
GTGAATGTACGTGGTTTATCCACACTGTCCATCAATTTTTTCTGCTAATTTTAAGGGTTAATCCCAAATTTGAAGTAAATCCAAAGCTCAAGTGGACCATACCACAAGAAACAGAGTGGAAAAATGATTTCCACCGTTGAAACCTTCCGAAGGCCCACAATAATGTTTATTTGTCATCCAACACGTTGGTAAGATTTAAAAAACATGGATAAAGAGAAACCACAAACATCAACTTGATCCAAAACTTCCGTGGCCTCCAAGAAAATTTCAATGGTAGAAGTTCAATAACACTGTTTCCTGTGGTGTGGTCCACTTGAGATTTTTATATGCTTCCGTTTTGGGTTCAAAGTCCTAAAATTATCTATTAATATGGATGAACGGAGTGGATGAAATACAGAAATAACGGTAGACCCCACAGAGGTTACTCAGTACGAAACCGCTTCCAACCTGTCAGTAGCTAATCCGCGTCCCTCACGCCAGCTGCACAGCTGTACATGTCTTGCGAAGACGAGCGGCATACGCGCCTCGAGCTCCGAGTTGTACGAACGGCTCAAATGAGATCAAAGGTACATGGCCACACCATGATGTATGTTTTATATCCACGCCGTCCATCCACTTGGAGAGATCATTTTAGGGCAAGATCCAGAGAATGAGTTAAATCCAAAGCTCCAGTGGAACCCAGCAGAGAAAACAGTGGGGGCAATGACGCCCACCGTTAAAACCTTCTAAAAGCCACGAGAGAGTGTTAGATCAGCCTGATATTTGTGTTTTCCCTTCTTTCATGTCCTTTTTAACTTTTGAACGAGTTGAATTTCAAATAAACATTATGGTGGGCCGTAGGATAGTTTCAACGGTGGGAATCACTCTCCCCACTGTTTTTTGTGGTGGGGTCCGCTTCAAATTTTTATCTGCTTAGTTCTATGGTTCATATTGTAAAATGATATCTCAAAATGGATGGACGGTGTAGATACAACACATACATCATAGTGGGCCCACAAAACTTGGTGACGCCACTTCAGTAGCATAATCCGCGGCCCACCCGTTCCGTTCGTACAACCCGGAGCTCGAGGAGCGTCAGTGCTCGTCTTAGCACGACGCGTACCCAGAGCCGCTTCTTATAGCTGGTGTCAGGTATTTTTTTTTATTTTTTTTATTTCTTTTGTTAGCTTATTAGTACACCTGAATGATGGTATTGTACTTTAACTTGAAGCTTCTTCAGGAAGCTATGAGACGTGGTCACGCGAAGTTTCTTCAGGAAGCTCTTAAGTAGAGCTTCTTAACGAAGTTGGTGGAGCTTGTGTGGGGGGCGTTTTGAATTTTTTGGTTCATCCACACCGTCTATCAGTTTTTTCCTATCATTCGTTGAAAAAATGAAGGATCCGAACCTTTCCTAATCCGATCCGACTTGGGTTTCCTTACCGGATCAGACACGAATCGGATCTAAGTCAGCAAAGTTCGGATCTATTCGAGTCCGATGACCCGGATCCGGTACCGGTTCTGATCAAGTTCGGGTCATACCCTGCAAATTTTGAATCTGATCAAGTTGGACCGAATCCGATCGGACTCGGTCCGATGCCCAGATCTAGTTGCAAAACCGGTCCTGGCTATTACCCCAACAGGAAGAAACTACCTTTATATATATATATATATATATATATATATATATATATATATATATATATACTACGCATCACGATGGAGCCACACAGTTCGACCTCATGGGACGTTCGAGCTGATGGGAAAAGGTACAGTGTTGCTCCAGCTGATGGGAACGTCCCATGAGGTCGAGCTGTGTGGGCCCCACCGTGATGCGTTTCGAACATCTAGCCCATCAGTCAGATGCACCATTCCATCGTGGGCCTAGGTCTCAAAAATCAAGTCAATCCGTGACTTGTGTGGGCCACACCACATACAGAAGTTGAGAGGAGCCGTGCACCATTAAAACATTCATAATCATTTTTGTGGGCCCACAGAGATGTGGTTTGCAAATCCAGACCATCCATTATGTGTGTCCCACTTGGATGAGGGTTTAGACCAAGTTTCAACAGCATTCAAAACTCAGGTGGGCCCCACCAAGTGCTTTTATATGTTTTTGGTATGTCTTCACATGATTTTAGATGGTATGGCCCACCTGAGTCCCGTATACGGATGATTTTTGAGATATCCCATAATTTAAAGGGGACGCATCATATGCAGTGTTCATGTTCGAAACGCATCACGGTGGGGCCCACACAGCTCGACCTCAAGGGACGTTAAAATCAGCTGGAGCGCATCAGATGGAAAAAGTACAATGCAATGCAAACAGCTGAGCCTGAGGCCAGCCGTGCAATGTTTGCCTACACCCCACCCACAAAGAAAAACCTAGCCCAAGCCCGTATAGTTGGTGACAGACGGCAAGAAACAGTCCGACCAGGCCTTCCCTGAAGAACTACTCAGGCCCATTACCAGGTCTAGTCACCCACTTTTGTGCAAGATCTGGCCTGTTGACTCGGTCTGCAACATTATCGCTGGTCTGGGCCGGTTTAATGGGCTCTTAGACAAAACCTAACCACAGCTCGGTTATAAACAGGCTTCAATTTAAGCCGTACAATGCGCTCGAGCTGATGGGAACGTCCCATGAGGTTGAGCTGTGTGGGCCCCACCGTGATGCGTTTCGAACATCTACCCATCAGTCAGATGCACCATTCCATCGTGGGCCTAGGTCTCAAAAATCAAGTCAATCCGTGACTTTGTGGGCCACACCACATACAGAAGTGGGGAGGGGCCGTTCACCATTAAAACATTCATTACCATTTTTGAGGGCCCACCGAGATGTAGTTTACAAATCCAGACCATCCATTATGTGTGTCCCACTTGAATGAGGGTTCAGACCAAGTTTCAGACGCATAAAAAACTCAGGTGGACCCTACCAAGTATTTTTATATGTTTTAACGGTGTCTTCACATAATTTTAGATGGTATGGCCCACCTGAGTTCCATATACGGATGATTTTTGGGATATCCTATAATTTAAAGGGTACCCATCAAATGCACGGTGTTGATAGTCGAAACACATCACGGTGGGGCCCACACAGCTCAACGTCACGAGAGCTTATATATAATATATATATATATGGTAAGTATATATCTAATATATATATATATATATATATAAGTGTTGGGAAGTTACAATGCGCTCGAGCTGATTTTAATGCCCCATGAGCTGTGCTGTGTGGGCCCCACCGTGATGCGTTTCAAACATCTACCCCATCAGTCAGATGCACCATTCCATCGTGAGCCTAGATCTCAAAAATCAAGTAAATCTGTGACTTGTGTGGTCCACACCACATGCAGAAGTGGGGAGGGCCCATGCACCATTAAAACATTCATAACCATTTTTGAGGGCCCATCGAGATGTAGTTTGCAAATCAGCCCATCCATTATGTGTGTCCCACTTGAATGAGGGTTCAGACCAAGTTTCAGGCGCATGCAAAACTCAGGTTGGCCCCACCAAGTGCTTTTATATGTTTTAACGGTGTTTTCACATAATTGTAGATGGTATGGTCCACCTGAGTTCTGTATACGGTTGATTTTTGGGATATCCCATAATTTAAAGGGTACCCATCAAATGAACGGTGTTGATGATCGAAACACGTTCACGGTGGGCCCACACAGCTCGACCTCACGGGAGCTTATCGTCAGCTAGAGCGCATTGTACCCCCCCCCCGATAGATATATATATATATATATATATATATATATATATATATATATATATATATATATATATATATATATATATATATATGTTTTATCCACACCGTCCTTTCATTTTGAAAAGATCATTTTAGCATATTAACCCAAAAAAGGGGATAGATTGAACGCTCAAGTGGACCACATCACAAGACGCCGTGTGGATTGAATGCTTACCGTTGAAAACTTCCCAGTGCCCACTTATTCGAAATCCAACCTGTTCATCAGGTCACATGGACCTGGATTAAGGGAAGACGTAAATATCAGTTTGATCCAAAAATTCTGTCACCCCATAAAATTTTCAAAGATAAGCGTTCAATCCCCACTTCTTCCAGTAGTGTGGTCCACGTGAGCTTTAATATGTCTCATTTTTAATCTCATGCCTTAAAATGATCCCAAAGAATGGATGGACGGAGGGGATAAAACATAAAAAATCACGGTGGGCACCACAGAGCCACTGACAGGACCGTCCGTCCAAGCAAACCTCAACGGCATGGAATGTTGGCTCGTGTGTACCGTGATTCACCTCTCCATCATACACGTGGCGTGCTATCAGCATGGAACGGCTACAAGGTGGTCCCTCTCTGTATGGACGATAGGCCAAAAGTTAAACTGATCACATGATTCCCTGCCCTACAAATGGACAGCTTAAAGCAAAAGTAGAAAACGATTCACACTGAAATGAGCAAAACTGCAAAGTGCATTGATTGAACGGTAAGGATCGTTTGTTGAATCCAGCTCTCTACTGTAGAGTATAGATGAAGCGACAATACTCCTGTGATAGTTTACCACCGTTTCAAAAATAACAGTGACTTGACCTCATGACACATGGAACTTGTGTATGACCATCCAAACCATCCAAATTGCGAGACACATGGTAGATGACGTATACGTTGAAAATCACAGAGATCATGAAATGGTGACATTCCAGCTGATGGGTATCAGATGGACGGTTAAAACTAAATAGCATGAGGTCCCAATCAGAGGGTCAATATCATCTGTTCAGCGTACTTTTTGGGTCATGATGGTCCATCCACAATAGAGTCATCCATTTGGATATTTGGACCGTCTGAAATGTGTGTGGCACGACTATTCCATGTGTACGGTGGAAGAGTCACCCTCGCTTTTAAAAGGTGGTGAACTATCACGTGAATCTAGCCATCGATATGGATGACAATCCATGTGACGCCGATTGAATACCTACAGACCTTTTTTCGTAAAACATCATACGGTTGACACCACGTCTGCAGACTGCAATCTATTTACTTTTTTTTTTTTTCCTCTTTTCTTTTTTCTTTTTCTTTTTTTTTTTTCTTTTTCTTTTTTACCCCAAGTATTATAAAAAATTAAAAAGTATGCATTAAAAAGTTAGAGAGGATACAAGCATATGTGATGTAGACGCAGACATTTTCATGATTAAGATGGATAAAAAAAGGCCCGATTGGAAGCAGAGGCGATCTGGACTATCAGAACTTAAAATAGACGTATCTCACGAATCGAAATGAGCTATGGACGTACCATATATGATTTTGAGGTACAACGAGCTACTTTAGCCACCCAAACCCCGCTATGTCGGATTGCCCATGCAGAATTTATAAAATATCATTAGATGACAGTCATATTCCTATTTTAATGTCGTTTTTATGATATATAGTGAGTTTTAATTTCAGTATAACTCTTCATTCATTAGGCTTTAGAAGTTGTGCCCACTTTCAAAAGTGCTTAGAATAATTAGGGAAGGTCATGATTTGGCCAAATAGGATACTTACTATTTTTGGCCGAAAACCATGTACACTAGTAGAGATCATGGCCGTCTATAAATAGTAAGTCGCAAATTCTAATTGTAGTTTGATTCCGAAACTTTTTCCATGGCTTAGTATCCCTATTTAAAAGGGGGTGTAAACTTGTTTATTCAATTGTCAATCGATTTATGAAAATTTTAGAATATTATTTCTATTTTCTTACTTTTTCCTGGTGAATTCAAGAATTCTATATGAGGAGTCCAAAGAAGCTCAGTAGATCAGAGTAGTTATCCGCATGAGGAAGACGATGATCGACATCATCACGTTCATCCCTACGTCAATATGCAAAGTAGGTAGCCCAACAATGATGTATGTGTTGTATCCACATTGTTCATCCATTTGAAGAAATCCTTTTAAGAAATGAGACAAAAAAATGAGGCTAATCCAAAGCTCAAGTAAATCCATTGTAGCAAAAAAGAAGAAGCGAGGATTGAACTTATAAATAGGTTGGATCTCAAATAAACATCATGATAAGTGTCACTGCCCCCACTGTTATCTATAATGGGCTCCACTTAAGCTTTGGATCTACTTCAGCTTTTGAGCTCATGCCTTAAAATGATCTCACCAAATGGATGAATAGTGTGGATGCAACACATACATCATTGTGGGGCCCACAAAACTCACAATTATTCATTTTGTGGAGAATATTTTATATGTTTAGAAACAAATATAGCATACAAAATACCTTAATTTAAACACAAATTAACGTAGCAGATGGTGCAAACAACTAAGGGAGAAGATCAATGTCTTCTGTGTAAGAATCATCCTTAAATTCACAAAAGAGAAAAAAAAAAAAATGAATGAAAATTTCAAAAAATAATCTTTTAAATTCATTCAACAGATGATGAATTCAGAGCATTACAATGGTAACTTATGGCCCGAACTACTTTAATAAGATCTTTTGAATTTTGAAAAAGTAAAAACTTTAGTTTAAGCATTAAAACAGACTTTTTAATTGCAAAATGATTCCTTTTATTACTCTTTGAATTGTGAAATGATCTTTTTTAATCTATTTGGGAATTACTCAGCAGACTCGTCCTACAGTCACAAAAATGTCATAACTCCTCGCAAGAGACTGCTATCTATTCTTGCTTCCCTATGTTTCCATTTTGAAAAAAAAAAATGTAATTGACTAAACGACTCAATCAGGCCACACCAAATCACGCCGAATCAACCAAGTTTTTTGACTTAACAATTCTTGTCAATTCGAGCTCATTAGCAAGTTTTCCAATACTCAAATTGAAATCTTGTCAAGTCGAGTTGACTCAGTGTAGTTTCAAGTTGAGTCCCCGAGTCCTTAGAACTATAGACATAAGTCTCGATTTCATGTTGGGATTGCTGACAATGAAGTGGACCGTTTATCTAAAATGGCTTATTTTGTCTCGCATTATAAAACCATGGATACATTGATTGATTGAATAAACGGTCTCGCGGAGCATTACTCTAGCCCAAAATGCCAAATTCACGAGCATTTTTTCGTCAACAGTCGAATTTTGAGTCTTATGAGAAGATCTGAAATCTAGAATTAGACAGGTCACTGCTGTTGAGATTTTATGCTATTGCTGTGTTTTGTATTTCACTCCACTTGCAAATTCGTGCCGAGAGTCTAACGATTGTGCTATGTACTTTGTAGACAGTCCTGCATTTGTACCCATCAATGAAACTCATTAGGCTCTAGAAAATTCATCAATATCATTGTTGTCTTGTAGTCATCATCTTCTTCTTTTCTTTTCTTTTCCTTTTCTCTTCTTCTTCCTTTGACTCGAGTAGGCTAACTCATTGAAAAGGCCCACTTCCGAGAGTACTCTAGTTAGTTTTCCCAACCCCATGGCTAGCCCATGACTTGACCGAGTTAACTCAAGTGTGCCTGAGTTCACCTGCCTCGTTTGAAAGCTATGTTTTCTATCCTAAACGTTCGCATACCTTCCTTACACCATAATCCTAAAACTTGGGTTGACTTAAAACTCGGCTCAGTCAACTCAATTAGGTGAGATTTTGAGTTCAGCCACTCGGTCAACTCGACACAACTCAAGGTGACTAGAACCGAGTCACTCGATGAATTGGGATAGTGAACATTAATAAAATATAACGAAGAGGAAAGAATTAGAACCCAGGCCAAGACCTCTATTACAAGAAAGATGAACATAACCAATGCAACATTAGGTGTTTAATTGACAGAATTTGCGTCTATGTCATTTTTACCTAAACCATGTTAAGTATCTACTAACATTCCCAATTTCATGGGAAAAGGTTCTATGAGGTTGACCTAATGGACATGAGATCGAGATCTGTGGGCCCTACTATGATGTGTGCTATGTATTCACACCGTGCATTTGATGGGTCTCTTGTAAGTTGTAGGATGTCTCAAAAATCAGTCATATCGGGAACTCAAGTAGACTACAATTGAAAATCATGTAAATCCATGCTTAAAATATCTAAAAGCACCTGGTGGGGTCACCTAAGTGGAATAGCCTGAAATTTGGTGTGACCCTCATCCAAATGGATGTCTGCACAACATCTCATTGGGCCCTATAAATGATAGGAAGGTTTCAATAGATGGGCATCCAATCTCAATTGTTGTCTATGTTGTGGTCCGCCTAAGTCATGGATTAGTCTCAATTTTAAGCCCATGGACCACCATGAAAGCGGTGCATCTAATTAATGGTATGATGGACACGTATTACTAGGGCCCATGGAGCTCGACCTCATAGAACCTTTTACCATTTTCTTTTACTTTATAATATTAAATATTGTATTAAGTCGGATTAAGTTTTTGAGTCAACTTGAATCCAATGAACATCAAGTCGAGTAAAGTACTGTTTCAGATTTTTGAAATATGTCTTACACTCGGGTAACACATGGACGAGTGCTCTCTCTGTTATAAATATATTGATTTTAAAATATATTTTAATAATATATTATAATAATTTATTTGAAAAAGATGTTTGAAAAAACACGGTTTTCAAGTTTTTGGGAATAGTTCCACATGGGAAAGAGAAGAGAAGGAAATCTGGTTTAAATGAAAACAGTGGAGTATTATAATATTTACCTTCGTAGTCCGTGGACTATGGACCTTGCGTGTTCCAGTGCGAAGCACTGGAACACCCGCGCTCGGGCACGGGCTCGGACTCGGACTCGGACTCGGTCTCGGGCTCGGGCTCGGTGCGAGGGCGTGGGCTTGTGAGGCAGTGTGGCTGTAGAGGCGCTAGTGGCGCACTTTGCACTTCGCTCGTGTCGCAGAGGGTTGCTCCCTTCGCGAACCGGAGCGAGACGGGTGCGAGTCGCGGTGCGACTAGTGGCTAATGCAGATGGTTGGCTGGACGTAAATCTAGAGGACTGAATGAGAGTCCTCTGATTATATAGGGCTGGCTGGAAATATAGCTGTTGCACAAATGTGTAACAGCTATGGAGTTAATTACAGAAACTGTTGCTAACAGTCATAAAACGGCTAGCCCAACAGCTATAAAATGGCTAGTCAGCTCTCTCACAACAGCCATAAACGGCTAGTTTCCAACAGCCATATAACGGCTAGTTACTCCAACAGCTAGAAAACGGTCATGGAATTTAATTCCCTGGACCATAAACCCCAGCCATCATAGCCTATAAAAAGAGGGTCTAGATGGGTTTCCAAACCATCTCAACTCACTCCAGCAAATCCATACGAATTTCCAGCAACAAAGCAAGGCTTGAACCTTAGCTTGAAGAATAGACCAGAGGTGTGGTCTAGGACTGTTCAACTGAACCAGTGGCTGACGAATTGAACTGACCAGTGCAGTGGTCAAACTCCTTTTTCTCTTTCTTCTCTTTCTTTGGGATTTTTCTTTTATATTGTAATATTGCCAGATAGTGTGTAAAAGAGTTCCATTTGGTGGGCCTTCGTGTTTGCTGAACGCAGACCCACACCAGGCTTGTCGTATCCTAGAAGCAATTTGCCTGTAACCTATCAGCATACTCAATCCACTTGAGTAGGGGCAAATAACGCTTTAAGGACAGCGTTTCAGACGTGCTTCAGCCTGTCCTTAGTTCTGACCTGATCGTAGTGATTTTTGGTTTCCATATTATACAGATATTACATTAATCTGTATAAAATTCTCAACAATCTTAAAGCGTTATTTAATGGAAGCCGACAGTGTTTCATCCATCAAGCTGATGAATCAGGACTTGATACGTCTTGATCGGTTCGATGGAACCAATTTTACGAGATGGCAAGACAAGCTAAAATTTCTCCTAACGGCGCTAAGGATCTACTACATACTAGATCCAAATTTGCAAGCACTACCTGAAGCAACCGACGACGACACACCTGAACAGGTGGCCGCCCGCACCAAACGAGCCGAAGACGAACTCTTGTGTCGAGGACACATTCTGAACGCTCTCTCCGACCGACTGTACGATCTGTACCAACAGACGTCATCAGCAAAGGAGATCTGGACTGCTCTGGAGTTCAAATACAAAGCTGAAGAAGAAGGTACCAACAAGTTCTCATCGCCAGGTATTTTGACTTCAACATGGTAGATAACAAACCGCTGCTACCCCAAATCCAAGAATTGCAGCTAATAGTAAACAAAATCAAAGCGATAAAGATAGATCTTCCTGAATCATTCCAAGTCGGGGCTATAATTGCCAAATTGCCACCGATGTGGAAAGACTATAGAAAGAAGTTGCTGCATAAAACTGAGGACTACACACTGGAACAAATCCAGAAACACCTCAGAATTGAGGAAGAATCCCGTAACCGCGACAGAAAGAATGATAACGGGAATGCCTCGTCCAAGGTTCATGCAGTAGAGAACTCTAATAACAAACATCCCGAGAAGGACAATTCCCTGAAACCCAATAAAGGGAAATTCAAGAAAAACACCCAAAAGAAGAACGGAAAGTTCAAAGGCCCATGCCATGTCTGTGGAAAAACCGGGCACTATGCTCGAGTATGCCGATATCGCAAGTCTAAACAAGAGGCAAGTGCAGTAGAAGAAGGCGATATAGTGGCTATGATCACTGAGGTGAATACCATCCAAGGCAAAGTTCCAGGTTGGTGGTATGATACTGCCGCTACAGTACATGTGTGCTACGACAAATCAGCCTTCAAAACCTATGAGGAATTGACCGATGGTCAAGAAGTCCAAATGGGTAATGAAGTCCGATCAAAGGTCGTCGGCAAAGGAACTGTCGAACTGATATTCACATCTGGGAAGAAAGTGATTCTGACCAATGTACTGCACGTTCCAGACATGAGGCGAAACTTAGTTTCTGGGGACCTTCTGGGTAAACCAGGCATAAGGGTGGTGTACGAGTCAGGAAAACTGATCCTGTCCAAGAATGAGAATTTTGTCGGGAAGGGGGATATGCTTGTAACGGAATGGTTAAGTTTTCTCTGAATGAAAGTAGCACTTCTGCGTATATGGTTGAATCCTCTGGACTGTGGCATGATAGACTAGACTAGCCATATAGGGTATAGTACCTTGAAGTTCATGGCTAAGAATGGTTTAATCTCATACACAGATAATGAAACCGAAAATGTGAAGTGTGCATACGATCCAAAATGACGAAGAAACCTTTTCCAAGTGTTGAAAGATCGTCTCAAATATTGGATCTTGTGCACAGTGATATCTGTGAGTTAAACGGCATTCTTACTCGTGGAGGTAAACGGTACTTCATAACCTTTATAGATGATTGCTCTAGATATGTGTATGTGTACCTATTAAAGAGCAAAGATGAAGCATTGAACATGTTTAAAGTATATAAAGCAGAAGTAGAGAATCAACTAAATAAGAAGATTAAAATTCTCCGTAGCGATAGAGGAGGAGAATACTTCTCCAATGAATTCGATAACTTCTGTGAAGAACATGGACTGATACATCAATGTACAGCTCCATATACACCTCAACAAAACGGAATAGCTGAAAGGAAGAATAGAACATTAGTAGAAATGGTCAACTCAATGCTGATAAGAGCAAAGTTGCCACTAAATCTATGGGGTGAGGCACTGCTTGCAGCATGCCATATTATAAACAGAATTCCGTCTAAAAAATATAGAATATCTCCATATGAAACATGGAGAGGAAGAAAACCTAACCTAGGATATCTTAAAGTGTGGGGGTGTCTTGCATATTGTAGAACCCCTGACCCAAAAAGAACTAAGTTAGGACCAAGAGCTATTAAGTGTGCCTTCGTAGGGTATGCACAAAACAGTAAAGCTTATAGACTTCTAGACATGGAGTCTAATACAATAATAGAATCAAGAGACGTTGAGTTCTTTGAGAACTCACTATCCTTGGAGTCTAAGGATAATGACATCCAATCTCCTAATAGAGAACAAGATAGCATAGCCCCACAGATAGTAGAAGCTCCTATTGAACCTCGTAGGAGTCAAAGAACAAGAATAGAGAAGAGTCTAGGAGATGACTACATAGACTCACAACGTAATATTTTATCATCTAGTAGAAGCAGATAGAGAAAATGTTATAAGACAAATACCTATAGTGATGAATATAGAAGATGATCCTAAATCATATAAAGAGGCTATATCTTCTAGAGACTCAGCTTTCTGGAAAGAAGCTATAAACGATGAAATGGAATCCATACTATCAAATCAAACATGGGAACTAGTAAACTTACCTCCAGGTTCTAGACCCATAGGTTGCAAGTGGGTATTTAGGAAGAAATATCACACTGATGGGACTATCCAAACCTTTAAAGCTCGACTAGTAGCTAAGGGTTTTAGACAAAAAGAAGGGATAGATTATTTTGACACATACTCACCTGTAGCTAGGATAACATCCATTAGGATATTATTTGCGCTAGCTTCTATACATCATCTTCACATCCATCAAATGGATGTAAAGACTGCTTTCCTGAATGGTGACCTCAATGAGGAGGTATACATGGAACAACCTGAAGGGTTCATTCTACCAGGAAATGAAAACAAAGTATGTAGATTAGTCAAATCATTGTATGGATTAAAACAAGCACCAAAACAGTGGCATGAGAAGTTTGATTCCAAAATACTATCTCATGGTTTCATGCATAATGTAGCTGACAAATGCATATACTCTAAAGTAGATGGTAGTTATATCGTTATTATTTGTCTGTATGTAGATGACATGTTAATAATAAGTAACAAAATGGAAGGTGTGACTGAAACAAAAAGGTTTCTATCTTCTGTATTCAAAATGAAGGATCTTGGACAAGTTGATACCATTCTAGGTATCAAAGTTAAAAAACATTGTGGGGGTTATGCTTTGTGTCAATCTCATTATATTGAGAAGATACTAAACAAGTTTAACCATCTAAATATAAAGGAAGCAAAAACCCCATTTGATCCAAGTATCAAGCTAAAAGAAAATACTGGAAGAACAGTTGCACAATTAGAATATGCAAGTGCTATAGGAAGTCTAATGTATGCTATGCAATGCACTAGACCAGATATCGCATATGCTGTGAGTAAACTTAGTAGGTTTACTAGTAACCCCAGTACTGAACACTGGAATGCAATCAGTAGAGTCCTTGGTTACTTAAAAGCAACCAAAGATTTAGGACTATTCTATTCAGAGTTTCCTGCCGTATTGGAAGGATATACCGATGCGAGCTGGATATCGAGTGCAGGGGACAACAAGTCTACTACAGGGTGGGTATTCACCCTAGGAGGTGCAGCTGTATCTTGGGGATCCAAGAAACAGACTTGCATAACGCATTCGACTATGGAGTCTGAATTCATAGCCCTGGCTGCAACAGGCAAAGAGGCTGAGTGGCTAAGGGATCTTCTATTAGAAATCCCTTTCTGTGTAAAGCCTATATCGGCTGTGTCACTACATTGTGATAGTGAAGCCACATTAGCTAGAGCCTATAGCGGCACTTATAATGGTAAATCTAGACATATCAGTCTTCGACATGATTATGTCAGACAATTGATTCGAGATGGAATCATTGCTATTTCCTATGTGAAATCAAGCAACAACCTGGCAGATCCTTTTACTAAACCTCTACCGAGAGAGGTAGTAAAGGCTACATCTAGAGGGATGGGGTTGAAACTCTTCAACCAAAGTTCCACCAGTGATGGTAACCCAACCTAAAGTCAGAAAATCTCTAATTTTGGGTTTAATGGGTAAGAACAAGTCACTGATATGTGGAAAGTTTTCAGCACTGAATAATAAAACCTCATCCATAATAGATAAGTGCTGAGCGTTACGATAGAGGGTTGAGTCTTAAGAACTCTTAATGAAATCCAGTCTATAGGACAAGTGTTTTAAAGTAACGGAGACACTGGAAGGATTTCACCTATATGAACGTAGAGATGGTGCCGTCTCTCATGAGAGTTAGGAGTTTTCTCTCGGGATCGTTCACGAATTAGGATAAGCACATGGCCATTAAATGTGCTGAGCAAGATTGTGGGAACTCTAATAAAACACATAGCGAATATGTGTGTGGTTTCTCCAACTCTGTTATCTAGGAATAACTGGTTCAAAGCTGCGGCTACCAGTAATTTCGATAGAGAGTTTTGAGATACTTACACTAAGGGAAGATTAAAATCGAAAGATATCTTTCTTTATGCATATAAGCTGATTATTCTGGCAATATTGTTTAAACCGAGAAAATATTTTTATAAAATCAAGTGGGGGATTGTTATAAATATATTGATTTTAAAATATATTTTAATAATATATTATAATAATTTATTTGAAAAAGATGTTTGAAAAAACACGGTTTTCAAGTTTTTGGGAATAGTCCCACATGGGAAAGAGAAGAGAAGGAATCTGGTTTAAATGAAAACAGTGGAGTATTATAATATTTACCTTCGTAGTCCGTGGACTATGGACCTTGCGTGTTCCAGTGCGAAGCACTGGAACGAACACCCGCGCGCGCGCTCGCGCTCGCGCTCGGGCACGGCATGGGCCGGGCGGTCTCGGACTACTCGGTCGAACTCGGTCTCGGTCTCGGTCTCGGACTCGGACTCGGACTCGGTCTCGGTCTCGGTCTCGGTCTCGGTCTCGGGCTCGGGCTTGGGCTCGGTGCGAGGGCGTGGGCTTGTGAGGCAGTGTGGCTGTAGAGGCGCTAGTGGCGCACTTCGCACGTGCGCATCGTGTCGCAGAGGGTCGCTCCCTTCGCGAACCGGAGCGAGACGGGTGCGAGTCGCGGTGCGACTAGTGGCTAATGCAGATGGTTGGCTGGACGTAAATCTAGAGGACTGAATGAGAGTCCCTCTGATTATATAGAGGCTGGAAATATAGCTGTTGCACAAATGTGTAACAGCTATGGAGTTAATTACAGAAACTGTTGCTAACAGTCATAAAACGGCTAGCCCAACAGCTATAAAATGGCTAGTCAGCTCTCTCACAACAGCCATATAACGGCTAGTTTCCAACAGCCATATAACGGCTAGTTTACTCCAACAGCTAGAAAACGGTCATGGGATTTAATTCCCTGGACCATAAACCCCAGCCATCATAGCCTATAAAAAGAGGGTCTAGATGGGTTTCCAAACCATCTCAACTCACTCCAGCAAATCCATACGAATTTCCAGCAACAAAGCAAGGCTTGAACCTTAGCTTGAAGAATAGACCAGAGGTGTGGTCTAGGACTGTTCAACTGAACCAGTGGCTGACGAATTGAACTGACCAGTGCAGTGGTCAAACTCCTTTTTCCTCTTTCTTCTCTTTCTTTGGGATTTTTCTTTTATATTGTAATATTGCCAGATAGTGTGTAAAAGAGTTCCATTTGGTGGGCCTTCGTGTTTGCTGAACGCAGACCCACACCAGGCTTGTCGTATCCTAGAAGCAATTTGCCTGTAACCTATCAGCATACTCAATCCACTTGAGTAGGGGCAAATAACGCTTTAAGGACAGCGTTTCAGACGTGCTTCAGCCTGTCCTTAGTTCTGACCGTAGTAATTTTTGGTTTCCATATTATACAGATATTACATTAATCTGTATAAAATTCTCAAAAATCTTCTCTCTCTCTCCCATCTAGAATCTCTCTCTCCCTTGAATGGTGAACCTTTCTTGCACTTGGTACCACTTGGACTAGCTATTACCTTAGTCCAGAGGAATGTTGTTGATGTCTCAAATATTTTCAGCAACAGGGTCCGTCGTTGCTATCAACAGACCATTCAATGCCATCAAGAGTTGTTCGTTGCCATCTATAGCTACTCGATGCCATCAGAAAAAAATAAATAAATAATCTCACGATTTGTTGCTGGACACTTTAAGTGTCCTGCTGAATGCCATCGAAAGGGGTTTGATGTCATCGACGATCCGTCGATGATATTGAAGTCCCATCGAAGTGTCATCGAGAAAATCTGAAAAATTCATATTTTATCACTTGAACGTTTTGGTATATTGTTCGATGACATCGAAAATGTTCGATGCCATCGAAGATGTTCGATACCATCAACAGTCCGTTGATTTCATCGAAGCACCATTGAACAATCGCGCGAAGTTACGTAGAATTTCGTAAGTGTTAGATTTGTTTCCTATTTCAATCGTGATTCTCCTAGAGGCTATATATATGGGTTTAATCAGGAATAAGGGAGATGTTGAAGCTTTTTAATTCCTTCCTATGGTTTTAAGGGTGTAGCTTAGGTGATTTGATGCTTGCTTAAATCGGGTAATCTTTATCTCTTGTAATTTTTTGCTTTCATAGTGCATATCTGTCACTTTATATCATGTTTTTTCTCATAAGGGATTTTCACATTAAATTCGGAGTCTTTGTGAATGGACTTGATTGTGCTATTGAAATACTTAGCTTGATTCATCTCTATGTACTTTTGCAATCCCCCAACAAGGAATGCCTTACTATAAGGAGTGCAATTTACTAGCCCCACATGCGAATAACAAGTCACACATATGATGAAACAGAACCAACCACCTAGCAAACCTTGCCATGTGGATGTCATGACTAAAAGGTCAGGATTATACTATCATCAAATGACTATGTTTATACAAAACAAATGAATAGGTAAAAGAAATCGGCCGACTATCCAAATTTTAGTTAGGCTCATTTCATTTAAGTTACCCTCAATGCTCCCTTCTTTGCATCCGGGCAACCCTTTTTCCCTATTTTTCCTTATTTGAGGTGTCGGCTTTACCTGACCTGAAATATGGGACGTCTCCTCCTCCTTGGCCTTGGGTGTGAACTTTCCCTAAATAGAGAGTGTGGGTTCTTTTTCTCCCAAGCTCATGGTGTGGGTTTCTTTTTTCTTTTTTCTTTCTCTCTTTCCTCTACCTGGCTTGGGATGTGGCCCCTCTTGTATTTTTTAGGTTGTCGCCCTTTTAAAAGAAAGTAGAATCTTTTCTTACCTTTCCAAAAAAAAAAATTGTTAAGCATGTGGCCCACCTAAAATCCATATAAGCCTGATTTGAGATGGCATCTCCACGACCTGGATAACTCGATGAGATGCTTTTGTGTAGCACACATGTGCCTTGTTCCATTTATGCAGCATCTACACTTTACTAAGGGTGCAATGGACCTGAGAGCCCTTCACCCTGGCCTTGGCGTGGCTGACCTGATCAGATTAGTCTAGCCCTAAAAGTTAAAGAAAAATTTCATATATGCTTTTATATCATTAATTATCAGTAGGAGTGTGTATTCATGAAATATCATGCTCTTTTAGAGTATTAAAGTTTTTTGTGTCACACTTGTATACGTGAATTTAAATGAATATTTGGCGTCTAAACTAGATCAATCTACAATTTGGAAAATCTAAAAGTGCATGCATATCATCCACTATACTTCATTGGGCAAATAGCAGGTAGGCAAGATGAGGGAAGAAATGTGGATTTAGCCAAAAGAAATACCCACCATATTGGCTATTGGAAGTTGTTGATCTCATTTATTTTAGGATTTTTGTGAAGTAGTGCCCCATTATCATGGAATTTATATATCCAGTACCTTTTTTAAAAAGCTTTTCATTAAGCAACCTCATTAGTTTAAAGCTTGTTTTTGACAAAATTGTTGTTTTTCAGAAACACCATTTCTAGAAAATAATGAGAGATATTTGCCTTTATTATTCTTTAACAACATTTTCTTAGGGAAAAAAAAAAACCCTCATCTTCGCTTTGTTGTTTGAACAAAAGGAATTTTCATTGAACTTTGAGTTAATGTGTGCCACATGCACACTCTCTACTATCATGCATCAAGTCTCATTTATAGCTTGCCTATCATAGAACCTTTGTACTCCATGTAGTTGAAAACCTTTGTCATTCCCAATCTTTCATAGGTCTCTCCTTTCTTTTCTATTTTAGAGGCTGTTTAATAGCTCGGTTTTGGATGTATTTAGGAGTAAATGGATTTCTAGTGGTTACTTTTTGCATTGGGGATCAATGTATTTAGAGGTAAATGAAGTCAACAGTATTTGAGATACAGAATTTTGATGTGCTTTAAAATTTTACCTTTTTACAATGATTTGAGTATAATTGGAGTTAAATGCCTTTTTATTTTCCTTTTAAAGGTAGGAGAGTCGCATTTTTAACAAAAGTGTGATGTGGCTACTATCCGTTATACATGTAGCATGTTGGTGATATCTAAAACAACTCAATTATTAGCTGCAAAACTAAAATCAAAGTAATAGAATCATCAAAACTGTTCAAATGTTGGTCATCTAAATAAACAGTTAAAAAACATTGGCAAGTTAATTGTTTGTGATCCTTATATTTGTGGCTCACTCGAACTTTAAAATTTTGTCATTTTTTTTTACTGAAGTACATATTTCAATATCTTTATTTCAACTATCCTGTTAAATATCAAATATGTGTAACAATTTAGGATATTAAAGCCGATTTAATTAATTAATTTTAAGTTCCTATCAATGTACTAAAACATTCTAATGCATTTCAATTATAGGCATCCAAACACAAATTTTAAATTTCATTACCTTCCAATTACAAGCTACCAAACATAATTGAAAATTCAAAATCACATCAATTCTAAATGCATTCCAAATGCAAGCTTCCAACTTGGCCCGAGGTGAATTAGAGTTATACATGCCTCGTGATGTTATCACATGTGGCCGAAGATGCTGGTAGGATTGCCTCATTGAGGCATGTTTATTGTTGGGTCAGTCACACATGAGCGCCTCAAAACTAACATTTTCCTTGCGCTGCTGGCCTGACATTTGCTGGAACCTGTATTCCTTGTTGCCCCAGTTTGATGAGCATTTCCCAATCTCACACATCTCAAAGTTGTTGGGTGAATTGAAAACAAAATCCTTACTAATGTGGAAACATTAGAGCATTTTAGTCATTTACAAAAGTCATCTACCTGTTATAACTGGCATTGAGAATAGGAGGGCACTAGCTCCATTTAGAGCTATACACGAGCAGACTATAGCTCGAGTACTCGCTCGACTCGACTCGGAATACTCGACTCGTACTCGACTCGCCTGAGTTAGAGCCGAGTACGAGCGGGTTTTCACTCCTCGTTTAGATTACGAGTACGAGTCTATCGGTACTCGACTCCTTACTCGACTCGTACTCGACTCGTACAAGTGTATATAAACGCCCGAAAAAAAAATAACCTACCCCACTGGTCGTTTTCAAGCAGCGCCCGACCCCTTTCTCCCAGCGAGCTTTCAAAATCTCTCTCTCTCTCTCTCTCTCTCTCTCTCTCTCTCTCTCTCTCTCTCTCCCTCTCCCAGAGGCCAGAGCCCGTCGGCCATCCCTCTTCTTCCCTCTCTCTCTCTCTCTCACTCACCCCTGTCCCCTGTCCGGCGGTGCTGATAGACCCTGCTGCTCGTCCCTGCGTCCTCTCCGGTGCCTCAGCTCGTCGCTGCCACTCGTCCCGTCGTCCGTCATTGCCCTGCCCTGCACGCAGCTGCCGGTCGTCCCTCTTCTGCTCGCTCGGTAAGGCCTGGGGTTGATTTTTTATTTTTTATTGCTAATATATAGTAGAAATTGCTAATATAATTGTGGGATTAAGATCGTTGGAGGGGGATTGAACGCCCGGTCGGTACGATTGAACTTTCTAAGGCTCACTGTACTGTTTACTTGCCATCCAATTTTAGGGCCTGTTTGGCCGGGCAAACGCCCAGTCGCCCACCATTAAAAACTTTCTAGTGCCCACTGTACTGTTTACTTGCCATCCAATTTTAGGGCCTATTTGGCTGAGCGAACTGGATGGGATTAGATCCAATTTTAGGGCCTGAACTCGCACTCGATACTCAACTCATGTGCTCGTACTCGGACTCGACTCGACTCGTTTACTACTCGTACTCGGGCTAGTAGAGTACGAGCAGGGGGTCATATTACTCGGCCGAGTAGAGCCCGAGTACGAGCAGCGGTCGGTCGTTAAGAGTCGAGTACGAGTAGGGCAATACTCGACTCGTGTACAGCTCTAGCTCCATTCAATGCCAATGAAAAAACGTATATTGTGTGGGAAGATGGTTGAAAAGTTAAAAATTCTTCATGAAATGACTATTTTGTCCTTTTTATTATAGGTCTAATGTCTGTACACGTGCACATGACACTTTTTCATTGAATGTCATTGTATGCATTCAACACACACACAATAGAAGGTACGAAGGGACTTCGATTCAGTAGTGACCACTCCAGTACCCGCGCTCGATACTGGTCGGTATTGGAAAAGCACTAGGCCCCACCATGATGTATGTGTTTTATCGATCTTATCCATTCATTTTGCCCGCTCATTTGAGGATATAAGCTAAACAATGAGGTAAATCCAAAGCCCAAGTTGACCACACCACATGAAGCAGTGGGCATAGTGATGCCCACCGTTGAAATCTTCCAGGGGCCCATGGCTATCCAACCTGTTCATAAAGTCACGTATCCCTGGATGATTAGAAAACACAAAAATCAACTTGATCCAAAACTTCTGTGGCCCACAAGAAGTTTTCAACAATAGGCATTGAATCTCCATTGTGCTCTACTTGAGCCTTTATCTACCTCAATTTTTGAATGATGTACTAAAATAAGACAGCAAAATGGATGGGCAACATGGATAAAACACATCCATCATGGTAGGGTTCATAGAGCTTCGACCAGTATTGGCCAATACCGAGCTCAGTAGTGGAGGGGTCACTGCCGAATCTGAGTCGCTCTTAAGATGATAATTACCAGGACTATTGGGGTAGGTTAATAAAGAAAAAAATGCAACACAACTAGTTATACATCTAACTAATTGTATTTGATGCTTACCATGATGTTTGTATAACATTTGACCTGTCTAGCAAGGTAGTCTCACCATGAAAATTGGATGTCCCAAAAATTAGATCCATTCAATTATAAGTGGGCCACAAATGGTAAATAATATAAACAACTGTCCAACAACCTTTATGTTCATATGATATGAGGCACATCTAATTGTTAGATTTACCTGATTGTTGGAGCATTGCGTTTTTGTTGGAGGGGTGTCATGGTATATCAGTGGGATGGCATAAAAATATTACAATTGGCCCCACACACCAACCAGTTTGGATTCATGAAAACGAAAGGAAAGGAAGTTTTATTTCCATGGAATTCAATTTCTATTGTTTGTTAATCCTTTTTTTTTTATGTAAAAATTGTAGAAAACACTACTTCTCACTTTTTATCTTTTGAAAACAAAAAAATAAAAATAAAATAAATAAATAAATAAATAAAACAATAATTTCTTTCTTACAATTTTCTGAAATAAAGTTTAAGTAAGAAATACTATTCCCTTTCCCATGCTTTTCACAAATCCAAATAAACCCTAAATAAATATAAAAAGTATCTTTTTCTTTTTGGAGGCAATTTGGGTGGTCGGACCTCGGTGATGTGTTGATGTCATTAAGTTCTCATCATTATGTATGTGTTATATCCACACCCTCCATCCATTTTGCAAAATCATCTCAAGGCATGAACCAAAAAATGATCCAAAACTTTTGTGACTCCTAAGAAGTTTTTAATGGTAGACGTTCAATCCCCACTGCTTTCTCTTGTGTGGTCCACTTGAGCTTTAGATCTATCTATTTAATCATACCCTAAAACTATCTCCCCAAATGGACAAACAGCTTGAAAATAAAACATACATCATGGTGGGGCTCATATAAGTTGGTGACGTCAACACACCACGAAGGTCGCACACCATGCAATCTGCCCAATCCAAACACGGGCTAACATTTCAAGCCCAAGTCCAGGCGTTGGACCAAGTTTAGTGGTCCAAGCCCTAACTCCTTAGGATTGGGTCATCCGGGCCGTTCCAAGCAACCATGCCCATTGCCACCCTCATTACTAGGCGCATTGGAGCATGTACACCTGGCATTTCCTAACATTTTAAAGGGCGCGGATTGGATACAGCCAAACCGCTACTGAAGTGACGTCACCGAGCTCTGTGGACCCACCATGATGCATGTATTGTATCCATACCGTCCAACCATTTGGAGAAATAATTTTATGGCATTACAAAAGGAATGAGATAGATCTAAAGTTCAATTGGACCCCACCATAGAAAACATTGGGGACAGTGACATCCACCGTTCAAAACTTATTATGGGCCACAGTACTTTCCGATCAAGCTGATTTTTTTTATTTTTATTTTTCACTTCATCTATCTCTATGTTAACTTATGAATAGGTTGGATCTCAAAATACATCACGGCCAGCCTTATAAATGTTTCAACGGTGGGTATGACTGCTCCACGGTTTTCTGTGGTGGGTCCATTTGAACTTTAGATCAATCTCATTCTTTTTGTAATGCCATAAAACAATCTCTAAAAATGGTTGGACCGTATGGATACAACACATGCATCATGGTGGGGTCCACAGAGCTTGGTGACATCACTTCAGTAGCCATCTGGATACTGACCATGTCAGTATCTAATCCGCTTCCATTTTACAATGGGCTGCCTTGAGCCAGGTCAGATTAGGTCCGACTCAAGGCCTAAACCCCTCATGGATGGTCCCTAGGAAGTTTTTAATGGTCATGCATTCAATCACCACCGTTTCCTCTAGCATGGTCCACCTACGAAATGGATCTGCTTCATTTTTGGGATCATGTCTTAAAATGATCTAGCAAAACAGATGGACGGTGTAGATTTAGAATACATACATCAAGATGGTCCCAAGCTAAGGGCATCACACTGTAATACTCTACAGTGCTGGAGGTTCTGGATCAACAACCCTACTTCCAACGTCTCATGTATTGACTTAACACGTGTTAAGATCCGAACGGATGCGCACGTGTCTGAGTCCTGGGCCAATGTGAACGTGGGATATACCAAAAATCAGGGTAGAAGGTTCATGAGGTGAGCCACATACGTACGTTGAATCTGGACCATCGGTTTTCTAACCACCCATTTTCTGGTACAAGTTTGACTTACTGATCAGCTGGCCAACTTTATTTTGGTCAATGACATGTTCACGGCGTCATCTGCGGAAGTGGATTGGCGGTGGCTGCGCTGTGGGGCCCACCGGGATGTATATGTTTTAATTTTATACACGCGAGCCCAAAATGAAATAAATCGAAAGCTCAGGTGGACCACACCACAGGAAACTATGGTGATTTCTTCTTAGGGGGCCACAAAAGTTTTAAACCAAGCTGATATTCCTGTTTTCCTCATATCTTGTGTGACCTTACCTTATCAATAGTTTAGATGGCTAATAAATATTATGGTGGGTCCTTGATGTTTTCCATGGTGGGGGTTAGTATCCCCTCTATTTCCTATGGTATGGTCAACTTAAGCTTCAGGTTTGCTTTATTTTTGGGTTCAAGCCCTAAAATGAGATGGCAAAACCAATGAACCACGTGGATAAAACACATGCATCACGATAGACCCCACGGAGTTGGGTTATCAGTGATGGACATAGATTGTGTAATGTAGTACGCTAGAGTAAAATTTGTGTGGTCTACCCTAATGTAGGTGCATAAGTTTCTTATCGACTATCCATTTTACCATCTTATTTTAGGGCATGAGTCAAAATTACGCGGTGAATACTTTGCACTAAGCTCGTGCTAACTTTTTTGAGAACTCATCACACGTTATGTGAATCCAAAATCTGAACGGTCCGCGTGAAGAAGCACCTCATGAAACCCCCCAGGCCCAATTTTTACTTTGATCCAAAACTTTGGTGGGCCATAAAAAATGAAAACAATTTCCTCCCTTGACTTACATTTCTCTTTTTAATAGCCCATTGGAATTTTATATCGAGGTGAAAATTTATCTTTTGGGATTTCATGGGATTCTACGTCACATGTACCGTTCAGATTAGAAGCCCATGACATGCGTGCTAAGGTGTGCACGTGCATTGGTGCGCAGGTGAGCATGACTCCCATTTTATCATCTCATTTCAGAGCATGAGTCAAAATTGAAGCATATCCAAAGCTAAGTGAACTAAGCTCCAAGAAATAAGGTGAATTCAACACCTACAGTTGAAAGCTTCTCGGGCCTATAAAAGTTTTGGATCAAGCTGATATTTATGTTTTCCCTTAGCCATGTTTGTGTCGTTATGAGTAAAAACTGATGGTTAGGATAGTCCGTTTTGTGTAATACTCTATTGTAAGCCATACATCTAAAAGGATTGTGGATTAGATGGACAACCGGGTGATATATAGTGAGTCACGGACACTTTCATGTTGAAGATGGATAAGAGCCGGCTCGATTGGAGGCGAAAGTCATTAAAATCATCAATGTATATTTTGCGGACTAAAATGAGTTACTTGACGTACCATATATGATTTTGAATTAAGACGAGCTACTTTAGGCAACTAGGCCGACTTTGCTAGGTTATCATGCCAAATTTGCGAGATTCCGTTACATTATATTCTAAGTTTTAGTTTGATTATAATTTTTTATTCATTGGACTTTAAAAATTGCATCTAATACTTAGGAGAATAATGTTGTTAAGCTGGACAGTTATTATAAATAGAAAATTTACTATTTATAATAAGTTACAAAATTTAGAAAGTTTTAATTATAGTTTAATTCTTAAAATTATTCTAATACAAATTTTAGAAAGTTTTAATTATAGTTTAATTCTTAAAATTATTCTAAGTCTTAATACCCCTAATTAAAAAGTTGTAGACTCATTTATTTTATTTATTAATATTCAACTAATTTATTTTAATTTTTTAGAATTATTTTCATCGTGGATTGGAAAAGCCTCTTATAGGTGGAATCTTAGCAGTAGTTATCCACCGAGGAAACGGTGATAGACGTTATCACGTTCATCCCTGCGTCACCTGATATATTCAACCAGCAAAACTTACTAGTAAATGGTCGAATCATTACAATTTTCTGCATAAGGCCCATTTCCAATAATACTTGCCACGTGTGCCGTTAGAAGAGTTTTGTCCATGTTCCGGAAATTTCTGCGGAGATTTTCTCCATTTTGACGTTTTTATCCCTAGTAAAATATTGCTGAAAATCAAATATTTAAAAATATTTATTAAAAATTAATAAATAATTTTCAAACTATAAATATATACTTGTAATATAAAATTACGAGAAATTAAAAACTTCTGATATTTTATAAGTCTACCAATATGTCGTTTGATCTATTTTCTGCGAGATTTTGAAATTTCGGCGATATTTGCGGACAATGGTGTGAGTGTGACACCTCTGCAAGCACATCAAACTACTACCACGTGTCCAAACTTAAGTACATGGGATTTGGACAACCAATAAAGCGACCGATTCAAGACCAGAAGGGGCCCACCATGATGTATGTATTTTATCCACGCCGTTCATCCATTTTTTCGTATCATTTTAGATTAGAAGCCCCAAAATGAAGAAGGTCCAACGCTGAAGTGGACCACACCATAGGAAGCAGCGGTGATAATGACGTCCACCGTTGAAACCCTCATAGGGCCCACCGTGATGTTTTTTTTTTTTCCATCAAACCTGTTCATAAGATCACGAAAATATGAATTAAGTGAAAATAAAAATTCCAGCTTGATCCAAAACTTATGTGAAATCCAAAAAGTTTTCAATGGTAAACATTCAATCCCAACCGCGTGGTCCAATTTAACCTTAGATCTACCTCATTTTTAGGTTCATGCCTTAGAATAATCTTAAAAAAATAGATGAACCGCGTGGATAAAAGCCATACATCACGGTGGACCCCATAGACCCCTGCCTAGACCGATTCCGTTCAGACACCGTCAGGGCAGGGGGAAGACGAAATCCGCTTACTCCAAGACCTATCCGGACTCATCATTAAAATTCCTTCAATTAATGAAATGTGGACAGTTAAACTGAATTCATTAATAGTCTTTAAGAAGATGATTATGATCCCACCTTCATGTGCACGTTAGTAATTTTTTTGAACTTGAGCCTTTATTATGAAACCTTTGTTGCTTTTGTGGGCCGGGGAACGGATGGCTAGTATTATCTAACCGAAATAGTGGGACCCAATTGAATAGATGTTTAGAAGTTCCTATTTTATTAATTTCTCCACTCGATCTTGACTATTTGTATGTATGGATTGGGTGGTTAGGATCGGTTTTTCATCTTAGGGCCAGTTTGGCCGGGTGGATTGGAAGGGATTGAATGGTACTATGGTAGATGGCATGGATTCCTAGGTAATGATGGTGTTGTCAGTGGATTGTCTTGAGATCCATAGGATTGCTCTATCCCTGGATTGCTATATCCAGTCTGTTTGGCACGCCCGGCCAATCGGAGGATTAAACCTTCTCATCCCTTCCAATCCCTTGAACCAAACACATCCCAGGCAAAATTGAACAGATTAGGGTGGATTGGATGGGATTTAAAGGTATAATGATGGTGTTGCCAGTGGATTGTCTTAAGATCCATTGGATTGGGATCAGATCACCGACTTTGTTTGGCATGCCTGGCCAATCCCGGGATTTAACTTCCAATCCCTTCCAATCCGACCGCCCAAACGGGCCCTTAGGCTTCCTCTGTGGCATGATTGAATGGATGGTTGGGATGAACAATTGACCATGCCACATGTGAATTAAAAGCTTTGAAGACATTGCAAGGAAGTTTGGGAAGTTAGTTTATATATTAGAAACTAGAAATTAGAGGGGACTGACTTAGATTGCATGCAAACCCAACTCATAGTAAATGGAGCACCCAAATCCAAAGTATAGTAAATGGGTCAAGTTAGGATGCTCTTATAGTACAACCTAGCTAGACTCTACACAACCCATTTTATTTGAACTTAAAAGTCTTAAAGACCTATTCCAAACCTAACTCATATGTTATTCTAGTGGTTCTAAGGCTGAAATCTAAACTCAATTAAGCAGGCTTGGGCTAGAATGAATGTCATGATGTAGCTCCAAGAAACTTAACTGGTGGCTTGGATTTTTTATTTTTTTTTTAAGGACTAGAATGTTCAATTCAGGGTCTAGTGCGCACCATAGTTTTGAATGGCTATAACTTTGTGATAGATTATCTATTTTATGTGTATCATACACCGATGGAAAGTTACTGATGATGAGCTCTACATGTTGGCCAATGCCAAAGGTAATTAACCTTAAATGGTCTTTCAAAAAATGGTCGTTGTATGAGTTAAATTTGATGGGAAAATGTTGAATTTTAATATTTTTAATAAATTACATTTTTATTATTTTGGAGTACTGTAGGGTTCGGAGAGTCTTGGAATAACTTAGAGTACTTGAGTCATGAAAAAGAATTTAAGTCAATTTAAAAGCCCTTTACACTTTTAGTAAAATTAATATATTAAAAACCTTTACGAGAAAGCCAAAAAATTTTGATATAAGCTTATAAGAGAGCTTTGTAAACAAAATTTTCATTAATAGTTTCACTTTTATTTTTTCCTTTCTAAGTGTTTTCTCTCTTTCTTATGGGTTAAAGGTTATTCATAAGAAAAAGTACAAGAATTTCTTTTCTTTATTTCACTCACATAATACCTCATTTGGTATTGGAGCAAAGTTTTTCCTCAGGTTGATAGCTTCTACTAGTAGATCGGGCAAAAATAATCTTGTAAACAGTGCTCCATAAAACCAAGTATTGATGAGTGTAAAGTATGTAGCCTTTTATAAAGAATTTGGCTATTCAATGCAGGTTTCTCTGGTCATTGAGGCCATAGATTATAAGTTATGATTTTTGCTATTCTCGGAGTATCTTAGGGTTTGGGGGGTTTGGAGAGCCCTTAAATAGCATAAAGTCCTTATTTTAATAATGAAAAAAAAAAATTGAGTCAATTTAAAATTTACATACTGCTTTTAGTGAATTTATTATTTTAGAGTTTAGTGCATATAACATGATGGACTCCACATATCTTGTTGATTAACATTTACACATTTACACATAGGTGAATAAGTGCCACACATGTTAATAGAGTTTGAGGCATGTTAAGAACCTTTGCATGTAGATGAATAAAGATTTGTAGAGACAGCCAAAACTAGATATTAATAAATTTTATCAAACGAAAACATTTTTAATTATGAATGGTTTTCCTATTAAAGAAAATTCCAATTGAATTCTGTTGATTTCCTCTTTTTGCTTAAACCACCCAAACATATCACCTTTCATTTTAATCAAATACATGAAAGTGGAAGTCCTTTTAACAAAGGCTACTAACTTGGGTTTTTTTTTTTTTCTCTTTTCTTTTTCTATTTTCTATTTATTGGTATAGAAAAGCTGCTTGCAAATGATTGACTCAAATAAAATAAAACTATAAAAGAAAATAGTCAAATAAAAAATTTTAAGCTCTAAATAAAAATAAGAGAGACATAAATATTTACATGATTCGACAATATACATATGTCATTGAAATAATTATATTATCAGTAGCACAACATTGGACCATCATGATCTTGTGGCAATACATAAATAGTGGAGGCCACTAGAGATGTACTAGCTCGCTCGACTCGATTCGAAAAAGCTCGATTCGAAGCTAAGTTCGAGTCAAATCGAGCTGATTTTTTAAGCTCAAAAATGAGTTTGAGCTGGCCCCAGCTCATTTCGACTTGGAACGAACCCGTCTCAAATCGAATCAGTTCGATAACTCAGTTACTTTGATATTGACGTTGCTCACCAAGTGTTTAATGAAATGACTCAACGAAGTGTGGCTGGTGGCAAGGAAGGCATATATATGAAACAAATGCCTTTTTTTTTTTTTTTTTTTTTATGTTGCTTAGAAAGTGTTTGATAAAATACTTGAAAAACCTTTGCTGCTATTTTACATACAGCGGGATTTTGAAGGTAGAGTCCAGGTGTTTGTGAAAATGTTGCATAGGTGAACTCGACTCGAATTGGCCTGAGCTATTAACTGAACCGATCCGAGTTGGCCAGTCAAGCTCGAGGACAGAGCCAAGCCAAGTAGAGCTGAGGCCAGCTCGGCTCGATGTACACCCCTAGGGGCCACCCACCGAATGGCATGGATCTTGCGAAAACTTCCTCATGCATGTGCGCTTGCTATGCACTGTGTGGAGAATATTAATATAAATTTCTCTTTCTATCCCTTATTCATATAACATATAATGATTATTCACCATTTACATGAAATCAAATGTAAAATCCCTTTGACATAAAACCAAACAAAAGGAAAATACACAAATGAGGATAGGCTTTATTGCCATGTCCTGAAGGAGTACAGACTTTCCATATTCCAACATCGAAATGGTACACATGCGCAGACGTGGAGAAGATCCGATCTGATCCGTTCATTCCAGGTATCCACCCACGAATGGACCAAAACTTAAAACCAAAACCACAACTGCTGATAAAACAACATTAATCATCTAATTGCTAAATACAGACCAATTAATACTCGAAGCCAGATTTTGCAACCTTTCATACTCAATGGACCATGATAAATCTATCCAACGGTTGGGATCATCCAAAAAAAGGCAATTTTTAGTCAGAAGCCCGGATGGATGGCTCAGATATACATGTGCGATCGGACGGTTGTTATCTTGAACAAACGGTCTCTTCATTAATGGTTTCTAATAACGGTTTCCTTGACCTACACATGCTAACCCTGGCCTTAAACTCACTCACCGTCTCATCATCAATGTCATCCAAATTCAATCTTGGCCCTTCATTTTCCCGTGGCCCACCAGTCTCTGGTAAGATCCTAGCCTTTCCTCCGGCGGACCGCTTGACGGCGGAGTTCGTGATTATCAAAAGGCTGCCCATGTCTGACGGTGTGATAACGGAATTCAGCCGTCGCATCGGGAACATAACGTACACGTGGCCCATCTCCAAGTCCTCATCTGCAGCGAGCGCTGAGAATCTACGGCCGATCTGTAATGAGAGTGAATTCACCAAGAAGTGGTTGGGTGTCTCGAGCATAAGCTCGGCCGCGTTCATGGGCTGATCGAACTGTCGGATCTTGCCTTCTGGAAATATCACTTTAGCACCGTTGGATCGCCGGGCCGCACCAGTGCCGGAGAGAGTGCAAGAGATGTAATTGCCCATGATGGTGGATGGATGGATGTAGAGAGAGAGAGAGAGAGAGAGAGAGAGGAGAGAGAGAGAGAGAGAGAGGAGAGAGAGAGAGAGAGATGGATGGATGGATGTAGAGAGAGAGAGAGAGAGATTGGAGTTTGGGATGTGGAATGGAAGATTGGGTTTATATAAGGTGTTGAGAGATGCTGGCAATGGCATTAGGCCTAAACGTGAGTTTGACGAATTCTACACGCGTGTGGAAGTCTGGTCATCCACACGCAAGCACACGTGCCAGTATGGAACATGTGTTCAAGATCTGAGCTTTTCGTCTCGTTTGAAATAATTCTTATATATCATAGCTAGATAATAAAGGTAATCCACTCATTAGGTGGGCCACAATGTACTAAATAAATGGACAGATGAAACATTTTTTATAGCCGTCCATTATGGCCCACCTAAGTAAAATCACCTGAATTATAGGTTAGAAGATCTAACCAGTGTATGTAATTTGATGGGAAGCTCAGATCTTCCACACGTATTTCTTATCTGCACGTGTAACTGTGTATGGATGGTTACACGCGTGTGGGATTAGCAAATCTTTGGGGGATGATTCGAGCCAGTTGTGTTGTGAGTTTGAAAAATGGAGTTGAAGCCGCGTAAGGAGAGGAAAAAAAATAGCGAGATGAGATGTAAAGGGGGAGAGAGAAATGTTCGTTGATGCGTGTGGGGCCCACCATACTTGCGTGAAGATAAATGGTTGATGGAACGGTTATCTCCTCAATTTCAATTTCTCGGGAGTTATGTATGTTAGGCTGAGTTGCGGTACCGGGTCTCATTTTTTCGGGAACGGATTAGCTACCCCCCTGCCACCAGCCCCGTGGCTGATGGTCAGTGCTCTGTGGGCCCCACCATGATGTATGTATTTTATCCATTCCGTTCATCCATTTTTAAAGATCATTCTAGTTTCTTACACCTAAAATGAGAGGTATAAAAATCTCAGGTGGAACACACCACAGGAAAACAATATTGATTGGATATCCACCATTAAAATCCTCCCAAGGCCTAGTGTACTGTTTATTTGACATCCAATCTGTTGATTAGGTCATAAATGCCCAGATTAAGGATAACAACAAAGATCAGCTTGATCCAAAACTTTTATGGCCCCTAAAATTTTTTTAATGGTCAAAGATCATTTAACACTGTTTCCTGTAATGTAGTCCACTTGAGATTAGGATATATCTCATTTTTGGTCTCATATTATAAAATGATCTGGAAAAATATATGGACGGAATGGATGAAACATTTACATCATGATGGGGCCCACAGAGCACCGACCATCAGCCATTGGCTGGTGGCAGGGGGCGTAGCCAATCTGTTTCCCATTTTTTCCTGCCGACGTGTCACATTTCCGGGACATCTGAGCCGTGCAAAAGGTTAGTCCCATCATGATCAGACAGACCCACTCATTAGGTTGGCGACAACTGTATGTTGGGTTAGATCATCTGCTGTCCATTGATTCTGTGCACGATCTACCGTTAGGTGATCCGAACCGTAGATCTGTTGGGATCTAGCTTGGATGTGTAAATCCCCATGAATCTTCTAGATTAAAGATGAAAATGGTCAAAGATTGGAGGGTGAGGATCTTATAATCCGGAAGACTAGCTAGGCACCCGCTATTAAAGAAAGGAGGCCTTGAATGGCTAGGATCACCGAACCATGGGTTGCACTTGTACAAAGCCATATGCACCAGCACACCATACATGCATTTGCTGATGAGAAGGACCTTGTAACTCCTGATGCGAATTCGGTGGATCCGGGCAACTACCGAGCTCCTCGGATCCGTGACTGTGGGACCCACATTGATGTATGTATTTTATATCCACGCCGTCCATCTGTTTTTCTGGGTCATTTAGGTCCTGAGCCTAAAAATGAAGCAGATGAAAGATCAAGTGGACTACACCACAGAAAACAGTGCTGATCGAACGCCCACCGTTAAAAAAATTCTTGGGGGCCACAAAATATATTGATCAAGATGATATTTCCTTTCATCCAGGCCTTTGATATTTCCCTTATCAACAGGTTGGATGGAAAATAAATATTACAATGGACCTTTGAAAGTTTTTAATGGTCAGCGTTCAATCACCACTCTTTCCTGCGGTATGGTGCCCCTGAGATTTGAATCTGCTTTGATTTTTGAGTAATACCAAATAAAGAGCTGGAAAAATGGATGGACGGCGTGGATGTAAAACACATGCATCATGGTGGGCCCCACAGTCACCGATCCACCGAGCTCGGTGGTAACATTAGGACGCTTGTAGAACAAGCATATTCAACGATGTTGTGAGTAGGCCCCACCGCGACGTGTACACAACATCCACTCCGCCCATTCTTTTGAGCCCCTCATTTTCTCCTCGAAACCAAAAAAATTATAAAAAAAAAATAAATAAATAAATAAGAGCATGCCAATCCAAAATTCAGGTGGTGGGATGTGGCCCACCTGAGTTCTGAAATTACCTGATTGAAGGATGTTACCAGTGATCCTGTTGGGGAGCATCTTATGAATAGACTGAATGACATAACAAAAATCACGGTGGACCCCACACACAAACTGGAAGCTTTTGATGATGGATGTCCCCGTCAGATCTGTGGTGTGACCCACCTGTATATTAGATCACCCTGAATTTTGGGATGGATTGGGAAGTTGAAGGGGCACACCTTATGGACGGAGTGGATTTGGGCCTTACACCATGGTGGGCCCCACACACAAGTTGTAGAATGAGCTTATTCTACAATAGTTGTAGTCTTGTAGAGGAGCCGGTTTTCCTATTCAGCTCCCAATCATCAGATTTTCAAAATCAATTCTAAGGTATTGCCGTGGCCCAACAATCACGGTGATCGGACGATCCTAGACGTAAGCTTGAGTCTGACTAGTATATTTGTTTATTTATTTATTTATTTATTCCTTAGGAATTACTCGTACGGTTACTCAGTACCGAAGCAAACCTACGGTTTCTCGACTTGCTGGGTTCCGTGCATGCTCGGCCACGGCTCGCAGGAACGGATTAGGTGTTACCTAGGTACACCTTAGTCGGTGTTATCATTACCGTGTGGAGCCTACCTTGATGAATATTTGTATATCCACACCGTCCATACGTTTTTTCACCTTATTCTAAGATATTATTCCAAAATTTAAGTAGAGCCAAATGTTAGGTAGATCACACCAATGGAAACAGTGGTTAATTATTATTGAAAACTTTTTTGTGGGCCGCGAAGGTTTTGGATCAAGAAGGTATTTGTATTTTCCCTACATCCAGGTATTTTTGACCTTATAAACGGGTTGGATGGCGAATAAACATTACTCTGGGCCCTGGGAAGTTTTTAATAGTGGTCATTCAATCGCCACTGTTTCCTATGGTGTGATCCACCTGAGATTTGGATAGGCTTTATATTTGGGAAAACCAACTAAAATGGTCTGTAAAAACGGATGGACGGCGTGGATATTCGAAAAATCATCAAGGTGGGCCGCACAATAAGGGTAACTCCTAATCAACTCCCACGGCTCGCTGATTAAAATCAAGTTACTCTGGTGGGTCCGACTATCAATGGGGATGCCTCAAAAAATCTAAGAGATTGGAAGATCTTAACCGTTGAGTTATTGGCCTACAAGTAGGAATAGACGGTTAAAATAAAATACACTAAATTGTAATATGTTCGAGCTGTCTGGGACCCAACGTGATACGTGATTGCCATCCAACCCGTCCGTTATATGTGGCCCCCAATGTTAAATATAGATCACAAAAATAATCCTGATCGATAGTCCATGTGGACCACACCAAAGGTAACTATGGGGTACTACACTAACCATTAGAAACTTCTAGATGGGAAGTGGGGCCCACAATATTGTTTTTGTGCCATCCAACCCATTCATCAGGTGGGCCAAAGGATGGAGAGATAAGCTTTTGCAATGCAATCATAACCATCCCATCCATAGCATGGAAGACAACTAAAAATAAGGCAAAATTAAAGATGAATCGAATCATCTGATCCATGAGATTTTTGCCTTACAGTCCATGGAATATGTCATGGAATTAACAGACGGTTGAGATTGATCGATTGAACTGACGCAACTAAAAGCACTATAACTTACAGTGTCAAAGGAAGGCCCTGTAAAAACCCCCTAAACTCAACCTACAAAGCGACATGCAGGGCCCACAAGGATGTTGCATGACATCCAATCCATCATCATGCACCCTACATGCAGGGCCCACAGGGATGTTGCATGACATCCAATCCATCATCATGCACCCTACATACAGGGCCCACAGGGATGTTGCATGACATCCAATCCATCATCATGCACCCTACATACAGGGCCCACAGGGATGTTGCATGACATCCAATCCATCATCATGCACCCTACATAAAGGGCCCACAGGGATGTTGCATGACATCCAATCCATCGATCATATGCCCCTCAGTAAGTTCTCCTTGGCACCGAAAAATAAAACTGATCCAAATCTCAGGTGGGCCACACAAGGAACAATTGAGATTAGGACGCTCACCATTACAGACCTTCCAAATTGTATGCAGAATCCAGCATGGTTTCTATCTGCCATCCAATCCATTCAGACCCAACCAAGTGGACAATCAGGACCGCTAAAAATCCTTAGCTTGTGTTGGCCAGCATGTTTTCTATATGCCACTCAATCCATTCATAAGATGCCCTGAAATGAATTTACAACCTCAGAAACAGGCCATTCCAAAACTCTGGTGGCCCACACAACATAATTTTAGAAGTTTTAGACATGATTTTACATGGTGTGGCCCACCTAAGTTTTGGATTGATTTGAAATTTGGGATCCAAGGAGAAATGAGGGGCACATATTCGATGTTACTTGCACATCACAGTGGGTCCCACACATTCCATTCTAGACTATGCTCAACTTACATAAGAATCTTATAACGAATGCAAGGATGGTCCATGTCTCTTGACAACTCAACTTCCACAAGACAGAAGTTGCGTGAAATAGAAGATGAATTCATTAAGATAAGAAAAATAATTAGTTTTATGCATCTAAACAATCTCTCGTTGTAATGCAACGTATCCAAACATGGGATCTACGCTACTGGAAAAGTGAGAGTGATACATTCATACAAACATACATACATACATATAAATATATAATAAGGAAATTTTTATAAATAAATAATAATAAAAACTGTTTAATTAATATGAAGTTTATATTTCAATACCTTTTTTTCAAAAGGTTTCCAAACAGCTACCTTATTAATATGTATTAGTATCATTCAACTGCCTTCCGCTACAATTTTTATTTTTATATTCTATTGCATTTTCTTTTATTTTTTCACTGTAGGTTGGGTGGATGAGAACGCAAATGGTTTGGTTGCGTTGGGGACACACTATGATGTTTATGTTGGAAAATATATTGTAAAAAAAAAATTATTTATTTTTAGCACCAAGTTGAACTATATATAAATACGCTTTATCAATAGGTGCATGCATTCTAACGCTACGCACTAAACACACAACTCGAGCATCTCAACCTTTAATTCTTCAAGTAAAAATATACACACAACCACTTATAAATAACAAAAAAGTTTTCATCCTTTTCGACATGGGAGTAAAGAAATTATAATTTTTTATTTGAAAATTTCAACCTTGTTTTAGCATAAATACAAAATTTTCAAAATATTTTGATTTTTAAAACCAAAATTTCAACAATTTATGTATAATCCATATTGACCACCTAGTACATCACCTTATGCGATGCAAAGGGATAAAAAATCACTCCCATCCATGATTTAGGTGGACCATATGATTAAAAATAGTGTATAGGGTAATAATCGCCCTCCAAACCATTTCTCATAGTATAGCTCACCCAAATCACAAATGAACCTAAATTTTAAGCACTAGGTTTAAAATTTTGTATGACATCTAATGGTTAGAGTGAATTTCATATATTCATCGCATTATTCTCTGTAAAAATCAAGGGTCGATATCTCTCTTTCAACCATTTTCTTTAATGTGTCCCACTCAAATCACAAGTTAGATTGGTTTTTAGCTCGAGGACTAAATCGAGATTATACATCTAATGTTTGGAGTAAATCTTAGAAAAACATCAAGGTGAGCCTTGCCAAAAATAAGTTGGGGCATCTTTCTTGAACTATAAAACAATTGGAAGAGAATCGTCCATGCTTTATGTTTACGAACCATCGTGATCAAGATATATTACTCATTTATGATTCATATGGCTGTACTAACCGAAATGGTTAGTAGGTTAGAGCATTGTCACATACATACTATTTTCAATCATGTGGTACACATGACATGAATGATTACTGATTTTTGAACTTTTGACCACACATGAGATGATGCAGCCAGTTACTAATATAGATATTACATGAATATTAATAGGACCAATCAGAGCTACCCACTCACTTACTCTCAAAGGCTGTAGAATGATGATTATATAAATTAGGGAGATAGGTTTTTTAAAATCATTTTAGATTAGTTATCAGCATGTAATTTATATATTAATTTAGTTTTATGTAAATTTTCTAAAATATATATTACACAATGGTAGACCGGTCCCTTACCACCCGTTGGTGGTTGGAAAGTTTTATTTGTTACCAATGGAAACGGATTGGCTACTCCCTAGCCACCAGCCAATGGCTGATGGTCGGTGCTCTGCAGGTCCCACCATGATGTATGTATTTCATCCATACCGTCCATCTATTTCTCTAGATCATTTTAGGGTATGATACTAAAAATGCGAATGTACTAATCTCAATTGTACCACATTATAGGAAACAGTGTTGAATGAATGTCGACCATTAAAAACTTTTTGAGAGCTATAAAAGTTTTGGATCACGCTGATCTTTGTTTTTTCCCTTCATCTAGGTCTGTATGATCTAATCAACATATCCAACGTCAAATAAACAGTACAATGGGCCATAGGTGGATTTTAATGGTGGATATCCAATCACTATTGTTTTCCTATGGTGTGGTCCACCTGAGATTTATATCTCTCATTTTTGAGTTCAAGCCATAAAATGATCTATAAAAATGGATGAACGGCATGGATGAAACAAATACATCATGGTGGAGCCCATAGATTACCTACCATCAGCCACCGGCTAGTGGCAGGGGAAGTAGCCAATCCGTTCCCTGTTACCCACCTGTTCAAGAGATTTTCAAATAAAAATAATTTCGAGTTGATTTTTGTCATATGGACCATTCACACTGGGCCAATGACATTGCATGTAAGATGGTTAGACAGCAGGGTGGCCGTCAACTCACGTCAGTTTGCGTTAGTTAACGTGAGATAGAGCGATTGTAATATTCCGGTCCGATTTTTGTCATCTGGACCATTCACACGGATCCATTTCTTAGAATTAAAAAATCGGACCGAAATACTACAACCGCTCCGCTCGAGCGTTGTACAATATCTCACGTTAACTAACGCAAACTGACGTGAGTTGACAGCCCACCGGCTATCTAACCATATTACATGCGAAATGATCACATACGTCCACGTCAGTAACCGTATGTTCAAGCTTCCGTGTGGTCCACCTTGATTGCCACATGTTCACCGTACACTCCAAAAATAGACAGATTTAAACCTCAGGTGGGCCACACCACAGGGAAATAATGAAAATCACACCCAAAACAATTAAATTTATGTGGTGTGGCCCACCTGAGGTTTGGAATGGGCTGATATCTGGCTTGTCCCTTCATCCTGGTGGGAAGTATCTGATGAATGGATTTGATGGCATATACGAAGCACTTTGGGCCCTACATACGATCTGTAAGTCTCTATCGTGGGAATTCCCCTCAACGTGGCTCTCCTTTTCCTTTGTTGTGTGGCCCACCAGAGTTCTCAATTATTCTTATTTTGGGGTTATTCACATAACATGGAACTACAGATCGGATGGACGGATTGGATGGTGAAGATTTATCCGATTGGACCTACGTTGGCTAATTGTATCTTTTCTCGAATGTGATCATTCCGCATTTACT
Source organism: Magnolia officinalis (assembly GCA_021015155.1). Classification (NCBI taxonomy): domain Eukaryota; kingdom Viridiplantae; phylum Streptophyta; class Magnoliopsida; order Magnoliales; family Magnoliaceae; genus Magnolia; species Magnolia officinalis. The sequence goes on from JAJHSJ010000004.1 coordinate 106,481,636, forward strand.
ATTTGGCTGATTGAATCGCTGAAAGATTAGGATTCATGGGCATTTTATCATATCGCGAGAAAATGAAAAAAATCGCGAAGACGGTTTGAGTCGTTTGACGCGTGATACGCAATAGAGCAGCTCATAACGCTTACTCAGTCACGGGCAATCTCATGGACGTGGCTTCGGTGGATCCCTGACTGTGGGGCCAAAATGATGTATGTGTGATATATCCACGCCGTCCATCCGTTTCTACCGATCATTTTAAGTCATGGACCCAAAAATTCGTTAGATAAAAGTCTCAGGTGGACCACACTACAGGAAACAGTGGTTATTGAATGCCTACCATTAAAAACATGTTGGGGTCCACCAGAATGTTTACTTTCCATCTAACCTGTTGATAAGATCACAAAAACCTGGATGAAAGGACCACACAAATATTAGTTTAATCCAAAAATTGTGTGGCCTCCAAGAAGTTTTTAATGGTCAATCGCCACTGTTTCTGTGGTATCGTCCACTTGAGGCTTTAATATGCTGTATTTTTGGGATCATTCACTAAAATGATATAAATAAACGTATGGACGGCGTGGATATTATACAAATATATCAAAGTGGGCCCCACTGTCAGGGATCCACCGTCCTCGCTCACTCGCGGGATCCACAGAAGCCACGTCGCTTCGAGAGTGAGCTTCGCTCATCATACACAACTCTACACGTGGACGCCCCTCCCTGCATGTGTAAGTAAAATCTGAACCGTGCATCATGTGGGATCCCACATTTAGACACCATGGACAAAAATTTACTACGGTCAGCTGATAAGAAGAGTCACCCGTGATAAACGGAATGGATGGTTCAGAAAATCTAGCCAATGATCCACGTCCAACATGAAAATCTGCAGGGGGGGTTCTATCCAAATGCATATCATTACATCACACGTATCAGATTGGCACGTGTGTCCGCGTGTAAATTTGCGTGTGGGCCTAAGCAAACTCCCCTGGAATATACACATATGAGGTTTGCTAGAATACATCCCGACGAATTACCGTAAGATTCGTCGGGACTCTAGCCGTTGGATTTATTACTTTTCAAAGACTCAAACCATTTACTTGATAGGATGCTACTCAGATGGGAGATTACTCAAAACTATATACGATTTAATGCTTCAATCCTTTGATTACACAAAGGTTATGATGACCGTTCATATTCAAAGAAAAGAGCCAAATGATTAAATATTTGAAATAATCCAATTGAAACTGCATTTTTGTCACTGTAAAAAGTGAGACTCGTCGTATAAACGGTTTGGATTATTTTAATATGGCCTGAATTCCAATGTTGAAGTCTCGACGTACTGTATTGCAATGAGTCGGGATGTATACGAGAAAACCTCCTCTGCCTCGATTAGTTTAGCTGTAAAATAAAAATAAAAATAAAAATAGATTGGTACAATGGTATCCCACACTCAGATGTATACGCACAAGCATGCAGACCTGTGTCTCGGAGACATCTGAGCCGTGCAACGTAATCCTCACCATGAAGACAAATTCATGGAAAATCAGGACCGCGTATTTTATCAGGTAGGCTCCACGAGTGTGTACCTTTTGTTTTATTTTTAAAAATAGATCGCCAGTTAATTTTTTAGACCGTCCATTCTTTTGATATAGGTGTGGCCCACCTGATGAGTGGACCAGCCTGCTTTTTACAAAACTGGGTGTGGGTGATGCCCAACACACTTGCTAGGCTGGCACGCGTTCTGCGTGTAGACGCGTGTGTGAAGATGGTCGGTGTTGGGCTAGCAAAGCTATAATAAGGAATAAGACAATGATCTGAAGCCGTTAATATTCCATTGTGCTTTTTTGTTCCTTTTCCATACGGTCCGAGCGGTGATGCCTACCATTCCTTTCGTGTGTCCTTTCCACGTATTTTCAGAGCTTTTGCAAGGCGCGTGTACAAGTTAGCTAATTCACACGCCATCACGTTTGCATGCCAAGATGGTAAACGGTTAAAGAGTTTTTTTTTTTTTACATTTTTTCGAGGCACCGACATTCATCTGGCCGTCCAAACTTTACCGATCCACGACCGTGCTGTACGGATGACTTTTTACCGATCCAAAATGTCATCACCGTGTCGTAAACACAGATTATGAAAGTTGTTGTTTTCTCTCAGGTTTTAACCCTATCGGTAAAATCTCTTTATTCTTATTTCTTCTCTCTTTTTTTGTGGTTGTCCATCCTAGCAATAAAACTTTCATTTTCTGATTTATTTTCTCATCTTTGAGATTATTCACCCTACATCCATTTTAAAACCTTTATTTTCTTATTTATTCTCTCCTCTTTGTAATTATCCACCCTAGCAGTAAAACTCTCATTTTTTAATTTCTTCTCTCATCTTTGTGATTGTCCACCCTAACAGTAAATTCTCCATTTTCTTATTTATTTCTTTTTTTGTAGTCAAAAATACAATTGTCACATACATCATTTTCGAGTTTTGTCAATCCAAGATAGGATGAAAATGGTGCCTCCATCAAAGAAACTACGAATGACATGTATATGTCAACGTCTACACTTCATTATGTGGACCCACCGTATTTTATATGATATGTCTGCACCATTCACAATCTAGTTATTTATTTAAATTTTAGGGCATGGCCCGAAAAACGAGATAAATTCAATGCTCAAATGACCCACATTGAGGCTTTTTTATCAAAGAACGAAGACCGAGTGAAATAGACCAAGGACTAACTGAAATTGACTGTGAACCGAGTTAAATTGACCGTGAACTAAGTTAAATTGATCGCGAAATGAGTGAATTTGACCAAGGACTAAGTGAAATTGACCGAAGACTGCTTGAAATTGACATCTTAACCGAGAACTGTGTGAAATTAACCGGGAACTGAGTCAAATTGACCGATAACTACTTGAAATTGACATCTTGTTGACTGAGAACTTGCAGAAGTTGACCGATAACTGCTTGAGCGAGTTCTCGGTCAATTTCACTAACTTATCGGTCAATTTCACTCAGTTATTAGTCAATTTCACTCACTTCACGGTCAATTTCACTCACTTCCCGATCAATTTTCCCAATTTCTCGGTTAATTTTCCTAACTTCTTAGTCAAGTTCACTCACTTCGCAATCAAGTTCACCCACTTCGCAGTTAAGTTCACTCACTTCGCGGTGAATTTTAGTCACTTCCCGGTCAATTTCACTTAGGGTGTGTTTGATTTTTAAGAGCTTGGGTAAATACCCTTGAAATGGATAATTATTACCATTTCACCCGTTTGAAAATCGAGGGAAATTTCTAAATTGGGAACCGGTTCGAAAGAGCTTCTTTAAATTTTTGGACGCGAAGGTAATGTATATGATATATCTATTCCGTCCATCTGTTTTACCACAATATTTTGAGGCATTAGCCAAAAAATGAGGATGATCCAACAGTCAAATGGCTCACATCAAAAAAATCAGTAGCCTTAAGATGTTTTGAATGGTAAGTGTTCGATTTCCTTTTTCTCATAGTGTAGTACACTTAAGCTTTGGATATGCCTCATTTTCTTGCTCACGCCATAAATTCATTAAGCATAACAGATGAACGGTGTGGATAAGCGACATCCATCACGGTGGGACCCACAAATATGGTGTGGCGTTCTTAATTTTTGTGTCTAAAAAGTAGTGGTCGAATCAAACATCGGGAAGAGGGATATCAATACAAGAGGAAATAATCATTGCCTATTTCTATGGTATTTACCATTGACTTGTAAAATCAAACAAGCCCTAACTTCTCGGTCAATTTTCCTAACTTCGCGGTCAATTTCACTCACTTCACGACCAATTTCACTCACTTCGAGTTCAAATTCAGTCACTTCGTGGTGAATTTCAGTCACTTCGTGGCTAATTTCAGTCACTTCATGGTCAAGTTCCCTCACTTCGCGATCAATTTCACTCACTTCGTGGCCAATTTCACTCACTTCGCAGTCAATTTCAGTCACTTCGCGGTCAATTTCACTCACTTCGAGTTCAAGTTCACCACTTTACGATCAATTTCACTCACTTCATGGCGAATTTCAGTCACTTCGCGACTAATTTCACTCACTTCACTCACTTAACAGTCAATTTCAATCACTTCGCGGTCAACTTTACTCACTTCGCGGCCAATTTCACTCACTTCACAGTCAAGTTCATTCACTTTGCGGTCAATTTCAGTCTCTTCGCGATCAATTTCAATCACTTCGTGGTCAATTTTACTCATTTCGCGGTCAATTTCACTCACTTCGCAATTAAAACGTGTTTCAACCCGCAATCAAGCTAGAGCTTGCAAATTCGGTGAGTGTAACCCGACGTAGTGGGATTGGGTCAGTAAAGTAGCTCGTTCTACCCCAAAATCATATATGGTACGCCCGACAACTCATTTCGGTTTGCAAGATACGTCCGTTTAAAGTTCTAACGGTCTAGATCATCTCCGCTTTTGATCAGGCCTTTTTCTACTTCACCTCGATCATGGCCCAATTCACGGCCAATATCACTCAGTTATCGGTCAATTTCATTTAGTTAAATGTACCCCAAAATGACTTATTTATTATATCCACACCGTTCATCCATTATAACTTAATGGTGGTACTAAGCTACATAGGGCCCACGTGTTGTCTCCATCTCCGTCCATCATAGATGTTCCATTATGTTCACAATCAACTCCAAAAATAGGCTGATCCAAGACTCAGCTAGGCCACTATTTAAAATAAGGTGAAATCATGCTTAAAACCTCTAGATTCACGTGGTGTGGCCCACCTAAGTTTTGGAACGGGTGCGTCCCTTCATCCTAGTGGGCCACGCTAATTGAATGGATACAGCACACGGTAGACCCCACTAGTAGTCTAAAAGATTTATTGGTCGTGTATCCCCTTCCTACTGTCCCATGTGGTGTGTCCCACCTAATATCAAGATTAGGTTGATTTGTGGTCCCATGGATTAACCTTGAAGGGCAACACTAATGGATGAACTGGATTTGATGCACACATCATGTGGGCCCCCCAACAACCTGACCGAGCAACACTACCACCGGACCGGCGGTAGTACCGCGTGAAAGGAATGCAAATTATATAGCAGGGGCATTTCGGTCCAGTAAAAATGCGCTCGTACAGCAGGGTTATAGCTTGGTAAAGTAAGTTTTGAGAGGCAGAGAAAGGACCATGGGTTAAAAGTGAGGCGTACAGTTGGAAAAAACTCACGTTTAAATATCTAAACCATCCAGATATTACTACCAAAGCTAAAATGGGCATTCAGCAGGTGTCGTCCCCCCCCCCCCCCCCCCCCCTGTTTTATTATTTTTTAATTTATTTTTCTATTCTCATTGCTTTTGTTTTCAACAGGTGTGCCTTAATATTAGTTTTATAATTCGATCTGAACCGATGGCCTAATACCTCAAGCACTAAGATCGATAGATGTAGAGATTGTGTACGATTGTTTATAACTGAGAACTGAAGCAGTTGTTGTTTATTTAACCGCCTATAAATGAAATCTGGCGATTTATAAAGAGGATGGCTCATTTTGTAAGTAAAAGTAAAAAAATCTTAGTATAATAAGATAAATAATTTCATTCATATATTGTGAGAGTAGAATACATTCACTTGTATTAATTGAAATGGAAATAAAAACTTACAATAGTATTCCTCGATGATTTAGTATCTTTGGCATAAATGGTGAGACTTTACATTTAAGTCTTCTTTGATCTGGTGATTTGTGGAATTAAAGTAGTAAAAAAAGAAAAGAAAATGTTATCCTTACAATCCAGCACTTAGCATAAATGGAAAGGAATTTCACTACTCTTAATCTATGTTGGTCCAGCTTATCGACATAGATGGAGGGAACTGCACTACTCATATGTTAAGTTGGACAACAATAGCAGTGTAAACGGGTTGAATTACACTATTTCTAATTTAGGATAGGCTATATTGTAAATTTGATTTGTTTAGGATTAGTAAGGGCTTGGAGCTCTTCAATCTTTTTCCATTTTATAACATTTTAATGCAGTAGCTGGGAGAGATATTCATAGCCACTTTTCATGGTTGTTGATGTATAAATAATTACCTAAGCCCGTGGAACACTGCCTCATGAGTGGGTTACCCTTTCCACCTTTTCCTAGCTAGCTCACATTCTTTTTCTATCTATTCCTCTATTTTGTGCTCATTTCTTTCTTTATGAAAAGAGGGTAGTATTTATACAAATGAAATAACGTGTACGACTTAGAGTCGCTACTAGCCAAAATAAACTTAATATTTATGGTAGAATTACTTGATCCGAGAGATCCAAAGATCTCTTGATCAGAGTAACTCTTGTGTTTGCTTTACAGCTAGAGATCTAAAGTAAAGGCCTCAGTGACGGAAAAGAAAGGAGTTAGGTACAATCTTCTGCCCACATTAAGTGAAGGTCTCTACTTTATGGGATTCTAGATTTTTCGATCATTTGAGGGGGAGTTTTGGAGATAACTACATCCAAGGTTCAAGTGGACAAATGCTGGAGAAAAATATAAGAAAACAGAGAGTGGTAAGTGTGCATTGCTAGTATGCTATGTGTAGGATGCTAGCGTGAACCGATGGAAATGTGAGAATAGAAAAGGGGAAGTGCCAAGCACTCTTAGGTGGAAAAATTGGGAATCCCTTATTCTAACTCTGCTTAATTGAAAATTTTGAAAATCAATAGCCTATCGACATAGAGAATATCACAAATGGGGGAGGACTTTCCAAGCTTCCGGAGCACTTGCCAGTCGTTTCTACTCGTTGCTCATGTTCTCCGCTCTCCTTTACTTGCTCATTGTCCTTTTTTTAAAAAAACAAATGAGAGAGGTTAGTTCCCTATTTATAAACATGATCTAGGGGAATGGAATTCCTGCTAGTGGTTGACATGGTAGATAAGCACATTTTCGAAGTCCTTGGGGTGATATGAGCTTGTGCCTATGATGAGGAAACGTTTCAAGGCTGACAGGAATCAAATTTCCACTGGTTGTATTTCATAAATTTTGAGGTGTATATGCCACCTCAGTTGCCACTAGACTCCAGTTGTCGGTTCAAATCAGCCACCAATGGCTTTTAAATTTATGTCAGTCATTTTTGGTAGATCCAAACGATCAGTTGGCTTCGGATGGGTTTGAATACCCCTTAAGTTCCCTTCGTTTCCTTTTATGATACTCTGTAAAGTTAGATTCGATGTCCTTTTTTAGAATTTGTTGCGCAAAGTATTTTCTTCCTTTTATAAGGCCCAAAGACAGTTATGGCTTATTAAATAATGCTACGTATACTAGTTGTTTTGTCGTGGGTTGGCCATTACTTGCGCGCACTTCCTGCTCATGTTACATGGATGAGAACTCTTCTCATGACACCACGTGTTGGTGATAGTTGTTTCTTTCTCCATGCAAATGTGTGTAGTGTGCTAAGAAACTCAACAAACTTGGCATTGTTGTTAGTTCGCTATTTAAGTGGTTTTCAATTGTAAGAATTTTTGCGCGATGTCATGGCACATCAGCCGAATCTATCACTCGCTACAATCATGTTTTAGTCAATACCTATTTTTAGTCGTGATGCCACTATGATGGATAGTTAGATCTGCCACATGAGCAAGATATATAACACATGTCTCATGACTGCAGCTAGCTGGACTAATACTTTTTTGTCTACTCATAACATTTTGGATTATAATCACATTCGGACATTTGAGAAGTCAAAGAGATCTTCCATTTTTCTCTTGTTGAGATTTTGTTGTCACATAGCATCATCTGAGTCGTCACTGCATCTAATGCGATAAAATCAAGCATAAACAACAGGGCAACACTTACCAAACTGTTTCCCTAAATGCAACCCACTTGAATCATGAATGGGCCTTATTTTTATGCCACAAGCCTAAATTTTAGTGAGGCATCTAATGGTTAGAGTGACATTCATATAATTATCACAGGAGACTATAAAAATTCAAGGTAGACATCTCTCTCAACTACTTTCTTTGATGTGGCACACTTGAACCACAAGTCTAGATGTTTTTTTTTTTTTTTTTTGCCTTGGGCCTAACCTAGGATTACACATCTAATAGTTAGAGTGAATCTCTCACACACAACACAGTTTGCCCAGAGTCCTTTTTAAACATTTTAACAAAAATATCATTTTTTTAACAGTTGCTATTGGACACCACCTTTGATTTTATTTTATTTTTATATATAGGGTCCATCATGATGTGTATGTGAAATTCGCTTGACAATTAAATATTTAATCCCACATGAAGTCCATAGTCCATGAAATCAAGCTAACTTGTGATTCAGTTGAGCTAAACTAAAGAAAACAGTTGCCAAAGAGACTTACACCCTTGATTTTTATGGGGCCCACCATGATGATTATATAAAATTCACTCTTAACCATTAAATGACATACTAAAATTTAGGCCTAGGACCTAAAAATCAGGCTCATCCGTGATTCATGTGAGCCATATAAGAGAAATAGTTTAAAGCGTGCACATTGCCATGTACATAGTTTTCCAATTGTGTGGTCTACCTGAATCACAGATAGAGCTGAGCTTTGTGCCCTAGGCCTTATAGGGGGTGATGGACCCGGTGGTTGGGTCGATTTCATATAAACATTATCGTGGGGCCCACTTGAGCCATGACCTCTTTCATTGCAAGGTTGACCCGAGACACCATTAAGAAATTTAAGAGAAGGTAATTTGGTGATAATTACTTAAATTAATGAGGTAGCTTATTAAAAACCTTATTTAAAAAGGTACTGAAATGTAAAATTTAGGATTTATTATCAAAGTAGACCCAAGGTCTACCTTATTTAGGTAATTAAGTAGACTTTTAATTATTTTTTTTTCTTTTATCTATGATAGCTTTTGGAAAAAGCTACTGATGAAAATGCCCCAGCTTCTTCACATTATTCTTCTTTTTCTTCTTATTTTCTTAAGAAAGACAAATAAATCCAAAAAAAAAAAAAATTATACTAGTAGACAAATAAATCAGAAAAAATATTGGTAATTACAGTCAATATCATCATCTTCTTCTTTAGAAAATAAAAAGATAATAAAAATAAAATATTCAAATAAATAAAATAACTTACCTTCTTTTCTTCTTCCTCATTTTTTGAAAAAGGATAAATAAATCAAAAATTAACAAATAAAAAAAAATCTTTATTTTCTTAAATAAAAAACTAAATGAAATAAAAATGTCAAGTAAATAAAACAACATACCTTCTTCTTTTTCTGAAAAAAAAAAAAAAAGACAAATAAATCAGAAAATTAACAAATAAACAAAAAAAAAAATACTCTTAATCTTCAAAAAAAAAGAGAGAGAGAGAGAGAGAATAAAAATACAATTACCAAATAAATAAAATAAATTACATTCTTCTTTTTCTACTCTCTTTTTTATAAAGGACAAATAAAAAAAATTAATTGCACTGTTGGGGTCACGGTTCGTTGTTGGTACACTTTGCTACATGGGTCATGGTTCGCTGTTAGTACACTGCTCTGTATGAGCCACGGTTCTCTATTGGTACATTGCGTTATATAGGTCACGATTCTTTATTGGCACACTGTGTTGCATGGATCGTGTTCTTTGTTGGTACATTACACTGCATGGGGCATGGTTCTCAGTTTTTTTTCGTACATTATACTGCATGGGTCTCAATTGTCACGCTCGAAATTCGAGTACAGAGTGTGCACCTTCAGACCTGAGTTTCGAGTCGTAACTCGTACATAAAGTGTACTAACTCAATTTCTTAATCAGTTTGATCAGAGGTGATAATTATATTCCGTCTAAGTTCCACCCCAACTCCAATCACACATACATAACACTTAGCACCAATCAACCAGGCATATATAAATCTTGACGACCCTTAAAATAATATAAATCTTAAAAATCATTCATTTATTATGTCATCATACTATATAAATATGTTTATTCCAGACTAACATTATTTCAATTAGATAAATCTAAATAATTTCTTAAAATCTCAAAATTAATACCAATATGCATTATATGCTAATCAAACTATTCTAGCAAATACATCACATAATAAAAAATGGTCTAATGCCGCTACTTCATCTTCAGATAAGTATGACCACGTTTCACATGGGTCGTGTTCAGGTGCAGTAGATCCTTCCAGTTCTTGCATCACATCATCTATTAATGACTTTTCTGTACGATTTTTCCATCAATAAAAAGGTAAGCTGGCCAGGCTTAGTGAAATAACCCAGCATGGTTCATAATCATAGCAATTAAAATAATATAAAAAAATGTATGTACAATGATATAGATGCAAATGGTGTATGGATACATCAGATGAGATAATCGTCCATTTGCTTGGGTTGGAGGTCGTCAACCCGCATCCACCCGTTGGGTAGGCTTCCACCTTTCGGTAGGATTAGGCATAGGCCGCATCTGGTAACGCTCTACCAGGATTGACATTTCTTATAGGGAGGGCCCCTAAGATCGACCATGCATTATGTAAATGTAATGAAAGATTGATGATATATGAATGTATCATTTTCATATTTGACATAGTTGTCTTCATTAGAATATTCACATATGAATTTAACGTATAATTATTGTAACAAAATATTCATATCAGTATATCAATCAATCAAACCATTACAAACGATTTATTTTAATTCTGATGAATTACGAGACATGTTGGGTTACTCACCTGAGTCTGGTAGTATAGACTCCGTGAGGTAATTAAGTTGGTTTGAATTTTGAGTTCCTATCAATTATATCAACGATATTATTATTCATATAGTTTTATTACATGGTAGGGCCCACCTTTAATTAACATCCAAGGTGGCCAAATTTTAAATGATCAAATAATTAAAAATTTCTATTTAAATTTTTATCTTTTATTTCCTTTTAAAGATTATAAAATTGAATGAAAATTGCTTGATCGGGGTAGCCCATTGGATGATTAGATCATTCGGATTCTTGAGGTATTATTATGTTTTACCTCTACACATTAGATGGATGGTGTGGATCTAACCATACATACATCGATGGCCCATCTCGACTTCTACGCCAAGTGATACTAACGCTTACGCAAAAATCTAAGATTCCCTTATTAAATACTTCTAGATTTGACTAATGTAGCTCATCCGATGGTCGGATTGATCTGAAAATTAGGACCCTTGTATATTTTGATCTTAGGAATCATGTGATCCGTACATATGTAATATGATTTGACCAGATGCACAACAATCACAATTACAGAATTTTAGACTTCCCTCGCGTTTACATTGTATCTACTCATAATTCAATGCAATGAATGTATGGCCGATCCACACCGTTCATTGCATACATCGAATCAAATTACATTAAATGTATAAAAATACTAAAAGAATGACGATACGGGATGGTTAAGGGTATATATAAGAGATAATAATTAGAGATATGGGTAAGATAATGATAAGATAATATAGAGATAAGACTATAAGATATAAATAAGATAAAGATAAAAACTAAATAAGATAAAGATAAATATTAAATAAGATAAAATAAAAATCTTTATTATTATTATTATTATTATTATTTTATTAAATTTGAAATTTCATAGACGTTACATTAATTCTCTATTGGTATACAATTGTTAGGGTCATGGTTCTCAGTATTCCATTGGGGTTGTAGTTCTCAATTCTTTGTTGGTACACCATGCTGCATAGGTTGCAGTTCTCAATTTTTTGTTGGTACACTATGCTGCATATATAGGTCGCAGTTCTCAATTTTTTGTTTTTTATTAGTACACTTCTCCGTCTCAGTTCTCTATTGGTACGTTGCATTGCAGTCATCACGGTTCTCATTTCTCAATTCTATGTTATTTTATTTATTATTATGTTTTATTTAAGAAAATTAAGAATGTTTCTTTTTCCTATTTTTTTAGTTAGTTTTCTGATTTATTTATCTTTTTAAGTAAAAAACAAAGAAGAATAAAAAGAAAAGGTACGCAAATAAAGAAGAATTACTTGCATACCTTCCGATGGATGGCTTGGCTATTACGCAAGCATACGTGGCCACGTTAGCTGACTTGTTCACGCGTGGACTTCGCACAGCTCTTTCAATATTTGAGAGAAACTTCAATACTCAGGAAAGTGTGTTGGACGATACACAGACACTTAGAGATGTCTTAGAAATTATGATGGTGGTATACAAGTAATGAATTATGCTCATTTGATTATCTGAATTTTGAATTGTTGGACTCATTTTTTATTTTTTTATTATTATTATTATTTTAAAGATTCGGTGGATTTTGTGGACATTTATTTAACGGTCCAAAAGGGGACTACGGTCAAACACAGATATTTCACCGGCCGTCAATACAAAGATGAAATAGAAACAATGGTCACTTTCCAGCTCACCAATTTGTATGGATGGTGAAGATCTTTCATTGCCACTCACCACTGAGATCTTTCATAGCCTTCTGATTGTGGCCTTTTTTCCTTTGGATGTTGGACCACTTACCCTATTTTATTTTTACTGCTTGTTTCAAGCCACATGTCATTAAGCTAGGATTGCTCATTGAGTGTTATTTATTCATGGTGGGCCCATCTTAGATATGGCCCAGCGATTGAATGGCATGGATTCACCAACCGTACAACCACGAGCACAGGAGTGTGGGATCATCTCTAATTGAACCAAAATAGGAGCGAATTTACGGGAACATGTGCCAACCTGGCATACGTACGTGTGTAATATCCTGGCCGTTTATCAGGTGTGGCCCACAGTAAATCATCCCTGGCCCACAAACCGTGTTGGTCTAATCAGTAGGTGGGCCACACTTGTTTATTGACTGTAGAGTATTCATAATCATATTCTGACCATCAATTTTTCTCAAACGCATATCTGGCTTACCTGATGAGTGGACCACCCTACCTTTGGAGCCAGGCAACATCCAGGATAGGCCCACTTGATGAATGGCCTGGATATCGTACACACGTGCCCTCTTTAATGTATTCTCGTGAAGACGGCCAATGCGTAAACGGATTGGCTACTTCCCCTGCCACCAGCCAATGGCTGCTGGTCGGTGATCTGTAGGCCCCATCATGATGTTTGTGTTTCATCCATGCCGTCCATCTATTTTTCCAGATCATTTTATGATATGAGACCAAAAATTAGTTATATAACAATATCAAGTGGACCACATTACACGAAACAGTGTTGAATGAGCGTTTACCATTAAAAACCTTTTAGGGGCCATAAAAGTTTTGGATCAAGCTGATATTTGTTTTTCTCTTTCATATGGGCCTTTGTGATCTAATCAACATATTGGATGTCAAATAAACAGTACAGTAGGCCTTAGGAGGATTTTATTGGTGGATATCCAATTACTATTGTTTTCCTGTGGTGTGGTCCAACGGAGATTTATATCCCTTTAATATTTTCTATTCCAGCCCTAAAATGATCTGTAAAAATGGATGAACGGAATGGATGAAACACATACATCATGGTGGGGCCCACAGAGCACCGACCATCATGGGGGAGTAGCCAATCCGTTTCCGGCCTATGCGGCTATGCTATCCTACGGGAATGTTGCGACGTGAGAGCCCTTGTTTTTTGACTTTTTACCGTATAAATTAAAATAAATATTCTACGACTCAGATGGCCAGGACTTTTCAACCTAAAAAAGTTGACTTGGGCCATTTGACTCTATACTAGGGCCCACCTGATAGAAGGTTGTGATTGATACATTGGAACTGCCCTAAAAGTCGTACAAAACATTTAGAAATGAGTTATCAAGAAGGAGGAATCCTATGATCCTCCTCTTTCAATCCAACAGCCTTTAATCGAGAACATGTACAGTTTTTTCTCCAAATACCTACGTGCGCATGTGTGGGACATCTAAACCGTGCATTGCATGGGCCTCACAACGGAGATGAGATAGAATAAGATTAGGCCATTCAACTCATCAAGCGATTCGCACGTGTACATTGAAAAATGGACCATTGGCAAGTGACGATTGCTTTGCGTGTAATGTGGGGCCCGATGAGGCGGTCTGATTTTTCACCTAATGAAGAAACCATGAACGTTGGATTGGATGCCTGATGCAGGATCCAGGTCATAATTGAAAATCCTAAGACTGGACTTGTCACGCCCCAACATTCGGTACCCGAATAGGGTATTCGGGACTTGAATCCTAGGTTCGTGAGTTTGAATATATTGACATTTATTACCATCCACACAATTCAATCAAATTTAATAGATATTCAATGTCATTTAAAAAGAAAATACTGTTAAAATGTTTATTAAATACAACTCTCTTGATAGTTTTTCATTTTTTACATCGAAAATTGGAACATAAACTAAACCTAAATAATAATTAAAAAAAAAAAAAAAAAAAAAAACCTCGAATTGAATTAAAAATTAAACCTAATTTTCCAGAAAATAAAACTAATAGTAGAGGCCCACCTGCTCGTAGTATTCCAGCTCTGCACCTGTGCATAGTAGGGTGAGCATAACACCCCAGTAGGGTCATTTCTTATTCCAAATTTAACATGTTCAGATTATATCAAATTTTTATAAACAATGGGAAAAAATAGAATACAGATAATAAAGAACATGAATTTATGCAACAAAATTATAAAACTGTGATGCATGTGCTTATTTCCATGAATTCTCATAAACAATATATATCATTTCTTACAACACCGTACCCAAGTAGATAGCCCGTTGCATTAACACACACGCACTAGTACCTCATGGTGATGGATCCATTTATACGTTAGCTGGTCAGACTACTATTCCAGTTGTACTTCTGACGTATGTCCGCGCACACAATTGTACTCATGCGCTGTACACAAAACAGACTCCAAAGGATCCAGTGAGTTCCACGGTCTTTCACCCAAGGGATACAATTGCCCTACTTGCTAGCTTTAGGGTCTCTCACTCAAGGGACACAATTGCCTTACTTACTTATGTTATATTCAACATATTAAAATCGATGCTCAATGAATGTCAGACATGCATGTAAGATGAATCGTTGTTTCATAATAAAAAATATCAACAATATAATTTTAATTAATAATTCTATATTTAAATTTTGTTAAAACTTTAATAATTCAAATACTTAAATAAAATATTATTTTTACTATATTTAATTTAGGAATTTATGTGAAATAATGTATAAGAAATTTTATTTAAATTCTGACTTTAATTAAATCAAAATTTTTACTTCAATAATATTAAATATTAAAATAAAAATATTTATTATTTTATTTACTAAATTCTAAAATTAAAATTTTTATTTTAATTATCACATAAACTTAACAATATATATATATAGATATATATATATATATATATATATATATTATATATATATATATATATATATATATATATATATATATATATTGTCTGATTTTGAGTTAATTTAATTTATATATTGAAATAACTTGATTATTTATATAATTTTAATTTCTCGTTGATAATTCATTGAGGATGTATATTTAGGTTTTAATCAATAAATTTATTTAAATAAAAATTTTGAACTACAAGGAGAAGATTTTTTTTTTTTTAAGTTAAAAATCTAATATTATACTTTGTTAAAATTTTAATTTAATACAATTTTAAATATATATTAATTACTAAAATTTTAAAAT
The DNA here is from genome assembly GCA_021015155.1 of Magnolia officinalis. Taxonomy (NCBI): domain Eukaryota; kingdom Viridiplantae; phylum Streptophyta; class Magnoliopsida; order Magnoliales; family Magnoliaceae; genus Magnolia; species Magnolia officinalis. The sequence continues at coordinate 106,497,218 of JAJHSJ010000004.1, forward strand.
ATAGAAATCTATTCAATTTAGTTTCAATTCCAAAATTTTGATAAATTTCTTAAACTTAAGTTTATTTAAATTTTAAATTAATTAACTCTTTAAAATTTTAGAATTAAATTTTGAATTTTAATCTTTACAGAAACAAAATATTACACTGATTTTCATAAATTTATAACATTAACAATGTAATTAAATTATTATTTAATAATTTAAGTTAATCTATTTTAAAAATTTTAATCTAATTATTTTAGATCAAATATTCTAAATTCAGGATTTTATTATTATTTATTTTTATATCTAAATTTAATAAGTTAAAGGAAATTATTAATTTCGACTTTGGATATTATTATTTTTACACATTCAATTTTATTTTAATTTAATTTATTATTATTATAATTAATTCTAAGTATTATAAATTATTGGAATTAAAATTTTTGGTTTACTTTGTAACTTGATTTTTTTATATATATAATTCATATCAATTACAGGATTAAATTTAATAACTAACATAATCATTAATTAAAATATTTTAAAATTAATTTTAATTTACTAATTTAGATAAATTCATAAATTAATTTGAATTTAATCTATTTTTAATAATTTACTTTCATATTAATTAATTTTAAAATTTTAGGAATAACTCATATTTAATTTTTAATCTTAACAAACATTTAAGAATTTCTAAATTAAAATATAAACTTAGATAAATTGTTTATTTTATTCTATAATTTTATTTTATTTTATTTTATATATATATATATTCTCTCTCTTTTCAAAGACAGAAATAAAACAACTAATATTTACTCTAATCCAACAAAATTTAAATCAGATAGTCTAACTCAGAATTAACATGTAACATCCCGGATTTTTGCCAACCTGGGATTAGACATCCTTAGGCATTGGGTCAATCTTAACACCTGATTAACTTTTCAAACGCTCAATTCAAAGCCTCAAATCCCGTCTTAAACCATTTTCTTCACAAATCCCACCCTTCACTACCTTGTGCTTTCAATTTTTCAAAGCACTTTCGTCCTAGACACTATCTAAACTAGCTAAGTGTAAAACTTGGATCACTTATATACAAACTGCAAAGGCCTAAGTACCATCTCAACCAGAAAACAATTAGGATTAATCCTTTAGAAATTTAACAAAGTTAACTAAGTGTAAAACTCGATTAGCCATGAAATCCGTTGGGATCACTTTAAATACGATCTGCAAGACCAAAAACTTGCAAAATCAGTGACTCTAGGTTTCCCTAAAGTTTAGAACCAAACTCATTTCCCGTCTGCTCTCGGGAATGAAACGAAACTTCGTATTAGGTCTAGACCGCACATCGGGAGTCCGATTAACACGAAGCTAAGGAACTAGGACTGCCTCACTGGGCTTGACAATCATCTCAAAAATCAGATCCAGCCGATGTCCCACGGCCATTCGTTTCTATCCGGAGCGAGGGAGTGTGAAAAACACTATTCCCTTTGAAATTAAAATATCTGGAATATTGATCTGGCACCATTCGCTTACGCATCAGTATTAAGCAACCAGACCGTCAGAATCAGACCAAATTACACCCTCGGATCAGGAAAAATTTCAGGAACATTTACATGTACTTGGAATTTCGGATCGTGGCCCACTGACCGTTGAACTGAAAGTGGTCCGCCACGTGCGATCTGGGAATCCGATCGAGTCGAAAATGTAAATCCCACATAGATCCATGTGTGGTGAGCTTAAGTCTGACGTTT
>JAJHSJ010000004.1:106499047-106659047 GCA_021015155.1 Magnolia officinalis
ACGGCCAAACATTCGACAACATATTTTCAAACTGTGGTCACTCAGCCCTCGAAACTCGGTTGAGCCAACTCAACTAGGTCCGCCTGTGATCATAGCAGACTATTCATTGGTGTAGTTCCAAAACGCAGTCACTCGACTGGAAACTCAATCAAGCCAACACTGACTAGGCCCACCCATAATCTTAAACGACTCAAAACTTGGTAGGAAAGATCCAAGGTAGATTACACATGACCTGAATATCACCTGATCGGATGATTCAAAACAATCAAATAAGCGTTAGAAGGGCCCTTAATGGATGGTTGTAATTATCCAATTGTGATTATTTTTGGGTCATGTGCAATTTATAGCGGATGACTCTGATCCAACGGTCTTTTTTTTATTATAGCTCACTCACTTGGGCCACAAATTCAAATTTGCACCATAATGGGGACCGGCTTAGGAGACTCGCACTGATTCACCACCATTTAGGTGAGTCATGACTCGACTCGGTCGAGTCATTTAACCATGGGCTCCACTTCACATAATCCTTTGAATAGTCCAGAGCCGTCGATTCTAAGACATTTTTAAGATTGCATGTCAGCTGTACAAAACCATGTGTCATACCAGCTAGAAATTGTTTGAAAAAAGAAAAAGTTTTACTCTTGTGATAGTTCACCATCATTTTAAAAAGTGTTGATGCTCTGGCTGGCAACGTCATGGCATGGTTGTATGGTAATCCAAACCGTCCAAATAGCTTATCCGATTGTGGCTATAGAGCATACTCTAAAAATTGCATTGAAAAGTTATGGTAACCATATGATTCTATCTTTGGAGATGGGACCACCTCAATGATTACGTTTAAGGATTGATAGTCATTAATTGGATGGTTAGGATTGATTTATCAGCATGATTTCAAAGATATTCTCCATCAACAATATGACTCACAGTTTTGATGTCGCACACGATGATCAGACGTGAGAAGGATTAGTCACCAACGAATTCAAAATGGTGGTGAACTAACAGAATGTAAAAGAAAATAAAAACAATATCTCGCGTCTATGAGCCATATCTACCTTCCAATAAATGAACATGCCAATCGATTTTGTATATATTCCTCTAGGATATCCATGAGATTGCACCAATCAGATGTTTCTAGCCATCCAATCTACTGATCTGGTGGATGGAATCATTTGATCAGCATGGCTATCGGGGCACGGACATTCTAAGAGGTGGCCCACCAATTGGTTGGTCAGGATTGAATGGGTTGTATGTAATTCGGTGGTCGTACCAGAAGTTCTGATGCAATATATCATTTTCCACCAAGAGATCACATGTAAAATATCCACTCCATGCTAAAGGTGGGCCACACAACCTGATGTGAAAATTAAACAGATTCCCTCATTGGGTGTACCAGACCAGTACGATGAGTCATCCCATTGCACGACCGTTGAATTTTCTTGTTGTGTCCCACTCGATAAGTGTATCAGCCTGTTTTTTTCATGCAGGATAATGATGATAGTGTGTCCTACCTTTTGTTGAAATTTAGTTTTTGAATAATCAAATATATTAGAATTTTTTGTTTTTTCGTCAAATTGATTCAGAATTTTCAAATAAAAAATGTGCGGGTTTTTTTTTTTTTTTTTTTTTGTCCCACATGGAAATGAGAAAATAAGTTTTGTGGTTTATATGTGGAAGTATGTGTAATATTCTTATTTGGAGTATTGGAGGTTGAGATGCTCATATTGCATGTTCCAATTTGACGTACTTTGTACTTCGCAATCACGCTTTAAGAATAGCATATTTATACGTAATTCAACCTGATGTTAAAAAGAAATAATTTTCTTTAATTTTTTATTTTTCAATTTTTCCAACATATTTCAAAACACATTTTTCACGGATTGAATATTCTGCATATTTGACATGTAGAAATAGTTGTATTAGAACTTCTGATACAACCATTGTAACTGTTCATCTCTCATACTGGTGTTGCTTGTACCCTTGTTTTGCAGGAAAACAATATCTAGTTTTGAAACTTAGTGGCTCGAGGACTCTCCTAAGCTCCTCTTAGCGAGCTCTTCGAGTCCAGCAAACCTGACTTGAGCCGCATTAGTCACCTGGGCTTAACCTAACCAAACGCCAATCTAAGTTGACTTTTCTTTATTTTTGAACTATGAAAAATAGTAGTTTAATAAATGACACTGTGGTTTGGAATGCGGGATTAAATTGTATGGAACTGCATCAATGGAATTAACACCATTATTGCACAGTGATATTTTGATTGTCCAATCAAATATTTGAGATAAAATTCTACCTTTGGAAAAAATACCATATTAAGTTAAAGGTGCATTTGGTGGACCATGGAATTGTAATCAACATGCCGAATCTCATAACGAATGATGTTAGTTTCTTGTACGTAACTAGCTGAAATGTCACGTATAAAAGGCACATGGATAAAAGACATGAATAAAATACATGCATCAACATAATGCCCACAGATGGAGTGGATTTCGAAATCCAACAAGAAATCCTGCAATGGTTATATGATATAATATCTGGAGTAATCTAATCATTTCCTCTCTTTCCAAACGCTAAGTTGAATTTTTATGGTACCAAAATGCAATTCCATGTCACCTAATCCCACCATCCAAACAGACTCTGGATATTAATAATTCAAAGTAAACCCTTCATAGTTTGCTTGTAACAAGAAAAAATATATTACATATTATTCTTATCTGATTATCTAACTATTATATTTGTTGGACATTAACAAAATGGTCAAAATTGGAAATATTAAAAAATAAAACAAAATAAACAAGTGCTCAAGAATCGAAGGTTAGGATCATTCAAATAATCTTATTTTTAGACTGTAACAAAGAGAGAGTGAATTCCACAGTTTAGCCAGTTTAATTTGAGTTAATACATGCCCATATCAAGCATCATACTCCAGCCAGTATCAAATATTCTCATATGTTTTAGCTGGTCTTAATATATATTAGTTTTCTTGGATTTTTTTTATTTTTTTTGGACAGTTATATTATGTGTGTGAACAGTCTATCCGTGGCCCACTAATCGAAGAGCCAAGATATTTGATTCATAAAATCTTTGGGCATTCCCATCCACATGGGTCGGTGAATCAATCTCACCAAACTATATATGGTCGACGTGTAGTGACTTAAGCTGAGCTTGTCTTCGAAGCAGATGTGGGTGGGACCCTAACCATAGGGCCCGCCTAAATGTATGCGTTTGTATATCCAGGCTGTCCAATTATTTTTCCAGCTTATATTAGGCCATAGTCTTAAAAATGAAGCAGATACAATTTACAGATAGACTACACTAACAGAAACAATGATTATTGATCATTAAAAACTTTTTGTGAGCCAGAAAAGCTTTCAAGGTCTGTGTGACCTTATCAACAGGTTGATGGTTAATAAACATTACAGTAGACTCTAGGAAGTTTCTAATAATAAGGATTCAACGATGACTGTTTCTTGTGGTGTGGTCCACCTGAAAATATTATCTACTTTAATTTTGAGATAATAGCTCAAAATAATCTTTCAAAACAGATGGACGGCATGGATATAGAATGCATACATTTAGATGGGCCCTACAGTCAGGTCCCACCCAAGCACAGACCAGTCGCGGACCGTAACTTGGCTACAACCTGATAACCAGCCATGTAGGTGAGACCCTGACCTCTGGGCTTACCTAGATGTATTCATTTTATATCTATGCCGCCCATCTATTTTTTCAGCTTATTTTAAGAACTGTTCCTAAAAATTAAACCAATAAAAATTCAGGTCGACCACACCAAATGAACGGTGGTCATTGAATGCCCACCATGAAAAACTTTATAGTGTCCACTGTAATATTTATTAACCATCCAACATGTTGATAAAGTCATACAGACTTGGATGGAAGGAAAAAATAAATATTAGTTTGATTCAAAACTTTTGTAACCTCCAAAAAAATTTTAATGGCCAATAACTGCTGTTTACTGTGGTGTAGTCCACTTAAAATTTTTTATCTGCAAATAAGCTGGAAAAATAAATGACCGGCATGAATATACAATTGGAGGTGCGCCCCTGTGTTGGGTTAGATTGTTAATTGCCGATTGATTTTGATGATTTGGCCCACCTGATGTGTGGAGCAACCTGATTTTCATGTCAAGTAATACGATTTCACGTTTATATATTATATATATTATATATATATATATAATATATATTTATATATATATATAAGGTAGTTATTTGATGCTCTGGCAGCATGTGATGCTTGATATGCAGGCACTGATCAGAAATTGCACACTTGTCGTATGTGGACTTAAATTAAACCAATGAAATGATGAAATCCACTATCACTACGTCACAGTATAAGAAGTCGGTTACACAATCCCATTCTCTGATTAGAATATACTCATTTGTTGAAATATAGTCATTAGATATTTTTCTTTTTTAAGTGTCTAATAAATGTCCAACAATTTGATAATCAAATAATAAACTAAGCAAAATATTTTTCATTTATAACACATCTAGACCAGTACTCATACTTTGGACAGCTTAATATTTGAATAACTTACATCCACATGTGCCACTCGTAGGTAAAATCTGAATGCCTGCATATCATAGGTCACACTTAACTAGAGTATCAAAACTTACTTGAATTGGTGGCTTATTTTTTTCTAAGTAATGAAAAAGAAGACTAAATTAATATGGACATACCAGCATCTAATGATAGTAAACCTATAAGGTGATGTGGCAATCAAGGTATGCATCTTTTTTTTTTTGGGTTAGCTTGTTAGTACACACCCATGTCAGTACACACACTCCATGTTAGGCACCCCCACTAGGGATCGATACCAAGACCTCAAGTGTTGAAACGAGGTATCTCCACTCAGTCTGCCAGTTAAGCTATGGATTTGGGTGTGCCTTTGCTTGCACTTAGCTTGTCCTGGTGGAGTTTTGTTTGGTTGCAAGCTATTGTCAAAGTTGGGCCCACATAAAGAATGTCTAAAAGTTATTCGATTTAATAAATTATTTATTTTTAATAGCAGTCTGCCGTCTAATTAAATTTCATACTGTTTTGCTTGTATTAACTCGATATAAGTTAGGGGCTCAATCCAAGTTCTTTATGAATGGCTTAAAGTTTCAAAATTTTAAAATTATCAAAATGCCTTTTCTTTGCTGTCCTCCACATGATATTGACCATTAGTGGGTGTTTGTTTTCCAATTCACAAGGTAAATCCTGGTAATTGGGTAATTATTACTTAGCAAGGTAATTACCAAAAAAAAAAAGTAATTACCAAACACTTTTTGATGCTGATAGTGGCGGGATTGCTTTTTGAACACTAAAACTAAGGAAGGTGGGAATTTTTTGTGGGGCCCACTATAACGTATGTGGCTTATTCATGTCGTCCATCCATTTTGCAAGTTGATTTTACGGCATGAGCCTAGAAATTGAGGTAGATCCAAAGCTTGAGTGGACCATGCCGGATGGAACAGTGGATTGAAGGCTTATTGTTAAAAACCTTTTATGACCACAATTTTTTATGGTGTGGGCTACTTAAGTTTTAGATTTGTCTCGTCTTTGAGCTCATACCTTAAAATATTCTAGTAAAATAGATAGATGGCATGGATATGTCACAAATATATATAGTGGAGCCCATGAACGGATGTCAATCCTTTTCAAATGGCTTTTGTAAGGAGAAAAGTAGTACGTATTTACAGTCTTCATCAAACAGCTAACATGTACAATAATTACTCATTTACGCTCTATTACATACATTTACATACATTACGGTAAAACAAACATTCTCAAAACTACTTTTAAAATGTTCACAATCATCCTATGCATATGCTGCAAATCCATTTTCCATCTATGTAAGGTCTAACTTGAGGGACAATGCCCATTAACACATGCAACATGGTCAAGTCATACTCCTGATCTTCATCTAGAGGCCAAAGAATATACAGCCTAGGCCCGTGACGGAATACCCCCAGTGAAACTTACTGAATATCCCTATGATAAAGAAGGGGTAGACGCAAAGAAGTAATTTTTATTTTTATCTTTTAGGTTATCAGTTTGGACAGTCCTAGTCCCAATGCAATCATGGCATGGGTAGGTCTAAAAGTGGTACCGGCTCCATAGCTCGGTGGTAAATTGTATCTATTTTAACACTAATATCATGGGATCAAGTGTCTGCGTGGTGTATATGTAATGGTGAGTGGTGCAAGTATATGTATTAAAGAGAGAGAGAGAGAGAGAGAGAGAGAGAGAGAGTCTAAGAGTCATTACCATTAGGGCTGAAAGTTGGGCGGGTTAAACCCGACCAACCCATGACCGACCCAACATTGGGTTGGGCTTGGGCAGGATGTATCGAGTCCGATCTCAAGCTTGGGTTATACAAACACCAACCCGATAAAACTTGGGTTCGGCTCGGGTTGAGGTCTTGGGTTGCCCGTCCTAACCCGAACCCGATTAATATATAAGTTACTTATAAATTATAATTGAGTATGGATCATGTGTTGAAGACATAGGAAATTCCGGTGTTGTCGGGTCTCATTGGTCCACATCATTTCCGATGACTCAAGCTAACAAGAAATGCTGGATTTCTCTCTTCCAAATATATTGTGTGCTACACAACACAACCTTTAAATGAGTAGTTGTCCTGTATTTTGGCTTGTTTGTTTAGAATAAATGAAGTTCTTTAGTATAAATAACTACATATATAATTAATAAAATCATAGATATAAAAATAAAACGTGTATTGAAATATAATAAACTAATGCAATCCTTAAAATATTAGCATGTATCAACCCGACTAATCCGACCGAACCCGCTTGGGTTGGGCTTGGGTTGAGAATTCCCAACCCGAGGTTGGGTTGGGTTGAGTTGGATTGGGTTGGGGTTGAGGTACAAGAACCTTGGGTTGGGCTAGAGTTGAGCACCAACCCGACCCGACCCGACCCAACCCAACCCAACCCAACCCAACCCAACCCAACTTTCAACCCTAATTACCATGAACCTTTTAAGTTTTTTACTATAAACTGATCTTTCAACAATGGAGGCGGCATTTTAGGTAAGAGAATCTATCACTTATGGGTTGCATACATGGCGATAGCATATAACAATATTTTAAAAAATAAAAAAATCACATGAATGGGAGAATTTAGCTCTGCCTTAATTTATCTGATTATCTAACTGTCAAATTAGTGTACATTTGTTGGACAGTTAAAATTTTAAAATATCAAATGTTCTTTTTCAAGTCTCAATAAATAATCATCCACTCGATCATATGTTAGGATTTATCAACCAATTTAATTCTAGGAACGTGACTTGTTTACACAATCTAGTTGGTTTAGTATCATGAGTTCACACATGCTGTATGTACAATTTTTGAGTGCCTGCGTATCAACTGTCATTCTCTTCCAGAGTATCAAATAACTAAAGTTAAAATTAGGCTGGTTTGGGTGAGTTGGTTTTGAGCCACACACATTTTTGTGGCTGGGTCTGAGCTGAACCTAATTCTCCCAACTGGGCACATGCCTTAGGCCGAGTACCTATTGTCCAGGCTTTGAGCTTGGCCCAATCTAAGTCCCGCACAGATGTTAGCTCTACAAGACCCAACCACTCGTGCAGTGGGACTTTGGGGCCCACATTCACCTTCCACGCATTAGGTGGGCCACATCGTCCTCTTACTTACCACCCATCATTCTCTTCCAGGCCATATTTACAAAGATCCTAGTCCAATGAATGATCCGTTCATCCATTTTGGATTATTATTTTAGGATATGAGCCCCCAAAAAAATGAGACAGATCCAAATATCAGGTGAAGCACACCACAGGAAAACAATATGAATGAACGCCCACCATTAAAAACCTCCTGAGCCCACTGTAATGCTTATTTGTCATCCAACCCGTTGATTGGGTCACAAGGATCTGGATGGAGGGAAAACAAAAATATCAGCTTGATCCAAAACTTTAGTGGCCCAAAAAGTTTTTAATGGTGGATGCTAATTCACCACTTTTTTTTTGTGGTGTGGTACACCTGATATTTTGATCTAATTCATTTTTGGGCACATGTCCTAAAATGAACTGGAAAAATGGATCTACGGATTGGATAAGATACATACATCATGGTGGGGCCACAGAGCAACATCCAGTAGCGAGTCGCTACTGGCAGTGTAAGCGCCTAAGCGGGCAATCCGCGTCCATTTAAGAGGGAAGAGTTATTTGATAATACTCTGTCATAGCATGACACTTGATACGCAGGCACTCATCAGTCCTATCCGTAGCATACATTAACTAAACTTGAACCGTCTAAATTGTGTAATCCAATGTCTCTAATTCACGTTCTCAAAATAAGGTTTCTCGAACAATCCTAACCTTTGATTCATTGAAAGTTCTTTTGTTGAAATAGGACAGTTGGATATTTTTCAGTTTCAACCGTCCGATAAATGTCCACAAAGCCAATATCAAGATAACAGAATAAATTTATTTTTTTAGTTCATGATACATCCAAACTGAAACCCGTAATTTGGACCGTTTAATTTGAATTACTTTAGGCCATGTATGCAATTTCTAAGCACCCGCGTATCATCCATCACACTCTGAAAGAGTATCAAAGTGTTGTTTTCTCGTTTCTTCGCACCGTTCCAATCCCTACCCCTCGCGCCCTTCCCTCCCCATCTCGCGAAATCGAAAACACGCACTGGCCTCTGCTAAAATGAGCGGCCCGAGCGCAGGCGAAGATCGCGACCTGATGTCGGAAGCTACAAAGGCGGCCGAACATCTCTATCACGTGCGGGACACGTATTTCCCTTCCGATCCCGAGCAAAAGATCTCGACTCTCCGCAGAGAAGCAGATCTCGCTCTCAAGCTCCTCGATTCCATCCCCACCGGTAATTTCTCTCCTCGAAACAAATATCCACCGTTAGATTCCTCTCCATCCATCACTCGAGGCTGGTTATTTGGTTGTTAGAGTTCGTTATTGAGTTATTTATTATTCTTTTGCTGCTGTGTTGGAATTTCTAGAGTTGCCTTCTGTTTCTTGATTTAGGCCGCGTTTGGATCCACTATTGGATTGAATCGCAATAATTAGTTCAACAGAGTGAAATTACCAGATTGCCGCTGGGTGAAGGGGAACGATAGTATACATTCGAGATGTATTGTTAACTGCCATACGTTCGAGTTGTGTGGGTCCCACTGAGATGTGCGAGTAACATCCAAGCCGTCCATTAAATGCGGCCCCCCATGTTAGGTAGACAGGACGCGGATTGGGTACTGCTCCTACCTGTACCCCATGTTCGTATAGGCACGACGTAGAGTGATTTGTTTGGATGGCAGGCTGCTGTCAGAAATTGGGGCCTGGTCGAGTACGTACTTGACCGGGGAGCCGATTCTGTGGCCCTGATGTGGCAACATTTGATTGGGCCACATGCCGCTGTCAAAGATGATACCACGCAAAGCATGTTTGAAAGTGGTTCAGTCGAACACGTACTCGACTAACATGGGGCTGGACCAATCAAACCTCGCCACATTAGGGCCTTACCACATTTGGTGTTGCCCTCGCCTCACCGAGTCCCCTTCCACTTGACTGAACAACTTTCAAACATGCTCAGTATGGGCCCTATCTCTGACAGTGGCCTGCCATCCAATCAAGTACCACCATGTCATGCTTGTACTGATGTGGGAACAGGCGGGGGCAGTACCCAATCCACATCCATGTTAGGTCTAGAGTCCAATGATCATCCTGATTTGCTGCTCATGTGGACCACACCAAAGGCAACAATGGGAGACATTGGGGAGGGAGACACCCACAGTAGAAATTTCTAGATGGAATGTGGGATCCACCGTGTTGTGTATAGTAATCAGGTGCACTCCACTTGGATGAAGGGATACGTAGAAATTCATGCCACTACAAAACTCAATTGGGCCACAGTAGATGAATATATATATATGTTTTAGGCAATGTTGTAAAAATCGTTCTCATATCACAAATTGTAATGGGAGTTGAATCGTATCGTAAATCGTAAGATTTTTTTATGATTTTCTGAAAAATATAAATAAAAACTTTAACAGTATCATGATATGGTATTTCTTAAAAAATAAATGATTCTTATCTTACCTTCTTCTTCTATTTTGTTGTCTTTCAAGAAATTTTCCTTAAAAAACATACAAGGATCCTTTAATAATTTATGCTCTTGTTACCTTTCTCGAATGTAGAATCGCATTGGAAAAGCAGAAGTTAATTTTGTAGATCGATGGAAAAAGATATTTGGATTTCTAAGTTCTAACTGTCATTCCACAATACATAAGTCAACATAATCATAACCATCCATAAAAACATTCTAGATAAGTTATACATCAATTTGGTATTTCCACCAGTTAAGAAAAAAAGAAATCATTAAAAAAGCTCTAGAATTTAACATTGAAGAGAATATATATCATTTAATCTCTTATAAAGAACAAAATAAAATAATTTACCTTTTCTAAACAATTCTTCTTCTTCTTCTTCTTTTTTTTTTTTTAAAAAAATGTTTTTTACTAAATTATTCTTAAAGCCCCTACCAATTTAAAAATATAAAATGGAAGCCGAGTGAAGCTTGAAACAGAAGAAAACAAGAATAATTTGAATTGTAAATCGCAGGATTCAAATCATAAAATCGTAGGATTCATATGAAAAAGGATTCAAATTGTTTTGCTTAAGATTTGACTCAAATCGTAAATCGTAAGATTTTTGACAACATTGGTTTTAGGCATGATTTTACATTGCTCCCTGTTTTCTGACCCACCTAAGTTTTGGATTGGGATGTTGCTTGGGATGTACGGTGAACACGAGGATTCACACCAGATGTATGGTTTGGATTCCACATAAACATCATGGGTGGACCCACACATCTCAAACGTATGGACCACACATTTGAATGTATGTGATCATGGCCCGACCAAAAGGCTGGTAGTTCTCTGACTACTGACACTGAAGTGAAATTGTAGTCCTCTGTCTGGGTCATGTGGATCATTTTAAGACTCACTTCAGGAGGTCGATTCTACCATGGCCGGTCCTCTTTTTTTTTTTTCTACAAAGGTGTTGACAGCCATTCGAAAAAATGAACTTGAATGAAACCAGCGACTATTCTATGATTTTATCTGTCCATGGACTGAATGGCTAGGATCATTCATTGTAGTTCGTACTTTGCACATGGCCTATTCTTGGTGGGGCGTACCTCTTGAATGATTCCGATCATCCACATGCTCGTCCGACTAGCAGAATATGTGTTCACTTTAGTAGTTGATGGACTACAAAACCAGGCCTCAATTGCAGTTACATTCATTTCGAGTCCAACTTGAAAGTAAAGTAACTGCAATTTGGAGACGAAGTCACTCAGCATGAAGGGTAAGGAAGGTAAGTCTAAGTCCCTTAGCATGAATGGTAAGGCTAAAGAGTGCGTGTAACATTAGGATTTGGAATGCTTGTGTGAACGCATGTGCATGCATTCATGTGTGTTTGTAACAATAGGATTTGGAATGTCTATGCATGTGCACACATGCCCGGGTTTATAACAATAGGATTTGGAATGCCCGTGCGTGCGCGCGCGTGTGCGTATGTATTGGTGTGCGCTCATGCATGCATGGGTGGATATGTGTGGTTATAACAATGGATTTGGAATGCCTCAATTACAATGACAAAAAGAAAGAATAACAAGTCTAAGATATGCAAATAGGAATCACTCATGCATGTATTGGATAGATGGCCCCTACTGAATTAAATGACAGAAAGAACGAATGGAAAGTTTAAGTTATCTCAAATGCAGATAAGAATCAATGCTCTTGCTTATATTGGATAGACAATCCCTACCAAATGCCTCGATTACAATTATAGAAAAAAGAAAAAAGAAAAAGGAATTACTAGTCTTAAGTATCTCAAATGCAAATAGGAACCAATGCTCTTGCCTGTACTGGATAGACGGTTCCTACCCATATGCCTTGATTGCAATGACAGAAAGAAAGAACCACAGGTCTAATTTGTCTCAAATGCAAATAATAATCAACTCTCTTGCCTATATTGGACAGACAGTCCCCCACTCTCACACACCTTAATTTATTTACTCATTTGTGTACTTCAATCACAATGATGGTAAGAAAGAATTACGAGTACACCTTATCCTCAAATGTAAATAGGAATCAACACTCTTGCCTGTATTGGATAGACAGTCCATACGGATGTGTATGGCCGACCTCTAATTCTTGCTTTTGCCTATTCTCCTGTTGCATTTCTAAGGTGCATATTTTTGCGGAGGCCAATACTCTAGAGACTGCATTTTTGTTTTTGAAATCATAATTATGTGCTTAATCTTTTGTAGTATCAAGTAACGTTGCTTTCATTTTTATTATATTTTAAACCTTTGAATTGTCATATTGCTGCATTTTGAATTTTTTGCAAGCTGTTAAGGTTGTCATTGGAGTTTTGCCATTGTTGATCTTTATGATACATTTTGTTGGTATGGTGTGGTGATATGTTGGTTGAAGATAAGCTTGGCAAACATTGCATACTAATGTTGATAGAGGGATTATAGAATGCTAAGACCCAGACTTTCTACAGTAGGCTTGGGTTTTCAGTTTGTACAAGCGGGGGTCAAGGTTCAGTGATCAAAGCTGTTGATGTGATGGATCCCACCTTGGAGGGTCCACTTGCAAAAAATACAGCAGACCGGAACATCGCTAATCATCGAATCTTTGGCCTTTTCTTTGTTGAATGTGGACCACTGCTCTATTTTGTTTCTTAACTGCTATTTGCCGGACACATAATGAAGGGTTAGGATTTTCCTGTAGGGGACATTTTGGTGTGTGGGCCATTGAAAGCGTGTCTAATCATAGCAACAGTTTCGATCACTGGAGCATGGGGCCCCACTTGTACAAACTGAGACCTGAGCAGCATACTGTACAAAATCACGGTACAAGCATTGCATTGCACCTCATGTTGATAAGGCTTTCATTCCGTGGTTCTGAACTATCACGTATCAACGAATCTGGTCACTTTGATGCTGATGAGGCTTTTCTTGCATGTTAGTATGTTACTCAAGTTTTCAGAAAAGCAGTCTAGCTTATGTGATGGTTATTTTCTACATCTCATTGACCCCCAGACGCATGATTATCTGTGTTGTTGTGCAGAAGAAAGGAAATCACCAGCACAACGTGCAACTTATGAATACCTAAGAGGGAAGATATTGGATGTATTTCCAGATTATAGGAAAGAAGCAGAGGATCATCTTTCAAAAGCTGTATGTGGTTACATAAGCTACCTTTTGGTGTTTTACAAGAGGTTTGCTAATTCCACGCACTAGTTGATCCCAGCCTGTCTATATGTCGCCACATGTGCCAATCTGGCCCACACGCAAAGGTTCCAAGCACCCATCAAGTGAGTCCCACCATGTGCCTTACACATGAATAAGGCCAGTCCAATCATCAGGTGGACCGCAATGTACAAAATAAATGGACAGCTAAAATAAACTCATCCAAGTCTTTTTGCTGCGGACAAGCCTGATTCTTGGGTTAGGGCATGTAGTCCGTGAAGCCCACCTGATGAAAAGCTTAGTTTTCTGCACCTATACCATCTTGGCACGTGTGGTAGCATGTTGAGGGGCAGAGATCTACAGTTGTGCGGAATTAGCGAAACTCACTATATGGCATTCCTCAAGCAATGGGTTATGTTTTGAAACTTAGCTTCATTTTCCAGGTTAAGTTGAATCCGTCTCTTGCAGATGCTTGGCTATGCTTAGGAAATTGCATTTGGAAGAAGGGAGATCTGCTTTCAGCAAAGAACTGCTATTCTCTAGCTCTAAATAAGGTTTATTTATGTCACTGCATTACCTTCCTTTTGGTACCTTACCTGACCCATGATGGATCTCTTCAGTTAATATTGTGGCTTTTTCTTTTTCTTTTTAAAATTTTTCCTTGCTATCGTTAATTTTTTTTTTTTTTAGCTTTTAATAAAGTCTTCGTCATCTTTCAAAAAAAAAAAAAAAATCTTTGTCATTCAGGGTCCAAACAAGAAGATACTTTGTCAGCTGTCAATGCTCGAGAGAAAATTGGCTCAAGGTAATTAGCTTAGTTTTCTTTTTACTATATTCTATTATTGAGCTTAGGGTTTGTATTGAGCTGATTTGGGTCGATAGTGTATTTCAAATGGTACATTTGGCTTCTTGAGGTGAGGAATTATGGCACTTTTGGGGTTCGAGTCCGTCCCTCAATGACAGGTGTTCAATGCTCCATTGAGGTCTCAGGTTCAGGTCCAGCCTACCTACCTTAAGAAAAGGCGTTTGATGCATCAGGCATGCATTTTTGTGCAAGCAGGGCAGTTTTGATATTATATAATGTTAATCTGATGGGTCTCACCCCTACAGTTCCTATCTTGAGGCTATGCTTCAGTGAACATATTCTAATTTGGTAGAAATCCTGATTAATGTGCAAGTTGACTTGCCAAGATGAAGAAAGACCATTTTAAATTATTATTATTAAAAAAAAAAAACAGAAAATATGCTCTCTGATGGGGACATCACATGCACACGCGCACTCACGACGTACGTACGCCAGAAGAAGGAGGGCCCCACCATCGATCTGGATCGATGACGACATCCAGGGAGGGCCTCCTAGTTAGAAGACGGAGTTTTGGTTCAAGAGAGTGGGCCCGATAACCAAGAAAAGCCCATTATGGGATCTCATGATCATGGCCCACTAGTCGGATTGATTTCATATTTTAGGTTTTGCTTATTTATGTTATTTAGAACATCGTGAATGCTTTAGATTTCTTTGATTGATTTTTATTTTAGTTTACTTCATCGCCAAGTAATAGGTTGCGCACATGGCGCGAGTTTTGGAGTATAGGGTTTTCCCTATAAATAGGCATTCCTTGTAGTTCTTTTGTTGAATGGAAGATTAATAAAAATTATGCATTTTCCTACTCTCTGAGTTGTGAAGCCTAATTGGGTGCGAAGCCCTTCCTTCATCGAAAGGCTAACTACCGTGGTGCGAAGCCACATCTATCCCGATCCGCCTATCTTCTATCATCCATACTTCTCACATTCTTCCATCCATATTTCTATTCTCCTACAATCATTTACGCTTCAAATCCATCTTCCATTACAACCGTTTTTCTCTATACAACAGATTTTCAAATCTGGCCCTGCAGGAGGGCTGAAACTTCGGCGGAGCACTACGCACAAACCGTACATCAGATCGAGCTGAGATTTGAAGGTTTTGGAGTTCATCCCTGGCCGACCAGGGCCAAGGTGGCCTTTTTCTTAATAGTGGGCCCCACACACGTGCGGCCGAGATCACACGCATGTGCGTCTGGGCCATTGTTGTTGTTCACGCGTGCAGTACTTCTCTGCTTTGTCTCTCTCGTCTCTTTCACTCCGCTTTCACCCAAAATCCCTAAACCTAACCCTAAATTACTCAAATCTCCAATTTTATGCCCATTTTCTTACCCTAGGGTTCCTTGATTTGAAATTGATGAATCCCTTGTATTAGGAACTGATTAGTACGCACGTGTGGATGATTATTTCTTATTTTTTAGTATCGTTTGGTTCATAATTTTTATTGATCCAGCCCTATCATGTGTAGGCCTGGACCCGCATAGATTCCCCTTAATTGAATGTTTGGACTTTCATGTGGGATATGGAATTTGTGTAATTGTTTCTGAACTAACGTGATCTTAAGCCTGAAATCTCGCATATCATATTTAATTTTCATGTCCTGTATCAAATTTGGTATTAAAACTTAGGGTTCTTATAGGGGAATGCATTACATGTTTAGGGTTTAGTTGTTTATGTCCATTACGCATCAATTCTCATCATATATGGTTGTTTAGAGGTCCATAAACCCTGACATAAGCTGAAATTTTCTGTTATACCCTTATTTGAATTATTTTAGAAATTAACTTAGCTTTCTATTTCTAGGTTTAGAAACTTTCCTTTTCTGTTTTTTTTTTTTTAGAAACTTTCTTAATCTGTTTTTAGAAACTAATTTCCTTTCCTTTTTCTTTTTTAGAAACTAACTTACTTTCTATTTTTAGAAACTTACCTAATTTGTTTCTTTAGAAACTTTCTTAATTTGTTTTTAGAAACTTTCCTTTTTCATTTTTAGAAACTAGGTTGTTTTTCTTTAGAAACTTTCCTAATTTTTTTTTTTTAAGAAACTTTCCTAATTTGTTTTTTTAGAAACTTTCCTAATTTGTTTTTCTTAGAAACTTTCCTTTTTCGTTTTTAGAAACTAGGTTGCTTTTTTTTTTTTTAGAAAATTTCCTAATTTGTTTTTTTTTTTTAGAAACTTTCCTAACTTGTTTTAAAAACTTTCCTTTTTCGTTTTTAGAAACTAGGTTGTTTCTTTATAAAAATTTTAAAAAATAAAAATAATAATAATAATAAATCTTTCTTATATTTTGACAACTATATTGCTGAATTTTGGTTGACACCCTACACTAAACATGGAACAATTGCAAGAGTCACTAAACAAGCTGTCCCAAAAGTTGGAGTCTTTGATTAAGCACTTGGAGATGGACCAATGCTTTGAACAACTTGATGTGCGCATTGCCCCACTTGGGACCTCTGCTAGGACAAACTCCACCATTGAGGTGGATGTCCAATCTCAGGCAGGTGACCAGGAGGATAGACCAATGAATAGAGTTGGCCAAGAAATCAGTTATGGGCGTGCACCCGTGCACCCACCCCATGAGGGACATCAAGACCATTATTTTCAAGGGTACAACATATGCGGCCTTGTGGCTGGAGAGAGTGCACCAGAGGCTAGTGTAGAGTTACCCACTGTGGTCATTCCAGTAGTGGATGAGTTTCGTGATGTTTGTTCTGACAATCTACCGGATGAGTCTCTCCCTAGGAGGGATATGGAGCACACCAGAACACGGGACACTGTGATACCTACAGTCGAGTTTATGTTGAATTGTTCTATCGATAGGTCCACAGGTCTAAGTCCTCGTGAAGTCTTTACTGGTTATAAACCTAGGAAACCTATTGATCTTGTCCCTATGTCATTGTCCCATAAGCGTCAGAGTCTGCAGAGTCTTTTGCGCATCACATTCATTCATGGCATCAAGAAATCAGGCAGAAAATCATGACTAGTAATGAATATTGCACATTTTCTGCAGACCAGCATAAATGTTTCAAAGGATTCAATATTGGGGACTTCGTGATGGTCTGCATCAGTCCCGAGCAGTACCCTCCAAGGGCCGTTCGTAAGTTACACGCGCGTAGCGCTGGACCCTTCAAAATTATAAAATAAAACGGTCTCAATGTGTATGAGGTAGATCTTCCACCTTCCATGGGAATTAGTTTCACATTCGATGTGGAGGATTTAGTTACTTTTCAGGGGACCACTGATGCTTTGTCCGGCCCTTCGCCCACCCATCCTGATTCCTCATATTTATCCCTTGAACCATGGCCCATTTCCAACCCATTTTGCCAGCCTCTACCTCTCATACCTACTCTTCCTGACCTTTCTTCCCAGCCTCTACCTCTCATACCTACCATTCCCGACTCATTTTCTCAGCCTCTACGTCCCATACCTACCCGTCCTGACCCATTTTTTCAGCCTCTACCTTCCATACCTACTCTTCCTGACCTTTCTTCTCAACCTCTACCTCCCATAGCTACCCTTCTCAACCCATTTTCTCATCCTCTACCTCTCATACCCACCCATCCGGACCCATCTTTCCAGCCTTTACCTCCCATATCCATCCTTCCCGACTCATTTTCCCAGCCTCTACCTCCCATACCTAACATTCACACACCCAAAAAGGAAATAGAGGATATCCTGGACCATCAAATAGTTTCAACGTCGGACGGCGGGTTTCACAAGTACCTAGTTAAATGGAAGTCACGCCCAGCTTCAGACAGCACGTGGCTCACTGAGGAGGAGCTTCAGAGACTTGATCCTGACATCCTAAAGTGGTTCAGGAGTTTTATTTCGCCAGTGACGAAATTTTCACAACCGGAGAGAATTGATGGGGACATCACGCGCATTCACGCCGCCCCCTACACACGTACGCTAGAAGGAGGGCCCCACCGTCGATCTGGATCGATGACGACGTCCAGGGAGGGCCTCCTAGTTAGAAGACGGAGTTTTGGTTCAAGAGAATAGGTCCGATAGCCAAGAAAAGCCCATCATGGGATCTCATGATCATGGCCCACTAGTCGGATTGATTTCATATTTTAGGTTTTGCTTATTTATGTTATTTAGAACATCGTGAACGCTTTAGATTTCTTTGATTGGTTTTTATTTTAGTTTACTTCATCGTCAAGTAATAGGTTGCGCACATGGCGCGAGTTTTGGGGTATAGGGTTTTTCTTATAAATAGGCACCCCTTGTAGTTCTTTTGATGAATGGAAGATTAATAAAAATTCTGCGTTTTCCTACTCTCTGAGTTGTAAAGCCTAATTGGGTGCGAAGCCCTCCCTTCATCGAAGGGCTAACTACCGTGGTGCGAAGCCACATCTATCCCGATCCGCCCATCTTCTATCATCCATACTTATCAAATTCTTCCATCCATATTTCTATTCTCCTACAATCATCTACGTTTCAAATCCATCTTCTATTGCAGCTGTTTTTCTCTCTACAACAGATTTCCAGAATCTGGCCTTGCAAGAGGGCTGGAACTTCGGCGGAGCACCACGCACAAACCATACATCAGATCGAGTTGAGATTTGAGGGTTTTGGAGTCCATCCCTGGCCGACCAGGGCCAAGGTGGCCTTTTTCTGAATAGTGGGCCCCACAAACGTGCGGCCGAGATCACACGCATATGCGTATGGGCCATTGTTGTTGTCCACGCGTGCAGTACTTCTCTGCTTCATCTCTCTCCTCTCTTTCACTCCGCTTTCACCCAAAATTCCTAAACCTAACCCTAAATTACTCAAATCTCCAATTTTATGCCCATTTTCTTACACTAGGGTTCCTTGATTTGAAATTGGTGAATCCCTTGGATTAGGAACTGATTACTACGCATGTGTGGATGATTATTGCTTATTTTTTAGTATCGTTTGGTTCATAATTTTTATTGATCCAGCCCTATCATGTGTAGGCCTGGACCCGCATAGATTCCCCTTAATTGAATGTTTGGACTTTCATGTGGGATATGGAATTTGTGTAATTGTTTCTGAACTAACGTGATCTTAAGCCTAAAATCTCGCATATCATATTTAATTTTCATGTCTTGCATCACTCTTTTTTTATTCTTTTTTTCACTCTTTTCTCCTTCTTTTTTTTTTATTTTTTTTTTTGTCCTGCCTACATAAATAAGTACGGATGTCTCAAACATTGATGATGCTTTCTTCATCCAATTGTTGTGTTTCGCTTTTCCATTCCCCCTTTTTTTTCTTTGCTTACAAGTCTTAACCTTATTTTTGTAGGCACTGAGAATCAAGCACAACTTGTCGAGGACAGCATTCACCATGCAAAGGAAGCCATAGCACTGGATGTCAAGGATGGGAATTCTTGGTGTAACACTCCAAACCTTTACTTAATTCAGATGATAGTTGTAAAAATCTTCTATTCGGGGTGCCAATCCCACTTTTGCATCTCATGATTCCTAGATGCTTTGGGTCATAAAATACCTAAATTCCTACTTAGGTTACAGCCAACCTTACCTGCGTGTGGGTACAATGTCAGTACGACAAGGATCAGGACAGATTAATCCTCTAAACTCATTCTTAGCAGGCGGGTATAGTAAGGATTGGTTATAAACTTGGTAATCCATAAATATAATTCACGAATTGAGCTAGAAGCCCACTTGATGCAGTGACTGCAAATTCTAACTAACTAGCAGATCTAGAGTTCAAAACTTGGAAATCTTGAGTTGAGAACTTGGAAAGAAGAATCTCTCATACTTAGTAGGCATCAGAGTACCCGAGTCGGGTCCTAAAAGTTTTTGAAGGATCTGAATATCATAGGTTGTCATTTGTGTCTTGCACCCAATACTGGTAACCGAGCTTCAGACAAAAATATGGTATTCCTTTTCTTCTAAAACTTTTTTCTTTTTTTGCCTCAAAAATGTTTAAATCTCAAGGCTGTTGGATCAACAAGATATTTCAAAATTATAGATATTTAACTGACTTTTTCTATTTCATTTTGGTTTTTCAAGTGTTTCAAAAATTTATTTACTTGCAAGTTAATTGCCTAAAAATTTTGATTGTCGATCAACCTTCTGAAAACTCTTTGCTTGTCTACCAGTTAGGCATTTCTGATTCTCATGGCAACTTGTTTTCAACCCGTGGAGTATTCTTGCATGCACGATGTTAATATGGCTTTCTTTCATACCTTTTGTGAATTGTGATTTCTTCTGATTTAAAACATCCTGCTTTTAAGCCGGATTCTCCTGCTCTAATAGTCTTACTAACCACTGCGCTGTATACTTTGTGCTATTTGATTGAGCGCTATAAGCTATAGTGCTCCTATTTTCCTGGGTTCATTTCGACAGTCCAATAGATCGATTTGAACTGTCCATTAAGTGGGGAGAATATTTTATGAACTACCTTGCAAAATTTGCACAGATGGATGATCCAATCCATCCTTTTGCCTTATCTTTATAGCTGTCCTTTCTCCAAGCCATGGATGGGATGGTTACAATTGCCTAAAAAAGTGAATCATTGGAATCATGAGGAATCCACGATGGCCCTAACAAATAGATGAATCAAATTGTTAATTGGAATATTTGTGTAAACAATCTTGACCATCCATATTAAAGGTCATCGATTAAATGGCTAATGTTTGTCATTTCCATGTGATATTTGCATGGTGGCCTATGAAATGTGCATTTAACCTGATGAAGAGTCGAGATCAATGGATTCGACTAAGTGTCCCAATGCAACTAGGAGCACTGGAGCATTTCTCTTGTTTTTTTGTTAAAGTGTTTTCTCTTTAATTTGTACCTCAATAATGTTCCTTTTCCTTCTTTACAGACAACTTAGGAAATGCATGCCTTACCAGTTTTTTTGTAACTGGAGCATGGGACCACAGCAAGCTTTTGCAATCATTAAAAGCTTACCAAAATGCTGTAAGTGACCAATATATGGTGTTCTCTTACTTATTATTTTTTAAAAAAATCATTTTTTTCTTTCCCTTTTGCAAGAATGGGGTGAATTAATCTGCAACATTTTTTGTTGTTCGACCTTATTCTGTATTAAACTGATCTTAGAAGAAAGATGTTCTAAATCTTGATTGTATATTCCAGGAAAAAGATGAACAAATGAAGTCTAATCCTGATCTATATTTCAACTGTGCAACTGTAAGTCTTGAACTTTGTTGATTATTCTTTGACCTTTTAATGAATGAGCATGCTGTGATTGACAATATCTGCTAGGATTTGTGAGCTTATAGCTACCATATTCTTTGGTAGTGTTGATGATTGAATTTCCTTCATTGCCTGTTAAACACTATTCTCTCGGTCGTCGTTATTGTGTTGGCATGGTAGAAGTGAGTATAAGTAAATGACTCGACTACCTTTGACTGATCCTATATTCACACCTATGACATACTGCATGCACATTTAGGCATCTAATATATATTTTGTTGGTATCTCATATGGTTTATTTGAATTGGGATTGATAATTCACCCATTGCTACCGGTAATCATGGATTCATGTCCTTCACAGACCTTCCAATGGGTGTGAAGAAGCAAAAGTTGTTTATTTGAGATTCACAATGAGGTTAATTACTAAGTAAATTTGATTTTTGTTTCACTAGAGATGCAAATTTTGATTCCAAAGTAGAACTATGATTTGATGGTTCTAACCATGTGATCTATGGCTCGTAAAAAACAGACGGTTGTAACAAATTCACCTATTCGTGGGGTTAGTATCAGCTGATTAGTGTGATTCTTGCACCATGGCCTGGTCCCACTGGTACTATTGAATGAACCATCCCGATTGATGATTGGGGGTCCTACATGTCATTCAAAAGCTTTGGGGATGTTGCTGACATCCCCATGAAGGTGGGGATGTGTTGTTTCGCTTGTGTGTTTGTGCGTGTGCGTGCATGCATGTGTGTGTGTATTGAAAGGTCAAAAGCGACAAATATCCATCAAGTCAATGGATAAGAATCGCCAATACAACGAGATAAACAGACAACAATCCTCAGCTAGGGAATCCGCAACCCAATTATCCTCTCTCAGAATTTGATGCTACAAATATCCATCAGGGCAATGGATAAGAATTGCCAATACAATGAGGAAAATAGATGGTGCCATCCCTAGCTAGGGAATTAGCAACCTGATTAACCTTTCTCAGAATTTGATGCTAACTAATTGAAGACCTGTCGCGTTGTAAGACTCTACTTCCACCATTAGCAACCAGCCCACTTGATCAGTGAAGATTTCATCAGTTGGGTTAGATTCAGATTCACATCCTTGAATCCGATTAATAATTGTTTCGGGATACAACTTAACCAGTTGATTTGGGTCAGGTCCACATCCTGGGATTCAATTAATAATTGGATCAGATCCAGGTTGACCTCGATCCTACCTGTTTATCCCTGGTCTTACTTTTTTGGACGAGTCATTTTATTTCGTGTTTCATGTAGTTACATAGCTTCTTTTTTGAAATCGTGCTTCAGGTGTCTCATCTCACATTGTAGCTCATTGGGGAATGTTAATGTCCATGTTCCCTAGGCTGTTGTTGGCTGATTTCTCATAGCCTTCAGCTTTTTTGTACTTTGGTTTTTTGTCTTAATAAATCTTCATTGCCATTCAATAATAATAATAAATAAATAAATAAACTGTAGAAACTGATATGAAATTATTTTCAGGTGAACAGGTATCTAGAAAACTATGAAAGAGCCTTGAGTGGATTCGAAGCTGCTGCTTTGAAGGATCCTGGCCTCAATGCCGGTGAGGAGGTGCAGAAGATGGTCAATCTTCTTGACAAGCTGGACACCTCCATGAAAGTAAACTGTATTTCTTTCTGAAACTCAAAAGCTGTGTCTGTAATGGAAATTTAATTTTCTTTACAGCCTCTATATTTTTTTTGCCCACTACCTTCAGATGCATTCATTTTGATCAGATTGATAGAATGCCCAGCATTCCCGAAACTTGTACTTGTATGGTATGCTTTCAGTTTTTTGCCTTTCCGACCGCTTTCTCGTGCTTTAAACAGAAGATAACCATTTCAAATGATGATCTCAGAACTTTTTCTCCTTTTTTTTTTTGTTGACACCCTCATAGTATTCTTTGAAGTTGTAAGTTGTAGCATAATTCTTCAGGTTCATGACAGTGTAGATAATTCATCATATGCTCCTATACATGTGCAAGCATGCAATCATGGTGTGTGCACGTTTGGCATGCACATAGATGCATGCATGTGTATATAAAAGAGTGATGTTGAAAGATGTTTTACACCCCCTACACAGTTAAGTTCTTATATAGCTACTTTTCAGGTTTGTTATAGTTTTCTTCATGTTTTAGTTTATATTTGAGGAGCATTGACACAAGTTCAGACACTGTAATCAGCCTCATTTTTCTATTAAAAAATAAAAAATAACTTTAAAAAAACAAGAAGAAGAAAAAAAGTAAAGAAGAAAAAAGAAAAAGAAAAAAAAAAAAAGAAAAAGAAAGAAGAAAGTAATTAGCCTCATCATAGGCAAGCATTTGATCTTGGGTACTAGACCAAGAATGCATTTAATTCATGTTAAATCCTATAATTTCTATAATTTTCCAAGTATATTGTTGTGGTTCTTTTAGTTACGGAGATTAAGTGGAGTAGACACATCCATGCATGCATGCAGGCATAAATACCGATATTCATCTTTCATTGATCAAGTGAAAATTTTATTAATGCTACGGAAAATTTGATACAAGCGATGATGTTGATTTGATAGGGTCAAGCTAAGGCAAGACGACTTGCATCAGTGGCATTATCTTTGGGCGAGGCTACAGGTAAGTGCCCCAACTTATGCATGCATTCTACAGTAACAAAGACTCCAGATAGGCATTTCCAATAATGAACCATTTCAAATTTACTGATTGTTTTGCTTCTCTCTTTTGTACTGTAGAGAATTCGTCATACAAGAAAGCCACAATAAGTGACCTCTTGGAGGGGCTGAATAAAACAGTCACAGTTGTGGGGAAAGTGCTCCTCTTTATTAGGCACGACAATATAGCTCCTCTGTGAGTCTTCTTCCTTCAATTTTATCATGGCTTATTTGATTTTGTATCAATTATACCACCATCTACGCCATCTCTAACATATTCAAATGACCTTTTAATGGGTCTTTGTACGTGTATGTCATAAAGTTTTGGAGCATTTCTACTATGAAAATACCAGAATGCAGCCTCTTGAATTTCTTTTTTGTTTTTTAAAGAAAAGAATGGTGCAAGTTAAAGAGTAACTATGGAATGAAAGTACCATTTCACATTATGCTCCCTAAATTCGGCATGTTTAGGGGCTCTATTTGGACACGCTTGCGCAGAAGGGGGTTTCAGGCCTGCTTTTTTGGTCTACTTCAAGTCACCATTTAGGCGCCTATTTTGTCTAGTGGTATGGTGAAACCAGGGTTTGCAAAGTCCATCCAAACACATCAAAAACCTGGATTTGGTTTAAAAGTAGGTCAAATGCCCCTTTTGAGGTGCGTCCAAACAGGCCTTTTGGATATTACAGGTTTTACCCATAAACTTGAGGTGTCAAACATATGATACGCTATGGATGCATTCGCTAGTTTGAAGTATCTGGGTATCATGTATTTTAATTAGACTTGACAACATACAATACATGTTTAGGAGAGACTAAAAGTAGTTAAAAGCTAAAGTATGGTCTGGGTTGAAACTTTATAACTAATCAGTTATTATTTTGCAGATACTATTTGGTATGTGATTCAGATCAGAATTGTTTCGTTCTTTCGGTGTACGGGCTGCGGAATGATGCGGTAAGGATGACCATTTCAACTATCTAGTTTTTCATTTCTCTTTTATGCTAACAGTAAACTCTGTTGCCTTCTTTTATGGGACTTCTCCTTTATAAATTTTGTAAAGTAGGCCCCATCAATAGGCTGGCCCTAGGGCTAGAAAAATCATCATAGTTGTCATCATAGCCTTGTCCCAGCTTTATGAGTCCCGTTTCACCATCAGAGGCCTGGCAAGAGGCGGGCCTGGGGCTGTATCAGGCCTGGATTTTGATCTGGTTGGGTCGGGCCTGTTCAAAATATCAATTTTGTCTGGCACATTGCCAGCCCTTACCCTATATAAAGCCTATCATTAGCAGGTAACAAGCCTTCATATTCCTTCTCACTCCCTCACTCAAAAGGCTTTCTAGTTCTTCCTCTCATCTTCTTTGCACACCTTCAGGGCAAACAAAATCAAATTATTTTTTGCTGGAGCCGGGCCTGCCCAACCAACCCAGGCCTGCCTATGGACAGTGTATTCAGGAAAAGTATACCCCATCGTGGATATTTGAATGATGGGAAATTGGACCTTTTGAGATTAGTTCTTCCTTTGACTACAACACCCTGCAAATAAGAAGGAAACAAGGAGCATCAACAAGGATATGATGTGGAAGACTCTCAGGAGTTTCAACACCTGGTTGAGGGTTCGAGTACCCATAGGTGGTGAAATCCCACTACGGCGTGAGTGTGTGTGCATGTGTAAAAAAAAAAAAAATAATAATTAAAAAAAAAAAAAAAAAACAAGGATATGATGGTGGCTCTCCTCCAGTCTCTGCTCTTTGTTATCTTACTAGTTTATCTAATGCTCACGAGTTATGTAATCCTCACATGATGGCATCAGATTCCGTGAGAAGACCACCCTTGATTTCCTAAGCTACGTGTGGCTTGTTGTATTTCAACAAGGATTATTTTTTCTGAGAGGAATTATGGGATCCTGAACCTGAGGTTTTGTATTGTATGTGAATAGGGCCAACTGTTTGGTGATTCAGAGCATTGGCGTCTCAGCATGGATGGATGATGCCCGAAATCGCCTCAATTGGCAGATCCTAGTTGACCTGTGTCGGGGCTTCTTTTCCCATTGAATATGGACCGTTGTATTTTTCTTCTTAACCATCTATTTCTAGGACACTAGTCACAAAAGGTGAGGATTGTTCTATTTAGGAGATTTTGGGGCATGGTCTATCTGTGGTGGGGTTTGGCCTACCAAGGGTATGATTATTGGATTGCCAAACCATGTGTCCCATTGTTTGAACCAAAAATCTAAGTTGTGTGAAGCCTGAGGTTCCTGTAATTCCTCGTTGGTAACACCACTAGGTAATTGTTCGAACACCCCAACCCTTTGTGATACCTTGGAAAAGGACGCATATGTTGTAGTCATAGGCATAGGTATGAGCCGTCAAACAATGTACCTTGAAGAACCTAATGCATTGACATGTCCACAAGTATCTAGTTACTGCTAAAAACATATTAGGAAATCACCAGTGTCACGTGGACATGGCACAAGCACAAGGTAGCGAAGTGTCCTAAAGTGTCCAGTATGACAAACTCCAAAAATATAGGTAGGGCCATAGGGGGACGCTTCAGTACACAAGATTGAGATTTTTAACTAATCAATCAACAAAATTGAATACAAAACAAACAATGAAAACATAAATAATGAATGGAAAACTTAGAAAGAACATATACATATTTCTAATCAAAACCAATTAGTATTAATGAAAACTAACAAATAAGCAATTAACAAACAATGAAACAATGCAATGATCATCTCAAGAAATAGCGGCTTGTATGAAGGCGGGACATTGCTTGGTCTCTTTAAAAATTCAGAACCCAACAATAAAAAAGGAAAACAAAAAATAATAATAATTAGCAAAACCTAGAGAGGATGAGGCAACCTTGTGCATAGCTTCTTCGATACCATGATAATGGAGGCAACAGGCAAGCCTTAGGGCAAGGAGCGAGAAATCTTTGGCTTTACAAATGAAATTTACATAGCAAAAATCTAACAAGATGAAAAGAAGTGTCACATACCCTTCAAAAGAAAAGGCAAAAAGAAAAAATGAAGTGTCATGTCATGTTTGAGTGCACAACATCTCACTTTAAAGTGTCCAACACATATCATTTTTCAATGGCATCACTAGGATCCTGTCTGTGTAGAATTTTAAGCCTCATGTTGTGTCACTGAGTATCCAAATGTCCCCAAGTGTCTTGCATGACAAAAACCAAGTAGAAATGTCCATGTAAAAGTGGAAGTTACTGTTTAAACCCACTTTGACTGCTAGCAGCGCTCTTTCTTTTCTGCTTTTTTGTTATACAGTTGTTTGATTTTACCATTAAATAATCAACAGTAGAATGAATTGGTACAGCTACAAATCATAGTGGATGTGAACAGAAACTGACAACATATTTTCAGATGTAGGGTACATTTGGTTGCACCCATTCACATATTTAAATTTCTAATTTCATATGTAAATGGGATTTTCCCATGTTTCTGTCCATCGACTTTCCTATGAAAATGTTATCACATGGGCCAATTTTCCTATGCAAATGCCCATTTTATTTTCACCTCTCTTCCCATATGGAAACACTTTCCTATTACCTCTATTTTACCACCGTATATAAGCCCTTCCAAGCTTGCACATGAGTGAGATCCAAGCCATCCATCAAGTGATCCCATCACATAGATGGCCCAGCCCTTGAATACGCTTCTCCACTCAGGTGAGCCACAATGTGCTAAACTACTTGACAGCGAAAGGGTTTTTAAGCCAGCCAATTGTTTTGCACACTGGCTGACCTGATGAGTGGACCGGCCTAATATTGGCACTTATGCTAATGGATGGCTTGGATGGACCTTTGCCATGTGTGCTGGAGTTTACGAGGACTGGATTATATACTCCTATGGAATTTGTAAATATGTGGGAGTTTTCATCATTTTTTAATCTATTTATTGCAATTTCTAAAACAACAATATCTTTTGCAATGATTTTCTTATCAATGCTAAAGCAAATTGCTAGAATTAACTTCAGGCATTCCATTTCTTAGATCAAGGAAGGAGATCGGTTGACATTGATGGAGCCTTGCTACCGAGCTGTAGATTTTACCTGGAAGGGCAAGGTATGTTCTTGTGCCCTTATTTTTATCAGGTGGAAGTTTATATATATAATAAATAAATAAATAAATAGAGAGAGAGAGAGAGAGAGAGAGAGAGAGAGAGATTACATGTTGCCATCTGCTAAATTTAAGAGTGTTATGATTTGTGTATGCCTACCACATCACCTATGTGGAATTGCCAAGGGAATTGATATCTACACCCGCCCAGATTGATTTGCATGCACCCATTTTCCATTTTGAGGATCGAAATAGTACACTTTTGTATTAACCAATCTGCAAAATGGAAAATGGGTATTCGCAAGTTAATCAGGATTTGTGTAATGGTGGCTCCCATTTGCTATTCTGATAGACAGATCCATGGAATTGTTTGTCCACCAATTCAATTGGCAAGACGGTCCAATCTTATGCTATAAACAGACAGAGCTTCCTCCACCATTATACCTCTCAACAAATAGTCTGGATCGATGACCCGTTGTTCCAAATGTCCAATTAGAGTGCAGCTCCGCTCTTCTTCTTCTTTTCTTTTCGTTTTTCTTTTTTTTTTTCTTCTTTCATGTTTTACTTGCATAAATTCTGATCAACTCAAACCAAAATGCTTTCATGTTAGATTGGCCAACCATTGCTTCATGACTGACAAAATGGGAGCAACCAACATCAATCACTGATTTGTTTATTTATTTATATTTGCAAAAGCAGTATTACCAATTCAGATCGATACGGGTGGACTTCATGGAGCAAATTCTTGTAAACGGAAAGGTGCCAGCTCCTCATCAGGCAGTTCGTTCATCCATCCATGCACAACATAAACCATGAACCATCATCGCTTTTCAAGCGAAAATCTCTGTGAGTGATATAGTTTGACGAGGGGTTTTTTTTTTGTATTTTATTTTTTCATTTTTCTTGATCTGTAAACTGTGTAATTAAAGAAAAAGGAAAGCACAAGCTCTCCATTGTCTAAAAGTGAAATGCCTCAGAAAAAATGGAAAAGAAAGGGCAGGTGTATGTTGCATGCTTACTGTTGTTGAATCTACATTACATGATTGGCTAGATTCGTTGTGCAGTTTTTTAATAAGGTATGATATTCTTTCTTTTTCTTCTTCTTTTTTTTTTTTTTTTTTTTTTTCCTTCTTTGAAGCTATGATCACTTGAAAAGGCACGATATTCAATTGTCTTGTTCCACCTATAACCTTAAACATGGAACCCATATTCTGGTGATCTAGACCATTTGCTCCGTGGACCCCATTTTGGATGCCGGCGATCAGATGGCAAGGATTGTCCAAACAGGGAAGTTTTTGAGGTATTACCATCCATAGCTTGGCACTATATAAAGGGTGTACATTACTCATGATTCAGCCTAACAAGTTCAAAGGTGCTGGATTCAGGCTCTGATACCATATGTTACGAAGGTGCTGAATAGGGGGCTCTGATGCTATATGTTACAAGGGTGCTGGATTGGGGGCCCTGGTAGCATGTTATGCACCAGAGACTACCTTGAGATTTTAACAGGCATGCATGAACTCCACCGAAATAGCTGTTTTTTATCATAAAGGGAGGTGGTGATGACTTAGGTTTACTACAGGATTTAATGTTTTTGAGGTTGATCTGACGGAACAAATCGAGTAGAGGTTATCAGCTAATGGTTGTAATATTTAAATGGATATATGGGCATGTCATAGCGCTTCAACTGGACGGTGAAGATCACACGTACGTACCACGCGTTCACATGCGTACCCAAACTCACATGTGCGAGTGCCTCGTGCTTTGTGATTTGCGAACGCGGATCCCTCCCTGCCCGTCTCCAGCTCGGAACGGGCAGGGCCTCTGAGTAGCCACCGTGATGTGTGGGTTTTATCTACACCGTTCATCCCTTCTTCCGTATCATTTCAGGTTATAGGCCCAACACTGAGGGGGATCCAAGGGAGGTGGACCACACAATGGGGATTAAACTCTTACCGTTGAAAACTTCTTCGGGCCACACAAGTTTTGGATCGAGCTCAAATTTGTGTTTTCCCTTCATCCAAGTCTATGTGACTTTATGAATAGGCTGGATGGCAAATAAACATCACGGTGGGCCTTAGGAAAGTTTCAACCGTGAGCATCATTATCACAGCTGCTGCTTGTGGTGTGGTCCACTTGAGTCTTGGGTTTTGCCTAACTTTTGGTCCTATTCCATAAAATGCCACGGTGAAATGGATGGACGGTTTGGATAAAACCCGTACATCACGGTGGCCACTCAAAGCTCCTGCCCATTCTGAGCTGAGGACAGGAGGGGGTAGGACTTAGGAGGCGTTTGTGGCCAGTCATCAGAAACTAAGCGCAAAACACTAGCTGCTTGACTAACCTTAGAATTTGATGATGCTCTGGGTTATGTGCATGTGGGGCCCATGGTTCCTTTTATCTTGACCATTGATCTAATGGACCCCTACCATGGATCGGGACCCCAAATATCGGATCAATGGTCTGTATGTCTGAACCATGATGAAGCTCGACAAACATAGAGTTGTAACATGTATTTGAATTACTATTTATATTTAGATAATTCATATCAATCTACCCATCTGATCAATGACCAACAAAAATGGACGGTCTAGATAATTTGAACAAAATAGTTCCAATCAACAATTCAAGCCATATCTATTTGTCGTATTCGTCATGAATAGCTTATAATTCTAAAGCATCACTTGCATTAAACAATCCCAGCTGTCCCATCCATGGCATGGATGGCTATGAAAAGAAGGCGAACTTACCAGGTGGATCGAATCATCCAATTACTGCCATTTTTGCATGGTTAACCCATAAAATGCTTGGACCTAATGACCAGCATGGACTGGGGCGTCAACATGCCAGGCGACCCACCTAGCCGGCTTTGGACCGAGCATGGACTTATTAGCTTGGTCCGTGGCCGGGGGTTGGACCTGGCATGCCCTGGCCTGACCAGTTTTTGAGCTGGGCTTGGGCTCAAGTCTTTTAGCCCGACCTAGCCCACCTAGCATAGCTTCTTCATCTGTAGATGTGTTCTATCCTTAAAATATGTGGTTCCAACCCTCTCGTTTATGTAACACATGTGGGCCGTTGGTTTCATTTTTTCTGTCTATTTCTTAGTGCATGTAGGACCCACTTATTCAACGGATAGATTGGGAACATTCATATGGGAAAACAGGGGGATTTGAATAATTGTTCGGGCCGGTCTGGGCCAGCTTGATAGGCCCATAACCATAGTACCATATCGTTAATTGTAGACCTTTCAATATAAGTGGCCAGCAAAGAAATGGTTAAGAAAGAAGATACAGCCATCCTTCCTATTCGAATAATAAAAGGCTAAAATTTCAATGGCGAGGATCTTTTAATCGAAGTGATTGTGGTACATGGGCCATCCACAGCGACTCCTATCATATCAACGCTTTAGATCATTAAAACATGGACCCAGTGAACAAACTAAAATCCGTAGGAAGTACAATCTCTCCCACTGAAGCATTGTGCGAGGAACCACACTAAGGTCCCACGCGCTGAGCTACTCGCGAGTAGGGGTGGAAATGGGCCAGATCTGGGTTGACCTTAAGCCAGCCCTAGTCCCTAAGCACTAAGCCCTGATCTGGCTAGATTTTTTTTTTTTTTTTATTGTTCAAGTGACCCTAGATCCAGAAGTGTTTTTATATTAAACCGATGTTGAATAGGATAACTCACAAGTGTCTTCAATGTGGCCATCCATCTTGTGGGGTCCACCTTCAATGCGGACCGACCACCATACCAATATTATTATTAGAGTAACAAAAAATATGACAGATCCATCCAATCATAAGGTGGGCCAATCCATAAAAAGTAATATACACCACTGAAAATATCCCCATTCAAGTGTAGCCCATCTGATGATCCGATTGACCTGATGTTCGGTTTGTGTTATCACTGTGGTGTGGTGGATACGTTTTAACTAACGAATTGGATGTTATACGTGGCCCCCACAAGCCTTGAGTACCACTACTATTTAAAGAAAATAATTTGAGGGCTTCTTTTTTTTTTTTTGTAATTTCATCCACATGATTTTTAATCGCTGAGGCACTAATTGATAAAATATAACTTCCTCATGACTTTGCCTTAGAAATCCCTAAGAAATAACCCCCTGCTGTTTTTTGGGAATTTTACCGCAAATTTCTTCAAGGAATTAGATTTTACCAAATAGTGCCTCCATTAACCAGCAACTGATATTCCAAGTTAGTGCTTTTTAAGCTGAGAATTACGTTACTGCCCTAAATTGCTTTTACTTTACAACAGTGGAAAATTGAAAGTTTTGGGGCCCACATGGTGCGTCTCTCACATCCAACACACCTAACAGATGCACACCATCATTATTATTAGATGAACCAAAGATATGGTGGATCCAATCATAAGGTGGGCGATCAATAAAAAATAATGTACGCCATTCAAAATATCCCAATTCAAGTAATTCAAGTGTAGTCCATTTGATGATCGGATTGACCTGATGTTCTGTTCGTGTCATCATCATGGTGTAGTGCATACATTTAACGGGTTGGATGTTATATATACACATACCACGTGGGCCCCACATCTTGAGCTTCGCTAATATAAATGAGGGCATTTTTGTAATTTCATCCCACACAAACCACCTCCATATAATTTCTAATCATGGAGAAAATATTTGGTAAAATGTAGATTTGCCAGGAATTTTGTTATAAAAGCCCCTTGTTTTTTTTTTTTTTTTTTAACTCTTCTTTGTCTTGCCTCTTAATAATCCTTTTATCCAAAATAATTTATAATATTTAAAATTATTTAAAAATATAAAAATAATAAAAATAAAACCAGAGCTACCAATTATTCAAAAACATCAAGGATCATTTTATAGCTTTTTTTTTTTTTCCGAACCCTCACATCAAGGCCGGAGGTATTAAACAAAATCTCAATTAGTCATCTTCTGCAGATGAGTGAAAGAATGAGATTTGACAGATCGTAAACAATGCTACAACAGAACAGATGCTTACCAACCATATTTAGAAGTTCTTCAAGATCTTCTCTCTTGAGACTCCATCTGCCACAAGAATTGATGTAACCTCCTGCCATGTTGCAGATATTGTTCCCAAACTTCAATTTTCAAATTTGCAAACGAGACCAACAGAAAATTTTGAAAAGAAGCCAAGGGCTAAAGAAATTGAGTTCACTTGGCTCAAGAGGAATCACACGATCCCAAGCTGAGGGCATGCACAGGAAACTTGGATTTCAGTTTGCACAAGTGGGGCCTATTGTTCATTGATCCAGACTGTTGGTTTGTTAGGACTTATTCCTCAAATTTTCTCAGATTGGAAGATCCTGACAACCAATCTCAGGTCTTTTATCAGTTTAATGTGAACTATTGCTGTATAGCAGCGTCTTGATCGTCTATTTGCTAGTCACAATTGAAATGTTAGCAATGTCTTATTGAGAAGATTCCCATGTACAGTCCATCAACAATGGGGCAGGACAAATCGATGTTCTGGTTCAGGGAACCATGGTCCCCACCTTGTACAAACTGAAATCTGATTGTGTTGCAAGTCCTTGGGTTGAGAATCATACATTCACTATTCAGTCAATGCAGAACTATAAAAACTAAATCTGTCACTTGACTGCCGCACTATGAAAAGAGCCATAAATTTCAACTGGTATGATCATATAGTTACCAGTAATCCCATGAAGAAATGTACTGTCTATACGCTACAACAACAAAAAAGCAGACCAACTATGGCCTAATGGAGTGAAGACTAGATGAAGAAAGTAACCAGAAAAGTGCCCCCGACCACAAACCTCACAGCCCAAAAACCAATACGTACATTACATACGGGCAAATCTGCACTACAATTGGCCGCATCATTGCAAAATTGACCAATTTAGTTCCATGTCACTGAAATATGGAGGAAAAAAATAATACTGGTATGGTTTTTCAAAAGGGGAGTTATTTGATACTCTGGCTGTGAATGATGCTTGATATGCAGGCACTTCAAAATGGTACATGTGACATAAATTCTAAGATTAAACCATCAAAATTGTCAACCCCATTGTCACCCAGTTAAATTCCAAAAATCAGATTGTTTTTCCTGACCTCTGATTAGTGGACGCTTCTTTGTTGAAATGTGATCATTGGATGTTTTTCATTTTGAACCATTCAATAAATGTCCACTAATCTGATAATCATATTATCAAATAAGCTCAGTTTTTGTTCCGCGATACATCTAACCTGGTATACATAATCTGGATTGATAATGGAAATTACTTGTATGAAATGTATACATCTAACCTGTGTATCATCCATCACACTCTACCTGAACATCAAAGATTTGCCCTTTTCAAAATACAGACAGGTATCACCAGTACAATATGCATCAGCCAATATTTTGAACCATGGAGAAACTGAATCATATCAACTGACAGCGAAATCAAGCTGACTCAGTTTCAGCGAGTTTGACTCATCTGAATCAAAGTTAGAAAGCATTTGGAGCGAAGATTTGAACTATGTCAGAGATTGTTTGTGAGCAACAGACCAATCAGGCCATTGAGTTCATCACAGCAGAAAACTTCACAAAATGCTTCTCCTGATACAAAGCTAGGAATGTAAATCTACCATTGGAGTTAAAAACAGACTCTATGCAGCTAGGCATGGAAATCTTCTAGAAGGTGTAACCTTATCTCTAAAAACAAATCATTTCATGTGAAAGGAGACAAACCTCAGCCATTTGTCTGCGGCCGCATACCACTACACCAGTACCCAAAGGGTTAGATATTTGTTTGGCTCTAGCAAAAGCAGCCTACAAAAATTCATATGAAGTGAGTAACACAATGAAAGAACCTGCCTCCTCATATATCCCAAGATCTAGGAGCATTGCTAAGCCCAAAGATATCCTTCCCCACTCCCCTACATGACATCACACATGCCAAGCTGGCTAGTGTTTGGGGACCCATGTTGTCCATCAGGATGGCCCACCTCGTAGATAACCTGGCCCAAGAATCAGGCCATTCACAGATAGGACACATGAGTGTTGCTAAGCTCAAAGGCAGCTTCCACATAAACTCTACATCTGGCTACATGACCTAATCAAGCAAATATGCAGAATATTCACACAGTGCATGGGAGGGCCCACCTTGGAGATGACCTCACCCAAAAATCAGTCCAGTAGATCCATCAAGTGGACCGCTGAGGAACAAAAAAGAATGGATGGTGTAAAAAAATAGCTAATGGTCCACATTTGATGTACACATAAAACCCCCATTGGTGAACGGACTAGCCTAATTTCAGGATTAGGTCATCCACATGGTGGGCTCACCTAATGCACAGGTCTGATGTCCCAGACATGGGCCAGCTTGATCATGCGGCAATGTGGCGGTGTGCGCGGGCCTCGCAGAACTCATAGCTTAGAATAGAAATTAGAATTAAAACATTCAAAACAGTACCTGTACATAGCCACGTTCACCTTGCCATCCACTGTCCGGCTGTGATAATACAGGTATGATTCTAACACCAGAGGATTCCCAACCCTTAAACCTATCCTATAGGCAGAAATGGAACACAGTCTCGCATTAGACGAAAACAACTCATTTTAAGTGAATATGGCTTGCTGAATTCTATTAAGATTTGAGAAAAGAAAATAGTAATATAGTGAATACCATCTTTCAAACCTGGTAGGCCATTCTTCGAAGGTTTTTAGCCCCATAATAAAGCCTTACATCTGATCTCCTATCAGCCCCAAAACCTGACTCAATAAGGGACCGGATTGGACTGCTCAAAAAAAATAATTTAATTAGTAAAAGATCATACAGAAAGGAATGCTACTTACGGACACTCCTGCAAGTGCTAAACGCAGACATCTCATGCATGCCAACCTGGCACACGTGTGCAAGAGTTAGTACATCATCAGGTTGACCCCTCAATGAATGCGCCTTAATGTAACATTCAGACCAGTCAACTCATCGGGTAGGCCACACATGTATGTTGAGCATGACCATTGGTTATCTCTTTTTTTTTTTTTTTTTTTTGAAAGATCATTGGTTATCCTTTTTCAAATTGTCCATTGCTTAAAGATGGAGCTCACCTGACGAACAGCCCAAATCTTGCATGCTTATGTGGTGAGCATGTTTTTGGTGTATGCAAATGCTCATCTGCAAGTAGAATTCCCTCGTAAACATAAATTGGTCACCAAAACCTCTAACGATTGCTGGCCTGAATGAGAACGTCAGTGATTTGGACTGACCACTGTATAGTGGCATATTATCCAATGCTCAGACCACAGTACAATACAGTTTGGGTTTTCACTAGTACAAGTGATGAAATATGGCCCATGTTTGAATGATCCAAGTGGTTGGATGGATCCCACTTTGGATGGCCCCTGGTAAATAAAAAATCCCCAAGATCGGGAAAAATCTAACATTCAATCATCGTTCAAAAAATTTCCCAACATAACTTGCTTTCATCCAGCTCGTATCAGCTTCAGTGGGCAAAGAACGAGTGAAAGGACCGAAAGCAACCGAAATGGAACAAATCGGGGTTGAGTCATAACAGTTTGTGTCTAGGCGGGTGGCACTCTGAAAGCACTATTTAAACATATGCCTTCAATAGGTGGTCAATAAATAAATGGTTAAGAGAGAAAATCCAGCAGAAGTTCAAATTCAACCTAGAAATCAACATCATCATAGGCTTGCCCGGCCATTTGGGTCGGCTTTACAAATCCACTTTTGCCAATCAATCCTATCCGAAGCCCTACTCTTGGTAAGTGAATAAGCCTTCATATCCCTTGTTGCCATCTCAATCAAGGTCCTTTTCTGTCTTCCTCTCATCCTCTTTTCAGGCCCTTTAACTCCAATCAATCTTCCCTTACTGGAGCAACCTCCCTTTAACTCCAATCAATGATCCTTTACCATCCCAATCTGTTCTTTATCATTTTATCTCTTGTTGGAAGTTGGAACTACTCCTAAGGTGCTTTTGATGACTATGTTCTTTATTCTATCATTCCTAGTCTTTCCATACATCCACATCAAACATCATCATCCTTGAAACACAATCTCTATTCATGTTGCCTTCTATCAAACACTCTACCCAATATAGCATATCCATTCTAAAAATCGTCTAATAAACTCCTTTCCCTAATGTTTTACAGGCATGTACCATCTCCACTTCATCCAACCAGCTCTAATTCTATAGGAAACATCGACCTCAATCTCCACATCCATTTACATTCAACTCTGAAAAAGGTCAAATGCTGTAGATCTAGAATCCTTCAATCTGGGGTTTTTTGGTTCATGGGTAATGCACCTTGAGGTTTGTCATATCAATTGTTTGGATAACTGATCCACCGCCCCCTATCCAAAGTACAAACTGAAAACCCAAACAGCGTTGTACAACATTTCAGCCCGAGCATTGTATAATATCAGTATATGAAGGGAAACGATATGGAGAAGATGGGAGAAATGGATTGCCTCACAGTCCACCATCCACCAAACAGGTAGCAGTTGGATGATTAGTCAGGGTCCATCTACCAACAAACACAAATGGTTCAAGAACCACACTGATCCAAGGATCCTAGCCGTCTAATCATTGGCCCTAAAACCAACAGTTAAAAAAGGTTTAGGGCTAACAGGTCAGCAGGGAGAAATGCAGAAAGCAACTGCTAGAATCATCAGACGTGCAGATTGTTAATCAGGAGTTATTTGATACTCTGGCTAGGTATGACGCTCGATACGTAGGCACTCGAAAGTGGTACATGCGGCACAGATCAACTCGACCGTCGCTAACGTAACTTCCAAAATCCAGATTGGTTGAACCATCCTAACCTCTGCTACCTGGTCACTTGTTTCTTGAAATATTTCCATTGGATAGTTTTCATTTTCAACTGTCCAATAAATGTCCACCAATCTGACAGTCAGATAATCAAATAGACTTACATATCCAAACTGGTACCTAAAATTGTACAAATTCATTTGAATTACTTGCAGCCATATATGCATTTTGTAAGTAATTTTTTACATGCCTGCGTATCATCCATCACACTCTGCCAGAGTATCAATCTTTTTTTCCTTTGAACCACCAGCCATCCAAAATATGGCCCAATAACGCACGGTCCTGATCGATGCACCCACAACATATCATTTCCCCCATTTGTAACTATTAATTGATTAATTACAGAAGAAAATCAACATTTTTCAGCAAAATAGAGAATGAAAGAAAAAA
Organism: Magnolia officinalis; assembly: GCA_021015155.1. Classification (NCBI taxonomy): domain Eukaryota; kingdom Viridiplantae; phylum Streptophyta; class Magnoliopsida; order Magnoliales; family Magnoliaceae; genus Magnolia; species Magnolia officinalis. The sequence goes on from JAJHSJ010000004.1 coordinate 106,537,276, forward strand.
CAAATCAAATCTCATTTATAAGCACCTGATACCGGAGCCGGTTGCAAAGATGAGAACCGTCGGATACACCTCCGGAGGCGATATCTCCTCCATGTCGAATCCCCGCCCCATCACACTGCTCAATTCGACAACATCGCCTCTCCGGAGCTTGCAGAGGGCCTCTGCGGTGGACCCCGTGACGCTCTTCACCAGGAATTCGAACTCGCCCGTCGATGCGGAGAGGGAGGGAGGCGAGGCGATGGCGAGGAAGACGGGCTTTAGAGCGTGGGGCAAGCGGAGCTGGAGGTATTGGCCGGGCCAGGCGTGGGAGTTGATGAGATCTGGATGATCTGAGACGTCGATGGCGACGTGGAAGAGGGATTCTGATGAGAGGTGGATGAGAGAGATGGGAGCTGGGGCCCACGGTGTGGTGTTGGGGCACTGGCGGAGAGCGTTGGAGAGGGAGGAGAAGCGGTGGAGGTTAAGATGGCGCATGATAGCCATGGGGTGGCATGGGAAGGTTGGAAGAGAGACGCAGTAGTGTGGACGGGATTGTTTTGAGGGATTCGTTTCCGCCGCCGCTGCCCAACTGCGGACGGTGGAGAGCATGTGCTAAAATGTGCGCCGGGGTGCGGAATACGCATATCGCTTGACTTACGGTCCTCGTGCGACTGCACTTTTCCGTGGAGTCGTCGACTGTCACGTGCGAAACGCTCACGTGAACACTTGAGGCCGTTCGTTTTGTCCGGCCAACGGTGCAGATGCACTCGGTTTGCCCCACACATGTAGGTGGAAACACCAAATAAACGGTCAACACAACTTTCTTTCCACCGTCTTCTCGTGCCTTCCTTGGCACGTGCCTAACCCACGTGGTAAATGGACTCACCCGAGTCGGGCTGAGTTGGCCTCATAGTAGAAAAAGTCGACGCCGAGTCGGGTCAACAAAAAGACTCGAAAGCTGATTGCGTCCTGCCCCCTGCTCGGTCCAGGCAGGGGCTCTGTGGGGTCCACCTTGATGTACTGGTTTTATCCACGCCATCCATCCATTTTTCCGTATAAATTTATTATATGATCCCAAAAATAGGCAGATCCAAGGCTCAAGTGAACCACACGCTGGTATTGAACGTTCACCGCTAATAGCTTCTTGAGAGCCGCATAAGTTTTGATCAAGCTGATATTTCGTGTTTTCCCTCGTGCAGGTCTACGTGACCTTATGAACAGGTTGGATGGAAAAAAATGTAAGCCTTAGGAAGATTTCAATGGTTAGCGTCATTATCACTTGCTGCTTAATGCGGTGTGGTCCGCTTAAGCCCTGGATGCCCTGAAACAATCTTTAAATATAAATTTAAAAAAAAATTTAAAAAAAACAAATGGACGACTGCTTCATTTTTTAGCCAGGCCCTAAAACAATCTTTAAAAAAATAAAAATAAATGGACGATATGATAAAACCCATATATTATAATGGGGCCCACGTAGACCCTACTTGGACGGACTCTGTCCATGCCAGGCAAGAGGCAATCCGCTTTCTGAAGATTTAGACGAGCTTTTACTGACTCAGTGAGAAGTTTTTATAATTAATGTAAATTATTGATGCAAAATTTTGGTTCATCCTCTTCGAGCTGTTAGATCCGAGTATCTGCACAAAAGAATGACAATGGAGACCCTGGCTAAAGCAGGGGACCCTCTGATGTCAAAGTCAGGCCTGGAATCTGAGTTTAGGTTGTGTGGATGGAGTTTTGGGTGAGAGATTTTGCGTACCTATCTCATTAGGTAAGGTCCTTATTTATGATTGTTTGGTAGGACATGGGTGTCCGTTAATCTTGGCACGATCTCAATTATTAGGCGAGAGCCGTGCACGTGATGATGTTGTCAGTTATCCCTTGATCGTGGCAGTGCAGTTAGTGTCATCGTGCGTTACTGGAGTGAGCTCGTCTTAATTGAGCTGGTCAACTGAAGACGAGCTGAGCAGACGATCCGAGCAAAGCTTTCCTCAATCGAGCCTAGGCTATGACAGGTCGGCTGTGGGCGGCCTAGGCTGGGGTCGTCAGGGCATAACTTGATCGCTTACTCGAGGACAGTTTGGACTAATTTATCCGAGCCCATATCATTCTATGTCATGGCTCGGATCTATCTTGCCCGTTGGTTCCTTTTAAGGAAGTATCTCCAGAATGACTGCTCGTCTGGTTGAGCCGACCTTGAAGGTAGTTCAATCAAGCTATCCGTAATCATAGCTGGGCCGAGGTGACTTCAAAGATGGTCGGATCATATTTTCCCATAACATAAATTATTTAGTGTACAAAAGATTTTGAAAATTTTAAAATGTGGTGAAGTAGATAAAGTAAAACTATTTGACTTGCTTGTCATTATGAGCATATTTCATAGCTTGGCGTCTACATTGTTGTTGGTCCTCTTCACTCTCCCATCCGATATGCTTTGTCTTCATATTTTGGGACGAGCACTACAAGATTGCTAGTGGTGTGCAAATGGTCTTGGAACTATACAAAAAGATTCAAAGGTTCCTGATACAACCTTTTCACATTGTTGAAGTTTTCATGGCTGTTCACTCCCCAAGTATAGGGTTGTGATGTAGTAATAAACTCGGTAAGATCGAGGTCGAATCCCACGAGGACTGGTCGTCACAATTCAAATCTGTGATTCTCCTTAACTAATCCAACAATTAATGTAGCGAATTACTAACACAAATTTATGGAAAATAACTATTGAGAATAAGGAAGAAAATTTAATCAGAGGAAGCACTAGGACTTTCGAATCCACCCCTAATTATCCTAACCTTTGTTTTGTCTGTTAATTCACCTTAATTTAGATTGATCTAACTTATCTAGAGAAAGCACAATCTGTGTCCTTAATCGGGCATACAGATTGTCTAATTCCTTTAAGCAATGCCATGAAGAACATATCCCATGTCCTTAATCGGGCATATGGAATATGCAGTTCATTAAAGCACCCCTGTTTCTTCCTCTACAGGAACCTGTTCATGATCAGATACAAGCACTTAGAATAAGCATCCAAACCACATCCATCCATAGACTCTGATCAAAGTTCATAGATGGAGAAGTATAGAATTTAAAACAATCAAGCACACTAGGGAAAGAAACAAATCAATCTAATTAAAGTAAAATCAACATAGAACAATGGGTGTTCAAATTAGGGGTTTCATCTCAGCCCTAGCTGAGAGATTAGTTACCCATAAAATCCATTAAACAGATGGATAAATAAAAATTCATAAAAAGAAATATCAAACCAATTTCTCTCTCTCTTCTTTCTTCTCTTTCTTCTCTTTCTTCTCTCCCTTGCTCTAGATCTGGACTTCCCTGCTTCTGAATGCCTTCCCATGTCCAAAAACTTCTCTTTTATAGCTGCTGGAGGGCTGGAGTCAGTGGCAGCATTGTAGCAGGACATGGAGTGCAAATTTTCGCAGCCATGATCGGTGGGCCCCACCGAAATATTTTCTGAAAAATCCACCCCGTCCATTAGATTCAGGACGAAATTTCAGTCAAGAATGGGTGGTTTTGAACGTTCATTAACGCGGCCCAGAGAAGAAATCACAAAGAGATCAGTTTTGAACGTTGCAGGACAGCCCTTTTGTGGCCTCTGTATCACACACATGTGCACGCATGGTTGCAAAGTTTCAACATGGGTTTGTAGTATTCGCGGCCCTCTACAAGATGGATGGATTGGATCTTCCGTACAGGCCATGGGTGGGGCCCACAACTCTTCGCAAAACGGGGCTGCGGTCGGTTCTTCGCTGACGCTAAAACAGGGACGCGGACGCTGTCCGTTCTGGTGGGGCCCACTCCATCGATGCTTCGATAAATCCACTCCGTCCATTGGACAGAGGATGAAATTCCAGGTGGGAAGGACTACTTTTGGATTGTTTTTGGTGTGGTCCACAGGATCTCTTGCTTCACCGTCCGAATTGTATTCAACGGTTTGGATTGTCCGATGACTTTTATGAGGGAGAAAGGACACCTAGGTCTTGGTAAGGTCCACCTTAGAAAGCAAATGGACGGTCTGGATTGGCGGCTTGATGGACGGTGTGGACCCACAACGTGACCGTCCGATCGGACAGCGTTAACGCTGTAACGGCGAACGCCGTTTTTGGATTTTGAGAAGAAGAGGGTCGGTCAGCGCTTGCGCTGACCGACTCAGCCGTCCGGTGCTCGGCTCAGCTACTTGTATACGGTGTACACCCACCACAGTGTGGGGTCCACTATAATGTTTAGGAGAAATCTACACCGTCCATCCTTTTTCCCATATTATTTAAATCATTGGGACTAAAATTGAGGCAGTTCCAGATATCAGGTGGGCCCCAAACTGGAGATTTAATGGGCTGATCTGTCCGTTGGCCCACTTCCCGAGATATCCAGAGGTTGAAATTTAATATGTACGGTTAATTTACGGCCCTCATCCCATGTATGAAGTTTCGAACTGATCGGATGGCGGGAAACATGTGATCTTGCATTCTGGACCAATTCCGGGCCCCTTTGGCTTGCTTTCCTCAGATCCCAGGCGTGTAAAATCTTTATTATTGGTTCTCTGGGGTCCATCCCGAGCTCTGGTAATTTCGGAGTGTCAAATTCACGCTTTTAATATCATTTTTTCCAATCCACGCTTTTATTTCATCCTGCGACAAAACACAATTAAATTATGACATTAGGCGTTATGATTTACATAAAATCGTGCAATAACTGGGGTCTGATATGCAATATTTGACCCTCATCACAACCCCCAACCAGCATTTTGCTAGTCCCGAGCAAAACATGCGAAAAATAATTTCAGAAATGAAAGACAATTCCTGTAAACTTAAGTGACTTGTGAACAGATAGTTGAGATGTGGTCATTCTAAGATTCATGCATGGTGAGTAGGATTTTCTCCCGGAATCAAGTTCACTGTAAATTTCATAATCAAGTTCAAAATATTAAACCATGAATTAGAACATCCTAAACATTGAGTTCCATTAGTGTATAGTGTAATCTCGGCTTACGATCAGTAAGAGATCCAATTGTTAATTTCATGATATCATTGGTAATTAACAACGGAGTGCATGACGACTAAACCTGAATCCATCACTTGCCTTTCGGATTAACTTTTCATTCTACCATCCTTTGATTTTCTTTATAAATAGTAACGCCAAAGAGGGGAATCAAATCCGCACCTATAGGGAGCAAACCTATGGTGAAAACTTGTCGCCTAACTCTTTTCTCATGTCAACTATGGGGAATCGAATCTTCATCTATAGGGAGCAAACCTATGATGACGATTATGCGACTTATTCTTTCAATTCTTCTTTATAAACTGATGCTAAAAATTTTGTTTTTCAGGCTGGTTCCTTTCATGCTTAGTGATTACCAAGTTACCATTTAATATCAAACTGAAAACTTAATGTGTAAGTGAGATCTGATATGTGTAATCCTGGCTCAATCGATGTTTACAACTTCTAATCATGGATTAACAATTCAAGAGTGTGAAATCTGCCAGACAACTGAACCCAAGAGTCATAAATTACTCACATTCTGTATCTTGTAATTTCAAAATCACAACTATCCTTCAAAATCACTTTAAATTCAACAGAAATTCCAGAAAAATTTTAAAAATTTTCACAATTTTGCTCAAGATCAAGAAAATACTGATTAGGTAACCTAATCTCCCACCCCCAACCTAGAATCTACATTGTCCTCAATGTAAAAGAAATAAGCATGCGATGTAGATGAGACAATGAAAAGAAAAGAGGAGTGAGGGAAAGATAGTACCTGGATGAAGAATCAAGAGGCTTTCCCAAAAATATCAACGTAAAAGTAGGTCAGCACAAGAGAGAAATCAGTAAAATAAAATAAAATCACAAAAAGAAAAACCCTACCTATACCACTTTCGCAGGTGCTCGCGATTGCATTTAGCGTATGCAACAAGCCTTTAAACCCCTAGGTTACCCCTAGTGGACGAGTTGTAGTCTCGTGAGGGTTTGCAGTAATGTTACCCACAAACATTGAACTAACTAACAAGGAAAAAGAAATAGAATGAAATGCTGGGTTGCCTCCAAGGAGCGCTAAGTTTAACGTCTTCAGCCAGACAAAAACGGACCATGAATTCATTAATCTTTAAGACCAGGGTCCGCCAAAGAACTTACCTCAACACTGTGGTTAACCAATCCCAGACAAGTGATGCGAGTTCCCATAAACTGTGCTATCTGAAATGAGGTAATTGACACTATCATCAAACAATTTAAGGACTTCTGCTCGAACAACTTCTTCCATGTTAGGATCATGCTTCCTTTGTATTTTACGTGACATTTCCACAGCATGATCCTTACATACAGTGGGACACACTCCTTGTATTTCTGCTATCTTCCGTTCAATTGCTGCCTTATATGTTCGAAGAACATTAAGCAACCTGTTCGCTTTTGCCTTCTCAGAGTTAGAAACTGTGCTGTTAGGAAGAGTCTCAGAGGGATGAAGAGGTTTCACTTTCGCTCTCCATTTTTCAGTCTCCAATATCGGAGTAGAGTCGAGCAGTGCATTGACTTCGTGGATGGGACTATCTATGTCAAAATTTGTGCCATGTTGTGCTAAGCAGGTCTCAAGTGGATCTTCAAAAGATTTGAGGAAGGAGTCCTGCACTAGACTATCGATCATGTCCACTTCAAATATGTCGTCCAAATCTGCGGATTGTTGTCCTGCATTAAAGACATTGAGTTTAATATTCATGTTACCAAATGACAACTTCATAACTCCATTTCTGCAATTTATAATAGCATTAGATGTGGCCAAAAATGGACGACCCAAAATGACTGGGATCTGACTATGAGGATTCTGAACAGGCTGAGTATCTATAACTATGAAATCCACTGGAAAATAAAATTTATCAACCTGGATTAGTACATCTTCAATAACACCCCGGGGCACCTTGACAGATCTATCAGCTAGTTGTAATGTTATTTTAGTCGGTTTCAACTCACCAAGTCCTAGCTGCTCATAAACCGAATATGGTAACAAATTGACGCTCGCCCCTAAATCAAGTAATGCCCTCCCGATTTTATGATCTCCTATGCCGCAAGAAATGGTGGGAGCTCCTGGATCCCTAAATTTAGGAGGGGTGTTATGTTGAATCATGGAGCTGAGCTGCTCTGCAAGGAAGACTTTCTTATGAACATTCTGCTTACGCTTTTGAGTGCATAAATCTTTAAGAAACTTAGCATAAGCAGGGACTTGCTTGATAGCGTCAAGCAACGGGATGTTGACTTGCACTTTTTTAAACACGTCCAGGATTTCATCAAAGTTGTTTCTTTTCTTCATTGGTGCCAGACGTTGAGGAAAGGGTGCTTTGGGCACGTAAGGTGGCACATCCGTGGTTCTTGGAGAGTCAGAGATCTTTTGGACTTTGGATGCATTGGTGTGACTCTCTGCTTCATTTTGATCTTCTGTTTTAGAATTTGATTCATCCCTAGGCATCTCTATTCTGTTGTCAATCTGTTTGCCTGACCTAAGGGTAATGATCGATTTGGCTTGCTCATGGTATTGCCCTTGATTGGAATTAGAGCCAATCTCATACTGTCCCTTTGGATTAGCCACAGGTTGGCCAGGGAACTTGCCCTTCTCTCTCTCACTCAATGTGGCAGCTAGTTGACCCATTTGTACTTCCAGCTTGGCAATAGATTGCGCATTTGCATGTAAGCTTTGCTGGTTGGCTAGTAAGGTTTGTTGGGTGTCTTTTTGAAATTGGAGAGAACTCTGCATAAAAAGATGGAGTGTATCCTCAAGAGATGGTTTCCTTGATTGTGCAGGCAGTTGTTGATATTGCGAAAACTGCTGAGGTTGCATAGGAGGATTTCCAGATGGTCCTCCTTGTTGCGGTCCTTTCGCCCACGAGAAATTTGGATGTCTAGCCCACCCTGGGTTGTATGTGTTCGAGTAAGGATCATTCCCAGGTTTCTGAAAGGTGTTCAAAGCATGAACTTGTTCAGAGAGGAATTCTGGAAATGTTGCACCAGATGGGCAAGATTGCGTAGGATGGGCAGGACTAGAACATATGGCACAAGCCTCGGCTTGAGTTGTTAGTGGAGGTCCATTATGCAACATCAGAGCGTCAACCTTCTTTGTCAGGCCATCAATCTTGGCATAGAGATCAGGCGTGACTCATATCTCATATATACCACCTTTCTTTTGTGGTTGAGGACTTCTTTCACCTCTATCTGAATAGTCCCATTGCTGGGAGTTTTCACACAAGGTTTCAAAGAATTTCCACGCTTCGGTATCGCTTTTGGTCATGAAGGACCCTCCACTAGTGGCATCAACCATGCGACGGTTCTAAGGTGTCAGACCGTCATAGAAGTATTGAACCTGTTGCCACTTTTCAAAACCGTGGTGTGGACATTTAAGAAGCAAGTCCTTCCATCTTTCCCAACATTCATGAAAGTGTTCGCCCTCTTTTTGTGTGAAGTTAGTGATTTCTCTACGGAGGGCATTAGTTTTGTGAACAGGGAAGAATTTGTTTAAGAACTTCCTAGACAGTTGGTCCCATGTAGTGATAGACCCAACTTCTAGAGAATTCAACCATGCTTTTGCCTTATCCTTCAAAGAAAAAGGAAAAAGGCGTAAACGGATTGATTCATCTGAGAAGTTTTGGAACCGAAAGGTAGAGCAAATGTCTAGGAATTCTTTCACATGATGATATGGGTCCTCCTTGTCTAAACCGTAGAAAGAGGGCAACAATTGTATGACCCCAGGTTTAAGTTCAAAGTGTGCTGCCGTTGTGGCTGGCAACACTATGCATGAAGGTACATTAAACTGGACAGGGGCTGAATAATCCCTAAGCGCTTTAACTTCATTCTCGTTCGCCATTTCAACTAGGATGTCTCTCAATCTTCTATGGAATGTTCTTTCTATTTCAGGATCACAAGACGCTAGTTCTATATCTAGAGATCTACGTCCTAGCATAAACTAAGTAACAACTTAAGAGAAAAGAAACTAAAACTAGAAACTATGATCTTCTAAAACAAGTTAAAACTATGTAAATAAGAATGGGAAGAAAGAACCCGAAAAAAAAAAAGAGATGATTGATGTCAGAAGATTTAAGAAGCTCCTCCTTCACTTAGTAGCTTTCTTCCTCAATTCCTGAAAATAGAAACAAAAACAAATCAAGTTTCCTAAAATAATGATAGAAAAATCCTAAGCAACGGTTAATTTCTAAAAAAGAAAGTTTCTAAAAATAAAAAGCTAAGTAAGTTTTTAAAAAGGAAAAAGAAATTTCTAAAACTAGAAAATAGAAAGTTACTTAAGAGAAAAATCTAAATCTAAAAATAGAAAATTTAAAAATTCAAAAGAAATTCTAGAATTAGAAAATTTCTAAAAAGTAAAAACCTAATTCTAAAAATAAAAATTAGAAAAGGTAAAGAATTTAGAAAGGGATTACCAAATTAGAAGTTTATCTCAGGACCCTACAAAACAGGAAATAGGTTAATTTCTAAAATAAAGAAAAGAACTCTAAGTTAGCAAAATCCTAAGCTATGAATTATGATAAGAGAGAATCCTAAATTCAATTTGGACCGAAACAGTCCCCGGCAACGGCGCCAAAAACTTGTTCACTCCCCAAGTATAGGGTTGTGATGTAGTAATAAACTCGGTAAGATCGAGGTCGAATCCCACGAGGACTGGTCGTCACAATTCAAATCTGTGATTCTCCTTAACTAATCCAACAATTAATGTAGCGAATTACTAACACAAATTTATGGAAAATAACTATTGAGAATAAGGAAGAAAATTTAATCAGAGGAAGCACTAGGACTTTCGAATCCACCCCTAATTATCCTAACCTTTGTTTTGTCTGTTAATTCACCTTAATTTAGATTGATCTAACTTATCTAGAGAAAGCACAATCTGTGTCCTTAATCGGGCATACAGATTGTCTAATTCCTTTAAGCAATGCCATGAAGAACATATCCCATGTCCTTAATCGGGCATATGGAATATGCAGTTCATTAAAGCACCCATGTTTCTTCCTCTACAGGAACCTGTTCATGATCAGATACAAGCACCTAGAATAAGCATCCAAACCATATCCATCCATAGACTCTGATCAAAGTTCATAGATGGAGAAGTATAGAATTTAAAACAATCAAGCACACTAGGGAAAGAAACAAATCAATCTAATTAAAGTAAAATCAACATAGAACAATGGGTGCTCAAATTAGGGGTTTCATCTCAGCCCTAGCTGAGAGATTAGTTACCCATAAAATCCATTAAACAGATGGATAAATAAAAATTCATAAAAGAAATATCAAACCAATTTCTCTCTCTTCTTTCTTCTCTTTCTTCTCTTTCTTCTCTCCCTTGCTCTAGATCTGGACTTCCCTGCTTCTGAATGCCTTCCCATGTCCAAAAACTCCTCTTTTATAGCTGCTGGAGGGCTGGAGTCAGTGGCAGCATTGTAGCAGGACATGGAGTGCAAATTTTCGCAGCCATGATCGGTGGGCCCCACCGAAGTGTTTTCTGAAAAATCCACCCCGTCCATTGGATTCAGGACGAAATTTCAGTCAAGAATGGGTGGTTTTGAACGTTCATTAACGCGGCCCAGAGAAGAAATCACAAAGAGATCAGTTTTGAACGTTGCAGGACAGCCCTTTTGTGGCCTCTGTATCACACACATGTGCACGCATGGTTGCAAAGTTTCAACATGGGTTTGTAGTATTCGCGGCCCTCTACAAGATGGATGGATTGGATCTTCCGTACAGGCCATGGGTGGGGCCCACAACTCTTCGCAAAACGGGGCTGCGGTCGGTTCTTCGTTGACGCTAAAACAGGGACGCGGACGCTGTCCGTTCTGGTGGGGCCCACTCCATCGATGCTTCGATAAATCCACTCCGTCCATTGGACAGAGGACGAAATTCCAGGTGGGAAGGACTACTTTTGGATTGTTTTTGGTGTGGTCCACAGGATCTCTTGCTTCACCGTCCGAATTGTATTCAACGGTTTGGATTGTCCGATGACTTTTATGAGGGAGAAAGGACACCTAGGTCTTGATAAGGTCCACCTTAGAAAGCAAATGGACGGTCTGGATTGGCGGCTTGATGGACGGTGTGGACCCACAACGTGACTGTCCGATCGGACAGCGTTAACGCTGTAACGGCGAACGCCGTTTTTGGATTTTGAGAAGAAGAGGGTCGGTCAGCGCTTGCGCTGACCGACTCAGCCGTCCGGTGCTCGGCTCAGCTACTTGTATACGGTGTACACCCACCACGGTGTGGGGTCCACTATAATGTTTAGGAGAAATCTACACCGTCCATCCTTTTTCCCATATTATTTAAATCATTGGGACTAAAATTGAGGCAGTTCCAGATATCAGGTGGGCCCCAAACTGGAGATTTAATGGGCTGATCTGTCCGTTGGCCCACTTCCCGAGATATCCAGAGGTTGAAATTTCATATGTACGGTTAATTTACGGCCCTCATTCCATGTATGAAGTTTCGAACTGATCGGATGGCGGGAAACATGTGATCTTGCATTCTGGACCAATTCCGGGCCCCTTTGGCTTGCTTTCCTCAAATCCCAGGCGTGTAAAATCTTTATTATTGGTTCTCTGGGGTCCATCCCGAGCTCTGGTAATTTCGGAGTGTCAAATTCACGCTTTTAATATCATTTTTTCCAATCCACGCTTTTATTTCATCCTGCGACAAAACACAATTAAATTATGACATTAGGCGTTATGATTTACATAAAATTGTGCAATAACTGGGGTCTGATATGCAATATTTGACCCTCATCAATGGCTCTCCTCAAAAATATTTTGAATCGAAAGAAAGCATTGTTAGCTTTCAAGACGCTCCTATCCTTATCTATTATTTGTTGTTAACAGATGTCTTAAATCTGAAGAAATTCGACGAGTCCAAGAAAGTTCGACTAGAAGTCCAGCAACAATGTATTTTGGAACTTCCAAGAAATTAGACCAATCGAAGGACAGGTTCGACTAATTGAAGCTTTGGTTCGATTAGTCGAAGGTTATGCAGACTGCGTAAATTTGATGCGGTTTCCGGATTATTCCAAGTCGGTGTGAAAAGTTGAGTTTCCTAAACTATAAATAGGAGTTCCTAGGGCCATTGTAAAACATTATAAGGCTTCCTAAAAGTATTCAAATGGTTTTTAAAAGGGTTTTAGGGTTTGCAAAGGGTGTAGCAAGGGTGAGATTCGAGGTTGTTCGAATCGGGTAAGTCCTTTCTCTTTGTAATTTCTGCTTTCATAGTGAAGATTTGTCACTTTGTGCCATAGTTTTTTCCTGAAAGGGTTTTCCACGTTGAATTTTTGTGTTCTCTTGTGTTTGCATAGTGCTATTGGATTGTTATCCTAGATCCATCTCTGTGTGATTCCACAGAACAATCCTTAATAAGTAGTATCAGAGCAATCGTTGGGACACATATTTTAATATGCGGGATTAGCATCAATGGGAAGCAGTAGGTATGATATTGAAAAGTACTCAGGGAAAAATAACTTTGAGTTATGGAAGATCAAGATAATCAGTTCCTTAACCAAGCAAGGCGAAGATGGTGCTCTTGAAGAGCGAAAGTCCACTATGACTAATGATGAATGGAATACTCTTGATAAAAAGGTATTATCTTCGATCCGTTTATATCTCACGGATGAAGTCCTCTATAATGTTTTGAGGGAGAAAACTGCAGCTGGTTTATGGGGGAAGTTAGAAGATATTTATGCTAAAAAATTATTAAGAATCACCTACACTTGGAGCTACAGTTGTTCATTTTTAGATTGGTAAAGGGTGGAGATGTGTAGGCCCACATCAGTCATTTTAATAAACTGATTTGCAAATTGCTAGACATGGAGGAAGTGATCAAAGATGAAGATCAGACATGTATATTATTGAATACTCTACCGTCATCGTATGAATCATTAAAGGACTCATTGTGCACTAGAAATAAAACCCTAAGTGTGGACACTGTTATCTCACCTACACTTGGAGCTACAGTTGTTCAATTTCAGATTGGTAAAGGGTGGAGATGTGTAGGCCCACATCAGTAATTTTAATAAGCTGATTTGCAAATTGCTAGACATGGAGGAAGTGATCAAAGATGAAGATCAAACATGTATATTATTGAATACTCTACCGTCATCGTATGAATCATTAAAGGACTTATTGTGCACTGGAAATAAAACCCTAAGTGTGGACACTGTTATCTCAGCCCTTCAAGGGAAGGTCATGAGAAAGATGAACGGTGGCTTGGGGTCATCTTCTGATGCACTGTTTATAAGGGGAAGAAATACTGAGCGAGGTAAAAGATCTTTAAGACCTAGATCCAAATTCAAGGGCAAGGGCAATGGAAAACTAAAAGTGTTGGAACTGTGGGATGAATGGATACATGATGAAATATTGCACAAATCCTAAAGCGAAGAAAGAAACTCGGAGGCTTCTTCCAGGGAGGCCAATGTTATCACATCTGATGAAGAAACAAGTGGACGTGATGTTCTGTCTATGTCTATGGCCGGACACTTGAATGACAATCTTAGAGATGAGTGGATCATTGACACAGGAGCATCGTATCACATGACTCCTCATCGGAGTTGGTTTGCTAGTTACAAGGAATGCGATGGTGGACAGATCTTTATGGGCAATGACAATGCCCGTAATGTTATGGCTATTGGTATGATGAGAATCAAAATGTTTGATAGGATGAAGCATACCTTAACTAATGTCAGGCATGTTCCTGATATGAAAAAAAGTCTGATTTCTTTTAGTGCACTCGAGACTATAGGGTGCAAGTTCACTGGTATTGATGGTGTCCTTAAAGTTTCAAAAGGGTCACTTGTGGTTATGAGAGCGCAAAAGCAAAAAAACCTTTACACGTTGATCGAGAGCACTTCAGCAGGTGGAGCGGCAACGGTTGTTGCAGATTCCACATCTGCATGTATTTGGCATGCTCGTCTGGGCCACATGAGCGAGTGGGGCATGAAGGTATTATTTAATCTTTGTTTGATTCCAACTTTTAAAAATATTGATTTAAATATATGTGAGTATTATATATATGGTAAATAATCTATATTATCTTTTAAATATAGAAAACATGTATGTAAGGGAGTGCTTGATTATGTGCACTCCGACGTATTGGGGCCCATCACCAGAGGTTTCCGTTGGAGGGTCGTAATGGTTTGTTTCATTCATTGACGACTAGTCCCGAAAAGTTTGGGTTTACTTCATGAAACGTAAATTCGAAGTTTTCATCATATTCAAACAATGGAAAGTAATGGTGGAAAAACAGTCAGGGCGAAAAATAAAGGTTTTAAGGACTGACAACGGTGGAGAATTTACTTCCAATGAGTTTAATGAATATTGTAAGGATGAAGGGATCATTAGGCACAACACAATACGTCACACGCCCAAACAAAACGGTGTGGTTGAGCGAATGAATTAGACTCTCTTGGAGAGGGCCAGATGCATGTTAAGTAATGTTGCGTTGGGCATGGACCTATGGACAGAGGTCATTAACATGGCTTGCTATTTCGTGAACTGGTCTCCTTCTACAACAATTGAATGTAAAATTCCAGAAGAAGTATAGAGTGGTCATAAGCTGGACTACTCAGATTTGCGCATATTTGGTTGTGAGGCTTACTCTCATGTACCGTCAGTTGAGAGAGATAAGCTAGGCCATAGAGTCAAAGAGTATATATTTGTTGGCTATGGTATTGGTGTGAAATATTATAGTTTATTCTACAAGGTCACACGCAAGGTCATCACTAGCCATGACATCAAGTTTGATGAAAGCTCCCTATTTCACAAGAATGATCAGGAGGAGTAAGAGGAAAAAAAAGGTCGATCGTAGACATCTAGATTGACACAGATGATAATCAGTTAGAGACAGATGTGCAGACAGAGGTACGGGAGCAGGTGGAGCGGCCACCTGTGAGAAGAAACTCACCGCGTGATCGCAAGTTACCGGCAAGATACATGAACGACTGTAATATCGCATATGCTCTCATTACAGATGAGGGGGACCCGTCAACTATTCAGGAGGCTCTTGATAAGCATAATGTAGAAAAGTGGAAGGCGGCTATGGATGATGAGATGGACTCGTTACACAAAAACCACACATGAGAGCTGGTGAAGCTTCCGGTGAGCCAAAAAGCAATCGGATGTAAGTGGTTATTCAAAAGGAAACATGATAGATACAAAGCGAGGTTGGTAGTGAGTGGTATACTCAAGAAGAAGGAATCGGCTTCACAGAGATATTAGCGCCAGTGGTTAAGCAAGTATCCATCAGATTCGTGTTGGCATCGGTTGCCTGATAAGATATCGAGCTGGAACAGATGGATGTCAGACTACATTCCTGTACGAAGAGTTGGAAAAGCAGATCTATATGAAGCAGCCAGAGGGCTACGAAGTTAAATGGGCAAAGAAAAAGGTTTGCAGGTTAATGAGGTCGTTGTACGGCTTGAAACAATCACCTAGGCAGTGATATGAGAAATTTGATTCTTTCGTATTGAGTCAGAAGTTTACTTTGAGTGAATACGATCACTGTGTCTATTACAAGACACTGATGGATGACAAGTTCATCATCTTAGTATTGTATGTTGATCGCCAGTCATGATATGTCTGAAATCAATGTACTGAATACTTGGTTATCAAGGACATTCGAGGTGAAAGATCTAGGGGCTGCAAAGAGAGTTATCGGCATACATATTTATAAAGACAAGAAGATGAGCAAGCTTGGTTATCACATGCAGAATACCTTAAAAATATACTGATCAAATATGGGATGTACCAGGCAAGTGAGCATTCCCCACGCGGCTCACTCCAAGCTTTCCTCAGAACAATGTCCTAAATCAATTGAGAAAAAGCAGGTTATGTCTCATGTGCCTTATTCGAATGCGGTTGACAGTTTAATGCATGTCATAGTCTATACGAGACCAGATATTTCACAGGCAGTCGGTGTTGTGAGCAGATACATGTCAAACGCAAGCAAGCAATATTGGGAAGCGGTGAAATGGCTATTTCGATACATTTGAGGTACAAAAGACTATCTTAACTTTTGAAAAGATAGGAGCAAAGTTGGTAGGGTATGTAGATTCAGATTATGCAGGCAGTGTGGACTCTAGGAAGTCGACTTTTGGTTACTCGTTTGTACTAGCAGATGGAGCAATTAGTTGGATGTCGAAGCTTCAGTCCGTGGTGGCTCTTTCCACGACCGAAGCAGAGTATGTGGTAGTAATAGAAGCGTTTAAGGAAGCTGTTTGGTTGAGAGGTATGATAAATCAGTTGGGGCTTCAACGGGAAGCCGTGCCGGTTAGTTGTGATAGCGAAAGTGCTATAAATTTGGCTAAAATTTTCGTTTATCACTCTCGTACTAAACACATTGATGTTATTCACCACTTTATCCGACAAGTGCTTGAAGAATGAGGTGTAACTCTGGAGAAGATTCACACCAGTGTGAATCCAGCAGACATGCTTACCAAGGTCGTTCCTACAGATAAGTTTAAGTTCTGTGCAGCTTATCTGGGGCTTGGCGATGGCATAAAAGGAAGATGGAGTGTGCACGAGAAGCATTGATTGAAGCTCTGATGCGATGTAGAGATAAGAGAAGAGGTCAAGAAGCTACACGTTTGAAGATTAAAGACATGATAGAGATTGTTGTTAACAAATATCTTAAATCTGAGGAAATTCGACAGGCCCATGAAAGTTCGGCTGGAAGTCCAGCAACAATGTATTTTGGAACTTCCAAGAAATTCAACCAGTCAAAGGATAGGTTCGACTAGTCGAAGGTTACGCAGATAGCGCACGGACTGTGTAAATTTGAGGCGGTTTCTGGACTATTCCAAGTCGGTGCGAAAGTTGAGTTTCCTAAACTATAAATAGGAGTTCGTAGGACCATTCTAAAACATTATAAGACTTCCTAAAAGTATTCAAAGGGTTTCTAAGAGGGTTTTAGGGTTTGCAAATGGTGTGGCAAGGGTGAGATTCAAGGTTGTTCGAATCAGGTAAGTCCTTTCTCTTTGTAATTTCTGCTTCATAGTGAAGATTTGTCGCTTTGTGTCGTGGTTTTTTCCTGAAAGGATTTTCCATGTTGAATCTTTGTGTTCTCTTGTGTTTGCTTGGTGCTCTTGGATTGCTGTCCTAGATCTATCTCCGAGTGATTCCGCAGAACAATTCCCAATATTATTTCTTGTTGTAACTTTGGTTACAACTTAAAAGGTTCGAGAGTTTGCACCCTGTTCTACATCAACATTTAAGTGTAGATCATATGATTTTTTTTTTTTAACTATCCACTTTCTACTTTTTTTTTTTTTCAAACATCTGTAGACTGTTGTCTTGTTATCTGTCCCCGTTTATTTCAAAATAAAGTTCTAATGATGCAGATTGTGTAGTAAGGAGCTCACTATAGCATCGTGTGGATTTTCTAAAGGGCCCACTTGTTAGAAAATCGCAACAGATTCTATGATCGATACTATCATCAAATCTAAGGGATTCAACAATTTTGAATGCATACCTTGATCAGTTATTATGCCTTTTGTCGATGTTACTAAATCAGGTGTTGAGTTGTCGGTCTTCCACCTCTACCACACTTATGCTTAATATGCTCTCAATGGAAAGAGGAACATGCGTATCTTGATGCATAGATTAGGGGACCAAACACTTCCTTATAATAAAGAGGCTATGTGAAGATTTCACTCATCGTAGGACTCTTTTAAGCCCACATCTCCTCATTCCCATCATTAGGAGAGAAATGATCTCCCAATACAACTCTATTCAGAGCTGTCTATAGTACTTCATGCACATAAAACTGTGTACACCCATCAACCGCGTGGGTCCCACCTTAATGGTTATGTAATTAATCTAAACCGCTTATTGCATTGCCATATGATATTATGCCATACATGGCCCACAATTCCAACATTCTCTCACTCAAGACATTTTATAGTAATCTTTAATATGCAATGTATTATTTGATACTTCCTTAACAAGCTCGAGACTCAACTAGACATTTTAATATATCCCAAAAAGTATCCTGAATTATTCGGTACATTCGAACTACTGACACAGGATTACGGTATTCATCACCTCATTTATCGAGGCAACACCGGGCGCAATCACAAATGCCAACATTCCTAATGACATGGATATCGAAAACATGAGTGCATAATATAAAAACCCCATGCTAGGTGCATGTAGACTTTCAAGCGGTTTAATCATCTCTTTCAAGAGATGCATCAGTCTCAATCATAGCCAACCTCATATGCTCATTTCTCTTTATGCATACAAAATGAGTATATATTAATGAATATATCAAAACTTGAATCGTTAGTTAAACCTTAATTTATTGGAATGCGTACATTTTATAATGTATATACCCCCGCTAACCATGAGCACCTAATGATGCAATTATCAGTTGGGGTTTTACAATCACTTGACGATTATAGATCATCTTCCTTTTGAGGAGTCATAATGTGTGGTCTTTTATCCCTATCTTAATTCAAATGACTGCAATACCGCAACGTTTAACACCTAGCTTCGCAATAAATGTAAAAATTCAGTTCTAATGCATGGTGTCACAGCAACAATAGTCGCGCCATGAAACAAAACCTGAAACTAGACCTCCCACTAATGAGGCACTCAATGTAGTCCAAACTTATTCATCTTATCAGTTTCACCCGACTAGTATTTCTATACTTGAATTGAATATCATCATAATCTTTCTTTATTCACTTAATTTATAGATCATGTATACCTATGATTTCTCTCACAATAAGGATTATCAAAGTGTTTGTAAGGTCGAGTGTAGGCCTTAAACTGTCACAAACATATCGTGTACATCACTTTTATGGATCAAACATATTTATGACTATTCTTGTTTGTAAACAAGGCTGCCTTCATTCATATCCACATTCCATGCACAAATAGATTATCGAGGCCTTAATCCAATATTCGAATTTAAAAGAAAATCAAACTAAATTAACTATTTTATTTCAAACCAACGTAGAATAAATACAAGGGTTTCATAAAATTTTAAATACAAACTAATTTATGTACTTTAAAGAAATACGAAATTATCAGCTTCGATTCTCCTATTGTAAAGTCATTCATTAATCACGAAGTGCTCCGCATTACTGGATCTCCGGCTCCTCAGGTGCCTCTACACACGATTCAAGATGTGAGTGTGCGGCTTGAAATTGATCAACATCATAACAAACGTGTATCAATAAAAATTTCATAAACTATTAGACAATAATATTCACCTTTGCTTTTGTTCATATTTTTCTTGAACCAAACTTTATACGTATGACACTATTTCTTTAAATGACCCTCATGATTACAAGAGTATAAGGATCTATCCATTTAGTTTTGGTCATTTGACTATGCGTTATCGCTTGTCACCTTCCCTTTGCCCTTACCCTTATTACTAGAACTTCTCTTCATTTTCTTTAAGTTATTACCATGAAAGGAGTATGTGAGATGAGCACTCTTTGGTCATTCTCGCTTAAGTCTCTATTCCTCCTTCACACAGTGCAATATCAACTTAGTCAATATCCATTTTTCTTTCTAAGTGTTGTAATTGACCTTGAAAGTGCTAAAGTTGAAAGAAAGATAAATTAGCACAAAATAGACCACTGAGTATTTTGAAATGTTCAACCGGAGTACCCTTAACTTAGTTGCGAGATCAGCCATCGTTATGATGTGCTCCCCAATTCCATCACAATTGTATTTCAGAGATATGAGTTTAGAAAGAACTGTTATATGTAGTCATTGCCTTATCGAATTTAGTAAACATCTTTCCAATTTTTTCAATGAATTCTCTCATGTTTTCTTTCTCAGGTATACCACACGGAAAGACTTAGGAATAGAATGTCTAATGAACTTTATACTTAGCTTATTGATTCATTCTCACCTGTTATATTTGGCAATATCACAGGCAGAATTGGATTCAGTTGGTTTTGGAGGTTGATCCTCATTTAAGGCTAAGTCTAACTCCATACATGTAACGCCCCGAAAAATCAGGGGTCGTGCATAGACTCGACTCCCGAGTTCCCGAGTGTCACTTATCATTCATTTATGGTTTTTATGATTAATCAAATTTAACTGCGCAATTTGGAATTACCTGAGGTACGAAACACAATCACACCAGTCTACTGAAATGAAGGATAACTCACATATATATAAGTCCAAAAATAATAAAGGGTTGCCCAAGGCGTTGCCCAACAGAACTACAAAAGAAAGCTATGTCCAAAAAGAATAAAGCGGGCTCAGCAAATCCAAATCTAGCCCGATCAAGCAGATGGAGAGCCGCCCATCAGCTGTAAGTAGGAGAGCCCGTCCTCCTCGTCCAAGCTCACCTCGCCAGGCTCCTCATGCCCTGAGTCACCTGCATTTATGAATGGGTTTGGTTGGTGTTTTAAAACACCGTCCCAGAGTGGGAGTGAGTGATCAACTCAGTGTGAACTATTGGTCTCAAGTTACAACAGGCATCAATTGTAATATGAACTTAATGAAAAACAGACAATCATCAACACCTAATAACTCTTATTTAAAATGCATGCATGCGGGATGATATGATGCATGCCCTCGCCACAACACTCCCTCAAGCGACTCCATCTAACGATCGCATATGACAACACTACCTCAGAGCGACCTCGACTTCCGAGTCGCCACCCTAACTAATGCGTGCAATGCGATCGTGTTAGCCGAGTTATTAGTTAAGTCCATTCATCCAGCAGGTTAGGATTCTGATTCACCCTACGTATCAATGCCCTAAGCTGGTTGCGAGGCCAAGGCCCCATCAACGCGTGAGGCCGAGACCTCGCGGTCCGTGATCCCGTCGGGTTCCTCATCCCCGACACCAAGTACATGAGGAGTACCGAAAGGAAGGGATCGCTCGCGGTCACTACGGGGAGGCGCGGTACCCCAGCGTAGGCCGACAGCTCGGACATAGTGTCCCATTCCACCATGCCCGGCTCACGAGACTGTGGACCAATTGCAATCTAGTTATCAATGGGCCACAATGGTTAGAAGGTGTTTCAGGTTCCATACATATGTGAGCGAACAGGGTTAACAAACAGGGTTGATCAGGTAGTAGGCTAGACCGCATGAGTCAGGCGAGCGTGAGACGAGTGACATCGGACACAAGAGACCCATGTAGTCAAACTACAGCCACCCGAACACACCCACCCAAACCCACTGGTCAAGCCCTAGCATAGTCCAACTGATGGGACTACCATCTCTCCTCGTGTTCCTGACCAACCCAAAGGTGTGGGGGTGATCCATAACAAGCCAACTATACTAGCTATCAACCAACATATCAACATCATATTTCATACATCTCAGTCATATGAATCAAATATTCCTAGCAAGAAGTCATGAAGTAAAGTGCGTGTGAGCCATGTGGGTTTGTGAGGAAGTTAGCACTTCCTCCATCTTGAGAAATCCCATGCATAAGAGTGATGAAATCATACATACTATGAAGCAATAATATGTGGAGAAATCAACAAGGCTTGAGCATACAAACATCCATACACCAATCATGTAAGGAACAAGACAACATCATGCAAGCCAAACATACAATTTTAACATACATACAAATCCTAAGGTTCCTCTAGATACTCCTAACCTAGCATCCAAGCAACCAAAATCATTAAATATATATTAAAATTGGTGCTAGGCCACCTAAGAGCAATAGTCCGCACCTTCGGATTCGTTGGAGGCTTGGAAACGACCTAGAGATGAGGGTTTTGGAGGTTGGCCAACCGGAATCCCTAAAATAATTCAAACATGAGAGAAATCCATATATTTTCTCCTTCAATACAAGGATTTCAAGAGAAAAGAGTGAGGGATCTTACCTAGATGGCCCACGGACGATTTTCGGTGGATGTGGTGTAGGGTTCCTCTTGGAGAAATTGTAGGAGGTTGTGGGTTTGATCCTCTTGGGCCCCACCTTGATTGAGAGTCCACCATGCTCACCTCCACTCTCTCTACTCTCTTGCTCTCTCATCTTTCTCCCCCTTTCTCTTCTCTCTCTCCCCCTTTTCTCTTAGGGCAAAATCGTATGGGGAGAGGGGTGCCCAAATGAAACCCTTTATATAGTGCCAATTTTGGTACAATTGGCCTCAAGTGTTGGGTCTTTACTATACTAACCCTATAGGAGGGTTTTTCTAGCCTATGGGGTGTACTAGTCGATATACACCGTAGGATAGTTAGTCCTAATGATGATCTACGTATGGACACAATCGGCCCGCCATTCCGACGCGCCGATCGACAGATATGATTAGAAGTCTGTTCAACGGTCCCCGATGGTCGATCGGGGCCCCGGCTATACGGATGTGAGCGTGAAAATATCCTTAATCCACGGGTAAAGTTTGGTCATAAACCGACGGTCTGAAATCCTCAACTTGGCATAAGAGTGGACGACTCAAATCACTTAAGTTCCCACAATTTCCCAAACTAGCCTTCTAGGGCTCCCTATTGAAGTTGGAATGGTCCTAACGCTCCCTAAGCCACCAAATTCGGTGGGTAGGTGTCTTATGGCCCAATTAGGGCCCATGTAAAATTTGGGGACAAACGGATGAACGGATATAGGGTCTGAGTAAGCGATTCTGATATTTAAATGGCCCTGAGAGGCCCATTCAGATGATTGAAGCGGTTCTGGAGGCCCTCTGGCCATGAAACTTATAGGATAAGGTCTTCATGGCCCAAAGAGGAGCCATGCAAAATTTGGGGACGATCGGATATGGGGTTTGGTCTTACGGGTCCGATTCGCGATCAACGGTCATCGTGCCACGATCGGGGCCCAGATTTGGTGGACAGGCGTAGAAAAATACATTAAACCTTCACCATAAATTTGGAAAAAATTCGACGGCTAAAAGGCCTGGAGTCTCAGTTTTATTTGTTAGTGTCAGATTCCAATCTGGCATTGGTGGGGTGCATTGGGCAAGCGCCAGATGGTACTTTTGGGTGTCCACTGGGTCCGCAGTCCACGATGGACCACAAGCCCAGTGATTCTAAAATTTTAAATTTTCTGACCTTCATCGGTCGCTGGGCGGCCCACACGGGCCGTCTTTAAGTGTAAAAAGCCATCTGGCTTGGCGGCCCGCACTAGGCCCTATCACAGCCTGTCTGGTCTATTAAATTGGGTTAATCTTTGATTAATTAACTCGTGTATGAGCTAACGTTAAGTACTAATGGTCAGTATGTGATAATATAAGTTAATTAAAAAAATTTCAAGGATTTTTGGAAATCCAAAATAGTGAAAATCCGGGATGTTACAATACAACTAATAGTTATTTCTAACGCCTCTTTCAATTCCGAGAAGTTAAAGCCATTAAGGGTAGGGAGACCTTTAATTTGGGAGTGAATGGATCCAATATTCATGACTGCAATATAAAATGTGCAACAATTCAAATAAGAAGAAATGCCCCATCTAAATCCTAAGCATCAAATAAAAGACACTTATTGTAGTAAACTTGATCTAATCAATGGAGTAGTTAATTAGATTATCCAAAATAATATGCCTAATCATCAAATCCTGTTGTGAAACTCTATGCATCATTATGACCCATTCTTTTAGGTCGAGATCGCAACATGTGAGCAGTCTTCACAACATGAGACTGGATGAATATTAACAACATAGGCCCAAACAGTCAAACACCTTTGTGACAAGATGGACTACATGATCCAACATTGTTAACACCATCCACCCCACCTTGTTTGGCTCCAGTTAGATGAAGAACTCCTTTGAGTCTAATATTGACTGTTTAGGGACAAACGTCACCTTATTAGTCCTTAATGCAGGGCGCTTGCACCATGCCCTTGAATTCAAAATCCAATGGGTATCCTTAGTCATGACCAATACTTTAGTATAACACGCAACCAAGAGCATCCACTGAGCCCTGAAACTAAGACCCTACCCAATCCAATTACACCTAATAGAGATTCTCGATGCTCCATAAATAAAGAGATGGGTGAACTGAACCATATGGGTCACAATCTCTAGAGTGTCTAGCCAGTAACAATGCATAGATACTAATAAATTGGATAAGCATGACGCCCATAAATGTTGTCCGATACCCTTATAATAAGATCAATGAAATTAGGCCTAAGTAACCAATGTCGATAATCCAAATATAAAACTTCGTAACCCATCCACTTTATTCAACAAGAAATAATCAAAACTTTATATTTCAATATGCAAATTAGGTAGTTAAACGATTTAAAGATTTTTAAAAAAAAATTGGTTCCTTAAAAGCATTTCAATTAGGTGCCTAAAATTATGTCTAAACAGGTTTACATCTGGTCCTCAATGAGGTATTACTTAATAGCCTCAAATATGCTCATGGCTAGGTCCATAAACGGGCCAAAAAATAGACTTTAAAAAACCCACAACACAACCTAAATTGGGCCCAAACAACAACCTAAATCAGGCCCAAACTACAACCCAAAATAGGTCGAGCTTACAAGCCCAAAACCAGCTTAAAATAAGGCCAATTCCATGCCCAAAATTAGCTTAAAATTAGGCCAAAACCAAGCCCAAATTACAGCAAAAAAGAGACGCAAATCGCAAGCTTAAAACCAGATTGCGATAAGGCCAAAACCAGACCCAAATTATAGCCCAAAACATGCCCAAATCGCAAGTCCAAAACCAGCTTACAATAAAGCCAAAACCATGCCCAAATTACAACCCAAAACAACCCCAAATCGCAAGCCCAAAACCAACTTACGATAAGGCCAAAACCAAGCCCAAATTGCAGCCCAAAACAGCCCCAAATCACAAGCCCAAAACCAACTTACGATAACAGGGGTCAAGACCCTATTTTAGTAAATGAAAACCACTTGTAGCCCTTCTCAGTCCAAACCCCATACCCTTATCCCAACTACCAACAAGGTCAAAACCCTAGCCACCACTAACCACCGACCACCTGCAGAAACCCTAGTTGCGATCCATCATTGTCTTTGCCCCTGCCGGTCTTTTCCTTTGGCGTCGCCAATGGGTGACAACCATCATTGTTGTCGAACCTGGCAACCCCATAGTTCTCCATAGCTGCAACCCTAGCCGGCGAACTCCATTAATTCTAGCAACAGTCACAACATGTGGAAGACCCAAAACTTTATTTTCATAGCCACAACCCTAGCTTATCTTGATGAGTTATCAAGCCCATTTAGACACCACCAAATAAGTTACCTTTTCTACTTATGGTAGTAAATAAGTAACTTATTTGATATAAATTTGGTTTAAGATCAATTACAAGTAACTTTTTTACTTAAAAGTTACTTAATCATTTCAACTTAATAAGTAAAAAACCAAGATGAGCTACTTTAGGCATAAGTAGATTATCTTAAGTAACTTGCGACCCAAATGTGCCTGTCACTTGCCAGACTTGTTTGTTCTCAGACAACATTAAGTTGTATTTTGGGTTTTCACCTAAATGGGTCAGGATTTTGAGCTAACATGGCCAAATTGTACAATAAGTCTTGTTTCACACCAGTAGAATATGGACCATGATTAAATGTATACATTGGTGGTCTATCAACAAATGACTAAGAAGAGAAATACAATGGTCTATGTTCTATTGAAAAATTGAAGTGTGAGTCTAAAATCTCCCAATTGCATGGAGATTATTGGGCCACGTTCTATTCATAAGGAAAAGCAACAAAGTTGTGGTTTGGATTAACGGGGCAGACACATTAGGTGGAATTAAAAGTTCATGTGTGCAAAGTCTTGGGTCCAACACTGGGGTCATGCAAGAATTCACATGGTTTGTTACATTCCTTCCACATGCAGAGAGACGTGTGTTATCATCTTCTATTTTTGGGTGGATTTTGCATGTGGGCGTGATGTGGACACAACCAAACTGGTCCCAATCCTGGCACCACTTTACTCTAGCCCATGTGAACCTAGCACATGGGTCACGTGGTAAATGAAGGCCACACATTAGGTGGGTCTACCACTAATGTTCCCCTGTCCATAAGTCTAGTTGGACGACTATGATTGTTGGAATTTCACCCTACTCAATTGGAAGAGGAGAAAATCTATTGGAGATCCAACCCTACAAAAGTTCCTTAATATAGATTGAAACAAACAAGAGAAAATGAAAATCCAAGTAAACACAAAGAACACATATTTTTTTACATGGAAAACTCTTACAGGAAAAAATCACGGCTATTTAGAGAAGATTACAGGGATGGAGATAACTCATAACCAAAACCTTATCTCTCTCTCTCTCTCTCTCTCTCTCTCTCTCTCTCTCTCTCTCTCTCTCTCCTATGGGCTCTCAAAAAACATAATTCAAAAATCATAACTCACTCTTAACCTCGACATAACTAACCTTAAAAATCTCCCTTTTATGAGGGAAATGTTAAAAATATCCATCCAAACGTCCGCTAATACTAGGACCTTGTTGGCATGTGAAACATGAGTCATAAGGGCTCAGTAAAGTAAATAAACTCAATAGTAATATTAGTGTCACAATTTTAACAAAATCATGGATTATAGAAGAATGGTGATTTCTCTTGTCATGGGAAAGTAATTAATTCCAAAAGGCGAGCTTTGTTTGAATTGGAAGTAGAACTCATGTAAAAACAATATTCATCGAATAATTGTTACCTTGTTTCTCGTGTTAGAAAAAACGAAATGCTAAAAAAACTAAGGATGACTTTGTAGGATCTATTTTTATCTACAAATTCAACAACAACAAAAATGCAAAGGAACGTTGTTTTCTTTTCTCATGAAATCCATTGTTTTAAATGGGCCTTTACTAAAGTCCTCATGAACACTGGTTTTTTGTAAAATGTGCCCACTGATTTAAAGTTCAATGAAGTGATTTCTTGAAGGTGAGATGACTAAAATATCCTTGCATCTTTTGAAGGGGCCATATGGATGCTCACAAAGTTAGGCATGACACAAGCTGCTCTTGTTAGATAGCTTGTATGTAATTTTAAACTCATTATTGCACTTAGAAAATGAGCACACTATGTACATAAACATTGTTAAGGATAGACTAAGGGGCTGTTTTGTCAGGCCCGTATCCTAGCTCATACCATTCCGTAGGCTTCCGCGGTCCTCCCGTTCGAATTCTGGCTACCCGCGACGCGTAGATAGTATTTGCGCGCAACCCTGAATCGTATCCCGTACTCCACAGAGTCGGCTCAACCCGAGACTTGTACCATTGCGACCTCGCCGTTGTCGCGGTTCCAACACCGCGTCTTGCGTGCCGAGGCGATACCCAGGCCAGGAGATGTGGGCCTGCGTTCAGTTTGAGGAAAACTCCGGGCAGTTGCTAAACCCAAGAGAACATGTCCCATCAATGACATCAATCAAGTACACATCACACATCATGTCAAGTACAAGAGCAACCCAAAGTCAACTCTCTCTCTCTCCACCCATCCCTTTTTCGAGTACTCCCATCACTCACTCATCCCTCTCTCTCCTTACAACCCCTCTCTCTCTCTCATCTCTTCTCTACTCCATCTCCCAAGCAACACCCAAAGGAGAGAACCGTCTACGCTCTATAAGAGAGAGCTAGATGTGGTCCACTTCCTACCTCCCATCTCCACCATCCAACCGTCCAATCTCCATCATCTTCCATCATAATGGTAGCTAAGGAGCGAGGGATCTAATGAGTCAAGAAGAAGAAGGAAAGGTGGGTGATCTACCGTCGATTTTTAATTTGATGGCCCACTTGTGGTGGGACCTATCTTGATGTATGCATTGTATAGAGGGGCCCATAGTGGCAGGGTTCCTCCACCATCCGATTCTCTCTCTCTCTCTCTCTCTCTCTCTCTCTCTCCCTTTCTCCTTTTTTTTGTGATGTCGTGTGGCCCACCTGATTTATGTGTTTCATCTAGCCGGCCAGCTGGGACGGTGGATCCCACCTGATTTATGTGTTTCATCCAGTCGTCCAGCTAGGACAGTGGATCCCACCTGATACGTGTATTATATCCAGCTGTCCAGCTGGGACGGTGGACCCCATCGTGATTATGCCTTCTATCCACACCGTCGGACGGTGCTGGACACCGTTCTGGACAGTGTTGTGGCCTACCGACTGTGATGTATGTGTTAATCCACACCGTCCAGATTTTTAGACAGTGGGCTGCACCGTGATGCATGTATTTTATCACGCCATCCATCTGTTTTATCCAGACCGTCCAGCGGTCTGGACGTGGGTGGGACCCACCTTGTTATATGTATTTTGTCCCCACACCATCCATCTGGATGGTGCTACTGTGGGACGCACCTGTGATATATTGTACCCACACCGTCCATCTACTATAGTGCAAATTGCAGCAGAACCGTCTGTGCTGCTGACTGTTGAATGAAAGGAAAAATACAAATATTAGTTGTCCCTGTAGCTGGTGGGTTACGTGGACCCCACGTGATATAGTATATATTATAATATATAATTTAATATTATATTATGGTGAGTCTCACGTGGGACCCACCTGATGAGGAGCAGATTGGTTGGTCTACCGCACACTAGCTATATAGTTGTTGGGGCTGACGTCAGCAAATTTCTTGGGGCCCACACATGATGTATATGTTTTATCCACACTGTCCACCATCCAACAATGGATGGTGGAGCCCTCTGATGTAAGTGTTTTACCCACTCTGTCCAGTCCAGGGGACGTGGACCCCACCTTGATGCATGTGCTTCATTCCATGTCGTCTATCTCCAGGGTCCACCGTGATGCATGTATTTCTCCAAGCCGTTCATTTGTTTTGCCAGCATGGGACCACCATGATGTATTATTTCATCCACACTGACCAGATTGTGTTGGACGGTGCTGGACAATGTTTGGACAGTGCTGATTTACATAGACAATGTTTGGTAGTGCTGATTTACATGGATAATGTTTAGGCGGTGCTGATTATCATTAGTGAGCCATGTGCCCCATAGAATGATAGTGTACAGTGATACACATGTTGCACCTGCCACTATTGAAATGATTTTAGATGTAATCTAAGCTCTCATCCACATCATAGTGGGACCCACCACGATATATATGTTACTCGCACTGTACATGTGGCCCTCACGTGATGTACATGTTTGATCCGAGCTGTCCATGAATGAGGCCCATGTTGTGTATTTGAGGGCCCATGTGTAAGGCCCACATGTTATGTATTTGTGGCCTTTGATGAGGCCCAATATGATGTTTCTATGGCCCATCCATGAGGCCCACCTTGATGTAATTGCAGCCCATTTGATAAGACCTGATGTGATGTATTAGGCCCATAGATGCGGCCCATTATGATGTATTTGTGACCCATGTGATAGGGCCCACCTGTTGTGTATATTAGGCCCATGGATTGTGGCCCGTGTGATGTATTTAAGGCCCATGTGCAGGGCCCACCTGTTGTGTTAGAGGCCCATTGTGGTGGCCCATTACGATGTATATAAGGCCCATGAGATGTGGCCCATTGTGATGTGTATTAGGCCCATATCACGCAGCTCATTGTGATGTGTATTAGGCCCAGGTATGTGACCCATTATGATGTATGTGAGGCCTTTGTGTGAGGTCATGGGCCCACTATATGTTTGGCTCTGTGGACCACTCCTTGAGAGCAATGTTGGTTAAATGTCCACATTGATAGGTAATGATAGTTAAATGTCTACATTGTGACCTTCCCTTAGGCCATTTGATAAGCCGATTATCGATGCCAGTTATTAATATCGATTATGAGTATGCGACAACATAACATCATGATACATGCCCATACGCATCATCTGCATGTTTGTTATGAGATGTGGTTGACCATTGCATATGTCATAAGGCAGGTTGTTTATGGGACTCTCTGATAGGCGGAGTTTCTCCATGTGAGTGCGCAGTACGCGCAAGTTTGATGCATTACTGGATGGTATGACTCATACATCTCTCATTTGTGTGATATGATACCATACCCCCTAGTGACATCAGGGTCATGGCCTCCACTGGCAGATCATGAATAGTCAGATAAGACACCGAAAATATTTGGTTCTAGCATACGGGCGATATAGATGTCCCTGGGTGAAAATCTTTAAACATCTGTGGTCAGGAGACGCCCCAACGTCGAAACCGAGCGGATATATATGAGCGCATGAGGGTCGTATATCAGTAGGCCGCGTCTCTCATTGTGTCGTGGTCGGTTGGGAGGGGGTGTGACCTTACCCGCCTGAGTGAGGGGCAATATTTAGGTTGAGTTTAACCAGCTTGAGGAATGGGTCCACTATCGACGAGTCGAGCCCGATGTTGGCAGGCGGATAATGAGGTCTCTTCCACTTACCCAGTTGTGCTGCCGGATAGGGGTGGTAAGGTGGCGTAGAGTGTAATAGACCTCGGTGATGATCCCAGAAATGTACGGTACTGATATGTGGACTTATTGAGCAGGAGTTGCATATTCATTCATTCATTCATTCACTATCCACTCGGACTGGTGGTGCGCAACTAATTATTATGTGTACCTTCATAATGGCCAGTATTTCGGTTAGGATGCGTGACTAACTTGAGATCAGGAGTTTACCACATTGAGTCGAGCTATCCAAATTTAGGTATGAGACTAGTTTGGATAGAAGTCTCTTGTGATGGACCCCATAACCTGCGTGTAACGCCTTAGATTTTTGCCAACCTAGAGATAGATGTCCTTAGCAATGGGTCGATTAACTTCTCAAAAACTCAATCCCAAAGTTCAAAATTCATTTTTAACTCATTTCCTTCAAAATCTCACCTTTCACCACCTTATTTTTCAAAATTTTCTAAGTACTTTCATATTAGACACAAATCCTAGTTTAGATGATGAAGAACAATACTTAAACTAAAAATTACTATAAATAGTAAATAAATAAATAAAATGGGTTTTTGACCATTAACATTTTGGAATATTATGACATAAGTAGGCTATTTGGATAGATCAACTTCTCCTAACCCAAAAACATATATTGCATGTCAAATAACTCATTTCAGTTTGCAAAATACACGCGTTTCAAATATCGGGTGGCGAAACCACCACCAGACAGGACAGCGAGTCGGCGATGGCATCGCCGAAACAGCGAGGCCTCACCGTCCAGCGGGCCGGGCGGGCTACGGCGGGTCGGGCGGCCTGTTTTCTGCCATTTTCTATAGTATTTTCGTCCAATTTCAAAAAGTCATATCTCCCTCATTATAACTCCGATTTAGGTGATTCAAAAATCTAGATTGAAGCTTGATAAGTCTAGTTTCATATAAAAATAAGTGAAAATATAATAAAAATTTGAATGTAGTTAAATATAGGTCGTTGTGGCAACTGTCTGAAAATCATTAATTTGTACAGTTGCTGCTTCTAGAATTTTTAGAATTTTTCTACAATACGGAATCTAATGAAATTTGGTAAAGATGAAGTAGACTTGATGATGAACTATCTAAAAAATAATTAAAATAATATACTAATTAAAAGTGCCAAAAAGGGGCATAGAACTGCCTAGGACCATATTTTCTCATAATTAGGGTGTAATTTAATTAAGTACTAAACTAAATAAGTTGTGGAATTAGGTTGAACCACTTTCTATACGAACTGCAAGACTCAAAACCATTAGAATCGCTAACTTAACATTTCCTAAAAACCTATGATCAGTCTCAAAACCCAGTTACTTTCGAGAGCACATTGAAACTCCGTATCGGACCTGAACAGCGCGTCGAAAGTTAGACTACCGCAAAACTATAAGTTATGGCCGCTTTATTGGGCTTGACAACCATTTTGAAAATTAAGTCCTAATAGTATCCAGAAACGCACAACTTGGACCCGGAGCGAAGTGTGTGAGAAACGCGAATACTTTAGAATATGAACTCAGATTTAAGTGATTTGGGTCGTTCACCTGCGGTCCAAATTTAAAGTTTCTAACCGTTAGAATCAGACCCAAATACACCCTCGGATCAGGAAAATTTCCCTGCACAGGTTAGTGTACTTGTGGCCCTGATCGAGTGACGATGACCGTTGAACTGAAACTGGTCATTCGCGGTCGATCCATAAATCTGATCGGACTGAAAACTTAACCTGGCATAGATCCATTGTCAAAGAACTTTTTTTGAACCATATGCAGAAAAGGGGCCTCCAGATGAAATCCGTTGGCCCGAAACAGCCAACTTTTGGCTATAACCTAAGTATACCATGACCCTGGGGCCATTGAGGTCAGTTCTGGGCCTATATAAAGACCTAAACCCACCCCTCTCTCATTTCATACGAATTTCAACCCTAAGAGAGAGAAGAAATAAGAAAGAGAAGAGAAGAGAGAGGAGAAGAGAGAGAGAGAGAGAGAGAGAGAGAGTGAGGGATTGTTGTAGGGATTCATCCTTGCCACTCCACGTGCTTAACCACCGCTTTCGTGTCGCTATACCGGTGATTCTGATTCTATTTTCGGGTAGAAAATCCTAACCCTAATAATTTTTAGGGATTCAAATAGAATAAATGGTGAAGTAGCTAACCTATTTCATGCTATAGGTTGTCGTTGTGTCATAGGTAAGGACTTAGTGTTTAAACTGAGTTCGTTACGAGTTTACCAGCGAAAAGTGCGGACTATA
Organism: Magnolia officinalis; assembly: GCA_021015155.1. Lineage (NCBI taxonomy): Eukaryota > Viridiplantae > Streptophyta > Magnoliopsida > Magnoliales > Magnoliaceae > Magnolia > Magnolia officinalis. The sequence goes on from JAJHSJ010000004.1 coordinate 106,569,774, forward strand.
AACGTTTGTTATGGTTTTCAAGGCTTTCAATGTCAACAATAATTTATGTTTGACTTGATTGCTGTCATATGATCTTAGGTACGATGTATTCGATAAACTATACATGTGTATAAACTATGTGGTTATATAATGCATTTCAGGTGTTTGTTGAAATGTTTGAATGAACTTGAAATTATGATTCTTGCTTGTTATGACTATTAAGCTAGAATACATGTTTGTTGTATGTATGACAATCCCCTTGTGAAAGGATTTGTCATAAGATATACCATAACTAATTTAGTCTATATATGTAGTAAAGTGTAATCTAAGTATTTGTTGAAATGCTTTAATGGACTTGAAATTATGATTTGTGCTTGTCATGACTTATGTTTGAGAATACATGATTGTTGTACGTGTGGCAACTCCCTTGTGAAAGGATTTGTTATAATATATGTTATAACTAATATATTACATGTATATTGATATGTGTAGTCTAAGTGTTTGGTAAAATGCATAAATGAGAAAACGCTCGTTTAAATGTATTTAATGAGGGTGTTGAGATAGGATTCTCAATCACTTTATCTATAGTTACAGTTTCTTTTATGTAATCTATCTTACTACTATGTGATTTATGAATGAAATGCCTATGTATGATAATATGTGTACTATTTGTTAGTTAGAATGCTCAAATGAAATTTATAGTTAGATTGGTTGTCACATACTGTCTCTGACTATCACATGTGAATACTATTATTTGGACTGTGATTGGGACTACTGCGTAGTCCAGGCAATCGGTAATGATTCCTGAATTAGTGGTCGAGGTCGTTTTCGCCACACAAGACACGTTCGATGAATCCGAGTCGTACGTTGTTTGTCGACAGTGGTTAGGCCACGCGGAGTGCTTACGGGCTCCATGTCGATGAATCCAACGTGCGCTCGTACTAGTCGAGCTTGTTAAGTAACCCAATTGGCCTAATGTATATTCACCATGTATGGACGCTACTGCTTGAATCTAAGGTACCAACTTACCAGAGGAAAGCCCGTTTAACCTTGGTACCACGATCCGCTAAGACTCATGAGCCGGGCATGATGGTATGGGACACCGTGGTTGAGCTGTTGGCCTGCGCTGGGGAGACGAGCCTCCCCGAAGTGTCCAGTGAGCAACCCAGACTCGTGAGCCGAATATGGTAGTATGGGACACTGTATTCGAGTTGTCGGCCTACGATTAGGTGACGAGCCTCTCCGTAGTGACCTCGAGTATACACTATGACTACGCTAAGGCGACGAGCCTTTCCATAGTGACTTCGAGTATAAACTAGGCCTGCGCTGATGGTGACGAGCCTCTCCATAGCGATCTAGAACTGCCTATCGTATGAGATTAACTAGGATTGACGATCCTAGATGGATCATTATTTGAGAAATGATATAAGGGAGGTACCTTAGCTTTTCGAACCTGCTGTATGAATAGACCTAATTAAGAACTTGACTAACACGACCATGCATCGCATTGCACGGTACTTTGGTGAGGAAGCGCACGTTTACTGGGAGTGTTGCATGCGCGATCGTGAGATGATATCACTGAGGGAGTGCAGACAAGGGCATACATCATTATTACATACCATTCTGCATTAACAATAGTAATTAGGACCTAATTGTTGTACTGCTTTATCATTACTGCTTGACTGAATTGATAACATGTTAACCTTTGTTTTATAGTTCCACTGGATTAGCTACTCATTCTCATCTAGGACGGTGTTTTAAAACACCACCCAGACTCTGATTTAGATGCAGATAATGGCGGGGTCTATGCAGCTGAAATGGACTTCATAGGCGAGGAGGGAGAGTTCTCCTACGTTCAGCTCTCAGGCGGGTCTACGTAGACCTCATGCTGATTTAACGGGATTACAGGAATTTACGGATTAGTTGGACATTTACATTTTCATATTTTGTATAATTTGACACAAAACCTTTATATATTCAGCCCTGTTACATATTTATAATCTAAGGATTTAAAAACTACTTATATACTTTATATATCTATCACATTCTTCTGCTTGCTCAATTTAGTTATCCCTGGAGTTTGATATGTTGTTTTAGTATAATCTCACTCATGTTCGAATGCACTCATCATAATCACCATAATCTATGTTGCATAAGTGATGTGTTGGAACTCGGGAGTCGAGCTTTGCTCGACCCCCGATTTTCAAGGCGTTACACTGCGATAATACGTATTGTCATCCCACTTCACACTCCAGCTTGGTCATTTCATTCGCACCACATATTGCATTACATCCACGACATATGACATTTTGGGTTGCTATGTTTCTGCACTTATATGGCCTGGATGAGTTTGATGATATTCGTGGACTCGTCTAGATTTGCATATTTCATTGCTTCCTCATTATATGATATTGACTTATTATGTTTTTACATTACATAGGCTGGATAAGGTTGATGGCATTTATGGACTTACCAGTATGTTTCCGCATTACTCTGATATTTGTGTGCTTGACACTTATCTTGCGCACACACTTACACCACCCTTTAAGCTTTCTATAATCTTATGCACGATAGATGCGTGCAGGTGGCGTTAGATCGCAGTAGCGCCGAGCTTGGAGCGTGCAACCGTCTTCTAGAGCTTTGATATTACATATGTATTTTCCTTTCAGCATTGTATTCAACTGTTTATATTAGTGGATATGTGATGATGATGTTGCCTCTGTGATTTGGGTAAACTTGTGGTTATGCTTCTTATGAGATAAATGTACGTTGGAAATCCTCCTTGTAGGATCCCAAGATCGGAATCTGGCGTATGGGTGCTGGGAGCTGAGAATAGGGTACTACGGAGGCTGTCGACACCGGATTCGATGATTGAAAATTTTGTGAGCCCGATTTCCTGAGTTTGGGGCGTGACCTGTTTGGTAACTCTTATCTAATATACTAAGAGTTGCTCTAATAGGAGCTAGAGAATTAAGATTTTTTATTATGACTTTTTGTTCACGTAAAACTATTTTGTAAAATCACATTTTCATAATTGAAAAACAGTTCTTATTTTAAAAGGCAAGTTTGTTGAAACATTCAAATGTGAGCTTTTCTTAATATTAGATGTTATCTTTTTTTTAAGAAATTGTTACAGCTTTATCATGATCAAACGTGAATTATTAGTGTTTTTTATTATTGATTGGAGGGTTAAAATCATTCAATTAATAGAAATGGACAACCAAAGGTGAGACCCACCTTTAATGTGGGTCGTTCATCATGTGGGGCCCACTTTGACGTTCGCCATCCACTGACCCACCGTTGATGTGGACCATCCAATATAAGGGCCCACTTTTAATGTGGGTCATCCATCATGTGGGCCCGTTTTTCATGTTCATCATCCATCATTTGGGGTGCACCTTTAATGTGGACCATCCATTATGTTGAGCGACCTTGGATATGGGTCATCCATCATGTAAGACTTTAGACGTGGATTGTTCATAAGGCAGGCCCACTTGATGTGGATCGTCCATCATACAAGTCATACTTTGATGTGCATGTCCATCATGTGGGACTACCTTTGATGTGAGCCATCTATTAAATATGTGGTCCCACCTTTGATGTCGACCATCTATCATGTGGGCCCCATCTTCAATATGGTCGTTCATCACGTGGATCCACCTCTTATGTCAACCTCCGTCATGCAGGTCCACCTTCGGTGTCCACCATCCATCATATGAGTCCCACCTTTTGATGTGAAACATGTTAGGAATAATCTATAAAAAATTAAAAATTAAAAATTAAAAATCGAGAAATAAATTATAAACAAATTAATTAGAACTAAGTTGAAGCACGTATTAGATATGTTGTCCTTAAAGCGTGATTCACCCCCTCTCCTCTAATATTAGATATCGATGGCAAATTGCTTCCAGGATACGACAAACTTATTTGGTTCTCTATGTAGCAATATTGAAGGGACTATTTTAGGAACTTGGTTAACGTAATGACTGTCTTTAGCAGGCTTAATGAGTTTTCAGATTGAGTAACTCAGTGAGCTCAAGAAATCATTTTGTAACTCGCTCAACTTAGTTAAAAGGAAAAGAGAGATGTTGTTATTATTTTCCTGGTTAGGAGATCACTATTTCTGGATTTCCTAATGTTCTGGATCGGGGGGGTTGGTTTATATAGATGGGACAAAATAGACAATTGCATCTGAGGCCATCAATGATCGAAATGCTGTAAAATGTTTATGACTGTTAGTTGTGCCACTAGTGCATCTACAACTACCCTACCACACTACCTCACTACTCAGTGCTCCCGCCCTCGCCAGCGCGCATGTGTTCCAATGCACCGAAACACGCAACCCAATCTCTCCCCCCCCCCCTCTCTCTCTCCCTCCTTTTCAAGTAAGTTAACTAAATACAAGAGAGTTTATAATAATAACAATAAAAGTCTCATCTCTAAGCGATGTGGGATTAAATGAAAAAGCCACTTTTTCATGAATATTAAATTATTTTTTTAGGAAATTTTGAAATTTTGATTTTTTTTTTTCATTTGATTTTCAAAATTCATAATCATTATTTCATTTAACTAAAATAAGAAATTCTCAACAATCTCCACTTAGTTAAATTAAATAATAGAAACAACTGTTAGAGACAAAATACAATTCTTATGCATAAAGAAATATATCTTTCGATTTAAATATTTCATTGGTGTAAGTATTTCAAAGTTCTATCGAAATTTCCAGTAGCCGTAACCCTAAATAAGTTATTCCTTAATGAGATAATGAATATACCACACACATAATCACATATGCGTTGTATGAAATCACTTATATTATTCGCTTAGCACATTTAATGACCACATGCTTATCCTATTTCATGAACGATATCGAGATAAACTATAACTCTTATGAGAGGCGGCACCACCTCTACATTACATAGGTTAAATCCTTCAAATTTCTCCTTTATTTTAAACACTTGTCATTTAGATTGGATTTCATTAAGAGTTATAAGACTCAACCATCTATATGTAACAATTAATACTATTAATATCCTTATGAGGTTCTATATGGTTTTTAGCGATGAAACTTTTTACTTATCAATGATTTATTCTTACTCATTGAACCCAAACTTAGAGATGTTCTAACGTTGGATTGAGTTTCAATCATTGGTGGAACTTTAAGTGCAGAGTTTTTACTCTATCCCTTTAGATGATGTCTTTACTATATCTCTTGTTATAAGTTTAGTAAAATGATCAGTTAAGTTATTCATTGACTTCACATGTGAGATCACAATGATTCTATCTTGAATAAATTATCTTACATAGTCGTGTCTTAAACTTATGTACCTGAACTTTCCATTATATGTACCATTGTAGGCTCTCGTTATAGTGGTTTCTGTTGAGGGTCGGATATTGCATATTAGACCCTGATTAGTACCTAATTTTATGTACATGATAGTGCTTAATGTCATATGTTAATGGTATTTTGCTGCAGGATGCAATTATGAGCGTGGATTGAAAAAAGGGAGCTTAAAGCGTGGATTTAACGCTCTGATGACACCAAAGGCAATGGACGGACTCCAGGGACTGAGATCGACAGAGTTGCACGCAAGAGATCGAAGAAAATCGAGAAACTGAAGCTCAAGTGGCCTGGAAGTCAGCTAGAATGCAAGATCACATGGTTTACACCATCTGTTTGGCTTGAAACTTCATACATGGTCTGAGGACCATAAATGAACCGTACACGTTAAATTTGAGCTAACGGATCCCTGTGAAAATGGTCCAATGGATAGATCAGTCCACAATACCTTGATTTGGAGCCCACCCGAGATCTGGATATGCTTTAAGTTCGGTCTCAACCCCTTAAATGGGTAGAAAAAAAGAATGGATGGATTGGATTTCTTGAAATATCAAGATGGGACTCACTTTATGGGACGAGTGCGTGACATCTCACGTGCACACGAGGTGCACCGGATCGCACCGAGTGGTCAAAGTCGGATTTGACCGATCTCTTCTTTAAAAATCAAAAACGGAAACTTCCGTTTTATCAGCGTCCGCAGCATACCCGTCGGTTTGCAGTTGTGGGCCCCACACATTGTTCATATGGACAATCCAAACCGTCCATTAGATTCCCAAGGCTCATTCTACCAAGGCCTAGGTGACGATATTTTAAGAAACAAAGAGGATGGGATCGTAACCATTCAAACAAAAGATGAACGGCGGAGTAACAGAACCTGTGGGCCACATCAACAGACGACCAAAAGCATCCATTTCCGACCAGAATTTCGAGACGCATCCAATGGACGATGTGGATTTCTTAAATGAGTGAGGGAATGGACTCCACCGGCGCCACAGCGAAGACCTTTCGCATACCCTGTTCGCGCACCCGAGAAAACCGGCCGCTGTGGGCCGGTTTTGTGAGCTTGATCACGATCGGATTGGTAATCCAAACCGTCCATCGTGTAGGTCTGTCCAAAACGCCCCAAGGGACGTTGTTCTTTTGGATCGAAACAAAGGAAGGGGAGAGTTGGAAGGCTCTGATCTTGCCACGTGAGCTGTCCTTCTTGCGTTTCTGCCGACTGCGAAATAAATTCCAGCTTCCGTCCGCATCCTCCGGGCACCGACTTCCTTACGCACTCCAGCAAGGTCGGATCTCCAAACCGACCCTCCATCTGTATAAAAGTAAGAGAAGCAAGAGAGAGAAGGGGGGAAGCTTTGTTTTGGAACGTGAAGAGAGAGAGTGGAAGCAGTTTTTTTTTATTTTATTTTGTTTTTTTTCTGAGAGATTTAGACCGATCATGTCGGGCTAACCTCTTAGCTAGGGCTAAGAGGTGAAGCTTGTAGCGTGATGGGGAGGTTTTATGACTTGGATTCATGTCCCTGAACTAACATTGATTTTAGTTTGATTTAAACGGGAATATTTCTAGTTTTTTTTAAATGGTCTGTTGTGACTGACATTACAATGGTCTGCGATGGCTTTGAGTATTTCCCTTCTCCTTTTTATGATTATGGGGTTAGGAAGCCCTGTTGTTCACCATTGCCCCTTGGACATGGTTGGATGATGGAATCCTTCCTAACTTTCATACATCTTCTGATTGATTGTGGATTGATTTGAATTCTGTTGTTTACCTTGTCTCATGGGCATGGATTTGTGATGGAATCGACTCTAATTCTCATATCTCTCATCTCTTTAAAAACTAGATCAATGGAAGTTCAGATCGAGCTTAGTGACATATCTTCCAACTGGATGAAGATGGGCCTCAAAGTCCAGTTGAGTTCGTGAATCAAGCATAGATCTCCCTGATCTCTACAAGTGGATCCTTGGCACCCTAGTTCCTTACCTTTGAATTTTACATATTTTAGTTTACTATTTCACCATTATTCACTCATATTCACCTGATTTAGATTTCATCTTATTCTAGTTCTAAGATCTGGTTATTTTTAGATTACGTACAGGTTTCAGTCTCTGTGGATTTGACCTCGGTCTCACCGAGTTTATTACTACATCACAACCCTACACTTGGGGGAGTGAACAAGTTTTTGACCATGTATGAAGTTTCAAGCCAAACAGATGGTGTAAACCATGTGATCTTGCATTCTGGCTGACTTCCAGGCCACTTGAGCTTCAGTTTCTCGATTTTCTTCGATCTCTTGCGTGCAACTCTGTCGATCTCAGTCCCTGGAGTCCGTCCATTGCCTTTGGTGTCATCAGAGCGTTAAATCCACGCTTTAAGCTCCCTTTTTTCAATCCACGCTCATAATTGCATCCTGCAGCAAAATACCATTAATATATGACATTAAGCACTATCATGTACATAAAATTAGGTACTAATCAGGGTCTAATATGCAATATCCGACCCTCAACAGTTTCACTGCCATAATGAAGTGAAATAGCCAGTAGGCTTCGCACGAAGTATGATTTCTACTAGAAAATCCCTTAGCCACTCAACCTCTTTGCATGTTGAAACCAGAGCTATAAACTCAGATTTCATCATCGAGTACACTATGCATGTCTGTTTACTCGCATCGGTATATCTGTCCAACACGGTAGTAAATTTTTAATAGAATAGACCTAATTTTTTGGTTGCTTTAAGGTAACTAGGAACTCTACTAATTGTCGTCCAACATTCCACATTGGGATTACTAGTAAACCTGCTTAGTTTACTTAATGAGTATGTTATATCCGACCTGTTCATTGCATAACTACGAAAGACTGGATATAACACTACCATACTCAAGTTGTGCAACTGCTCTTTCATCATTTTCTTTTAGCTTGATACTTTGATCAAATGGGGTATTGGCCTATTTAATTTTTAAATGGTTAAACTTGCTCAGTATCTTTTCAATGTAATGAGATTGACCTATTACATAACTTCCACTATATTTTTTTAACTTTGATACATAGTATGGTATCCATTTATTTAAAATCCTTCATTTCGAAAACAGAAGAGAGAAAACTCTTCATTTTAGTTACGTATTTCATTATATCACTGATAATTAACTTGTCATCACCATATATACATATAATAATAATGCAATCACTACACATCTTAGAGTAAATGCACTTATCGGCTATATTATGCATGAAACTATAAGATAGCGCCTTATAATAAAAAAATTTATGTCACTGTTTAGGCGCTTGCTTTAATCCATATAATGATTTAATGAGTTTACATACTTTCTTTTCTTTTCATAGCATAACAAATCCTTCCAATTACTTCATATATACCTCTTTATCGAGGTCACCATTCATAAAAGCTGTCTTTGCATCTATTTGGTGTATGTGAAGATAATGTATGGATGACAATGTGAATAAAATTCTAATTGATGTTATTCTAGCTACGGGTGAATATGTGTCGAAGTAATCAATTTATTCTTTCTAACAAAATCATTTTACTACTAATTGAGCCTTGAAGGTCTAGATAATACCATCAGTATGGTATTTTCTCATGAATACTCACTTAGACCCTATAGGTTTGGAACTTATACGTAGATCTACCAGTTCCCACGTTTGGTTTGGCATAGTTGGGTCCATTTCATCATTAATGGTCTCATTCTAAAAAGCAAAGTCTCTCAAAGACATTACCTCATTGAAGGTTTTAGGACCATCTTTTACAGTTATAACTATAGGTATTTTACTAATAATATTTTCTCTATCACCCTTAACAAGATGAAACGAGATAACACTCTTCTCCATTATTGCCATCTGACTTCTATAAGTTTCATCAGGAGTTTCAATTTATTGTTGAGTTTTCTCTACGGGATTTCTACTATGAGTTTAGATCTCAGTATTCTTAATCTCCAGTGAGAGTATATTATTAAAGAATTATACATCTCTATATTTTATGATCACATTAGATTTTAATTATAAGAGTCCGTAGGATTTATTGTTTTTGTGCATAACCCATAAAGCCGCACTTAACAACTTTAGGACCTAACTTGGTTCTTTTAGGATAAGGTATTTTGACCCCTACATTCTAAGATATTATGAATTTGATTTTCTTCATTTTCATATCTCATATGAAAAAATTTTGGTCTTCTTAGACGGAATCTTATTTAGAATATGATACGTTACTAGTAGCACTTCTCTGACAACTTTACTTATAATAGCATTGAGTTGACCATTTTTACTGAGGCTTTATTTTTTCTCTCGGCCACACCATTTTGTTGTAGTGTGTAAGGTATTGTGCACTGACGAATTATGTCATAATCTTTATTATAGATATAAATTTTATTAGAGAAGTATTTTCCTCCTCAGTCACTACAAATAATCTTTATTTTTCCATCCAGTTGATTTTCTATATCGAATTTGTAGATATTAAACACATTAAATGCCACATCTTTGTATCTCAATAGGTACACACACATATTTAGAGTGATTGTCTGTGAATATTATGAAGTACCTTTTACCTCATTGGGTAATAATGTCATTTAACTTGCATATGTTAATGTACACTATGTCCAACATTTTAGATGATCTCTCAACACAAAGGAACAATTTCTTAGTCATATTTGATGATATGCATACTACACATTTATCATTTTCACTTTCGTTATACGTGATTAGACCATTTTTAGTCATGTGTCTTGTGGTACTATAAGGTTAATCTACCATGTTACAAGGATACATACTCAACCATATAAGTAGAAGAATTATTTTTATTCAACGGAATCTTAATAATTTCATTGCAAGTATACTATTTTCTAATAAAATGTTCATTATTAGACAAGATCAACTTGTCAAATTCATTACAACCATGATCTCGGGTTTGCCCATAAGATCCCCTAAAGCTAAGTTTCTTCTCATGTCTAGGACGTGCAGGACAATGATCGTAATTACCTTCTTTTAAAATGTAAACACAAGTTTCATGGTTCATTTGTCGACAACCTTCGACCAACCTTCGTCCCCCATCTAGACCTCTTGACCATTGGTCACATGTTCATATGTCCCGAAGGCAAATATGTCATGTTATATATGGACTGTGACAGTTGTATTGTATTACCAACTGCGGGCTTTCTCCTAAATCACGTTCACTTCAGTGATCATTGCGACTATGTCGTCTTCCACTGCACTAGCCTCTTTCTTTGACCTCTTGTGTTCCCCACAAACTCAAGCAAAATACCCTGTCTTTCCGTAGACATAGTAGGACCCTTTGAGTTTTTCATTTATTTATTTTTTTATTATAGACTTTTTAAATTTCCCTTGATTCTTATTGAGTTACAGGGATTCGTTCTTCTCAGGGTTATTGCTATGAGATGACCTTTTTGCTGCATTCACCTTAGACAATGATGCACAATTAATATCATATTTCTCGTCTCGGTTGTGAGATTCTTCCTCGATCCAGAGATACTTTTGATTTTGTTTTAAGATGAACTATTCGAATTTGTGCAGTAGTTTCTTCCTGTGATCTTTTCAACTTGTATGCGGCTTGACTATTAGGCCCAAACTTGGAAGGATTTAGGGAGATCAATTTTTAAGGACTTTATTCTATTTACAATCTATTGCAATTCTTGGATATGTGCTAATGAAGGGTGTTGTCTATCATTGTGAAATCAAAGTACCTGAAATTTAGGAATTTATTTGTTCATTCTTCAACCTTGTACTTGAATTCCATCTCGTTTCATATTTATTTGACCAAAGATGTTCAAATGTATAGGTCATATAGGCAGTTGATCATGGAGTTCAAAATGTGATTGCGGCATAACAATTCGTCTTCTTAGCGCCTGGTTCTGGCATGATCTATTTCACAGTATTGTTGTCGGTCGCTTCTATAAGTGGTTATGAGTTCAGGTCCAAGATGTAGAAGATCTTCAGGGCGGTAAGAAGGAACTTCAACTTGTCTTACCACTTGGTGAAGTTAGTACCGTCGAACTGGTCGAGTCTAATAAGGTCCTTGTTCATCCGCTTGATTTTCGTAACGTTTTTTTTTGGTATCCATGTTGGATTCACGCTTTAAGACTGTTGGGAATAATCTCCGAAAATAAAAAGATTGAAAACTGAAAAATAAACTCTAAACAGATTGATCAGAACCAGGCTTAAGCACGTATTAGATATGTTGTCCTTAAAGCGTGATTCACCCATTTTTCTCTAAGATTAGAGATCGTTGGTAGGTTGTTAGTGAATTATTTATAGGATATGCCAAGCCTATTTGGTCTTGCCTGCACTAAATGGATGTCCATTTTTGGACCGTTAGCATTGACCAACATCGATAGATGCTTTGCGTTAGGTCGCGAGGGAGCAACTAATGCACGTGCGAAGTACAAAGTGCGCCACTACAACTACACTGCCCACGCCCTCACCTTTGCCCTTGCTGAACACACAACCTCATATTTCTCTCTCTCTCTCTCTCTCTCTCTCTCTCTCTCTCTCTTCCAAGTAAATTAACTAAACATAAGAGAGTTTATAATTCTAAAAAATGTCTCATCTCTAAATGATGTGGGACTAAATGAAAAAGGCAACTTTCCATGAATTTTAAATTATTTTTGGAGGGAAAATTGAAAATTTGAATGTTTTCATTTGATTTTCAAAATTCAAACATCATTTGATTTAACCAAAATAAGAAATTCTCAACAAACCATCTATTGTGTGTGGCCACCTTCATTATGGGTTGTTCATCGTGTGGGCCCATCTGTGATGTAATGAGAGATATTATAAAGAAAATAAAAAAGGTCATGTGGGAATTTCTTAAAAAACATGTTGTGGGACAGACTTATCCCAATTAAAGTCTTAAAACATCTGCTCCAACAAAGTAAGGTTTTAAAACAAAAAGTAAATTCTTCATGCCTAAAGACTTGAAGAGATAAAGCCTCATTAGTCTAAATTAATAAATATAAAATTAAATTATTATTAAATAACATATTTATTTAAAAGAAACTTATTAGAAAAAGAGTAAAATGAACTCTTTATATAGAAATGCCAAAATGGTTGCATGTTTTCCCTCAATGTTGATATAGTACAACTTGTTCAAGATATAACTTAGGAAAGCACGTACGAAACATGCAGCACATAAGCTTTTGGGCATGTAAATGATCCCTTAAAAGAGGAGTGCATGTTGGACATCATATAGCCTATGACTCTCACCAATCAAATGATAAAGGTTTGTTTGGTTTTCAAATTTCCTACATAATGCAAAAGTAAATAAGTTATCTTAAAAGTAAATAAGTCACCCTTATTTTTAAAGCATTTGTTTGGGCAAGAATTGCAGCTAATAAATAGAGAATCAAATACACTTGTAATGAAATAAATAAATAAAATCTTAATCATTACAATTTTATATTATAAAACTATAAATTGTTTTAAATCGATGCACGGGTAAAACTAACAATGGTAACAAATTCATTGCTGCAGTAAAATGAAAATGCTTTTACCACACAATTTCAAAAATAAATAATCACTATCCATTTCCAACCACTTACCATTATAATTATAGTAAACCCAACATGCCCCAGAGAAATTTTACAACAAACTACCTAATTAATATATAATTTACATTTTGTTTTTTTTTTTTTCCTCCAAAAAAGTTACTTCATTTATCAATATAATTATGATTCTGCTGCCACCCCTCACGGTCGTTGTGCAAAACAAATGGGTTCATTGCTCGAGTGAGCCCTATCATGATGTTTATAAAAACTAGGCCATAATCACCAGACGAATCACCCCATTTTAGGCTAAGGCCAAAAAATCAATCTCATTTGTAATTCAAGTGAACCATATCATTGGAAGAAGTGTACATGGTGACGCTCACCTTTCAAATTATTTCCATTAGTGTAGCCTACTTAAATCATAGATGGGTGTGATTTTTGAACGACAGGCCAAAAATTTTGTGTGTAGTCTAATAGTTGGAGTGAATATCATATAATTATTATGGTGGCCCATGTTAAAATAAAGGTGGTTGTCTTTCTTCCAACTGATTCCTCTAGTGTTATCTATAAAACTTGTAACCCGATTTTATTTTATTTTTTTGTTGTCTTTGGGCCTAATGGTAGACTAAATATCTAATGCTTGGGATGAATCGTACATAACATTACAATAGGCCTCTGGTCAAAATAGAGAGCCACTCCCTACAATTCCTTTTTTCCTAATGACTTTCTATACATTTATAGAGGGATGTCAACACTTAAATTTTGACAGGGCCCACTGTGATATGTATGTTGTATCCACTCTGACTTCTAGATGAAAATTCCAGTGTGGCCCAAAGCCAAAACAATCGGGTTGATTTGTGATTTAGGTGGGCCAAACCAAAGAAAAAAGTTATGAGAGAGGTCCACTCATGATTTTTACATGGCCCATCATTGCCCTATACACCTTTTGCAATCACGTTGTCAACCTAAATCATGTATGGTAATGATTTTTGGGCCCTTGGCTTAACATGAAGTGACACATTTAGTGGTTTGATTGGATTTTACATAAACATTACCATGGAGCCCACCCAAGGACCGATCCTTTGCTCATAAGGCAGCCTAAATTTTTTATTTTATTTTTATATCTTTAGGTCTAATGGTAGACTAAATATCTAATGGTAACAATGGATCTTACATAAACACAATAGTAGACCTTGATCAAAATAAAGAGCCAAATCCCCTCCAATTGCCTTTTTTCATAATATTCTTAAACAAAAAAAAAAAAAAAAACTGCCACTAAGAATGTAGACATTTACTTTTTGGCAAGGTCCACTGTGATCTGTATATGAAATTCACTCCAACTCCTAGATGAAAAATCCTAGTTTAGGCCCAAAGCTATAATAATGCAGAAAGTTAGGAGAGAGAGGCCTACTCATAAAAATTAGGTTGACTTGTAATTTAAGTGGGCCACATCAAAACAGAAAGTTAGGAGAGAGAGGTCCACTCATAATTTTTATAGTGCCCATCCTTGTCATATACACTTTTTACAACCATGTAGTCAACTTGAATAAATGGTGGTGATTTTTGAGCTCTTAGCCTAACACGAGATAATGCATGCTCACATGCTAATCACCATAAAGGAAATGTAAGAGGTAGTGAAATGATAATTACAAAAATTAATGAGGTAGCTTTTTAAAAATATTTTCTCATGAGTACTTGAATGTTATTTTCATATGATTAGTTCGTATTTTTCGTAAAATTTCCAATTATAAAATGCGACCCACATCATGAAAAATTCAGCTTGGCCCAAAGGCAAAACAATTAGGTTGATTTGTGATTTAGGTGGGCCATACCAAATAGAAAAAGTCAACCTAAATCACCTACGGTGATGATTTTTGGGCCCTCAGCTTAACATGAAGTGACACATTTAGTGGTTTGGTTGGGTTTTCTATAAGCATTACCACGCAGCCCACCCCAGGAACGACCCTTTGCTCATAAGGCAGCCTAATTTTATTTATTTGTTTTTAATATCTTTAGGCCTAATGGTAAACTAAATATCTAATGATAACAATGGATCTTAGGTAAACACAATAGTAGGCCTGGATTAGAATAAAGAGCCGAATGCCCTGCAATTGCCTTTTTTTTTTTCCTTATATATATATATATACTGTCACTAAGGATGTCAACGCTTACTTTTTGGTAAGGCCCGCTATGATCTGAATATGAAATTAACTCCAACTCCTAGATGAAAAATCCTAGCTTAGGCCTTAATTAGGTTGACTTGTAATTTAAGTGGGCCACATCAAAACAGAAAGTTAGGAGAGAGGGGTCCACTCATAATTTTTATAGTGCCCATCCTTGTCATATATACTTTTTATAATCATGTGGTCAACTTGAATGTGGTGATTTTTAAGCTCTTAGCCTAACATGAGATAATGCATGCTGGCTTGCTAATCACTATATAGGAAATGTAAGGGGTGGTGAAATAATAAATATAAAAATTATGAGGTGGCTATGTAAAAATATTCTCTCATAAGTACTTGAATGTTAATTCCGTAGTATTTTTCTGTAAAATTCCCATTTATAAAATGCGACCCCACATCATGAAACAACGTGTACCACCCAACAATTGAATTGACGTGTCTACCTGCTTGATAATTCGGTTTGATTTTCGGGTTATGAATGGGCCATGCTATTTTGAATGGTCTGGATTGCATACAAACAAAGTGCAGTAAAAATCCTTTTTTTAAAATTTTTTTATAATAGTGGCCAACAGTCCATTTTCAGTATACACGTGCAGCCCACCCGATGGTGGCAGCACACGCATGGTGGGGCCATCTGATGAACAGATATGACGAACAGACGTGCCACGTGGCATTACTTCCAGAAGTAGTGGGACACTCTACAATACAATCCCTTCCTTCCGAATTCACAGCCTAAAAACAGCTCCAAAACGAGCATCCCGCACCCTACTTTGAAAGGCTGTCTTTCCGCTCTCCTAACAAAAACTCAAAACTCCCGCCAATCTTCACCACCCGCCCTCAACCGGCTACTGCCGGTAACTACTTGCATCCCTCCGGTCGTCCGTACTGCGAAAACATTCCAAGCCGATATATTGAAAATTCATTTTTTTTTTTTCTCTCTCCAAAAGTTAGTTTCGTTTCTCTTCATTTTTCTTTTTAACGGTTCTTCGTTACCTCCGTCGCCGTTAGGGTTAGGGTTTTTGATGAGGGTTCTGCGATCTAGGGTTTCTGCTGATCTCGATCTCTCGGCAGCGGCGGCATCGACGGCATACGATCAGAGATCATGAGCGCTGTGAATATCACGAACGTCACGGTGCTGGACAACCCCGCGGCATTCCTCAAGCCTTTCCAGTTCGAGATCTCTTACGAATGCTTGATTCCTCTAAAAGACGGTACGGATTCTTCTGATCCTCCTCCGTTTGATCGGATTTCGATTCTTTCTTTTCTTCCTTTCCTGCAATGGTTCGAACATGGTGGGTTGATAGGAATTTGATTTTTTAAGTGGGACCCATGGTGTGTTCTGGATAGTTGGATGCCTTTATCTGCATTTGTTTTATGAAGATCTTTGCTGGATTTGGAGCCAATCCCGTGTTTGAATGTCTGATTGAGTCAGAGAGTGATAGTCAATGGAATTGCAATTTTACTGGAATAGGTCTCTGTTCCTAACTCTAAAGTCTTAACAGATTGCATCTTTAGCTGTTTCACATGAAATATGTGTTGTGGAAAAATGCCCGCACGTGATTAGTGTAGGTGAGGCCAAAACACAAAAGAAAAGGGCCAAACAAAAAATAAGAGACAAGAGTCACAAAGATTTACGCGGTTTGACAATAAGCTTACTCCACGGAGTAACAACATAGAGCTTTTTTCCTCATTAGAAACAAGAGAAATAGAAATACAAGGCTTATCTCTCTCTCCTACCCATACAAGGAATACCCCAAAAGATGAACCAATGGAATGAAATGGAATACCTCTCTGCTTATTTCTCTCCCACCCATACAAGGAATAACCTAGAAGATGAATTAATGGAATAGAATAGAATACCTCTCTCTATACATGTTTCCCTTATTTAGAAAACACAAGAGGAGAGAGAGCAGCGGGCAAAATCCTAGAGGAACTAGGATTCACCAACACAAAACATAAGATGACAGAGAGAGACTGTTTCCTAGTAGGAGATGTCTCCACGTCTCCACTCCACCATAACAATATGCTCAACATGGCCCAAGTTAAAACAAAATGTAGATGGATTATGTTACCTCAGCCCGATGGGATGGGGTCTGTCCTCATGGTTCCATGATCAAGACTAATGATATGGTGGGCTCCACCATGGATGTGGGATGCTAAAAAAGTATCATGTGTGAGATTGTCCTAACCATTCAATTCATCATCATCTAAGCCTTATCCCAATTATTTGTAGTGTCCTAACCGTTCAATTGGTGGTGTGAAAATAGGTAGCTAAAGGAAGTAACACAGTGACAATCCCCAATCAATAGGAAAGAGACCAAATATTGGATGACTAAGATCTCCAGTCTAGGAGATCTATGGGCCATGGCTGTTGACAGTGCAGCCCACAGGTCTATATTAGTTGGAGCCCAAGGATAAATACCATTTGTGTATGCTGATGATCATGTTGTTCCTC
Organism: Magnolia officinalis; assembly: GCA_021015155.1. Classification (NCBI taxonomy): domain Eukaryota; kingdom Viridiplantae; phylum Streptophyta; class Magnoliopsida; order Magnoliales; family Magnoliaceae; genus Magnolia; species Magnolia officinalis. Next base: position 106,587,234 of record JAJHSJ010000004.1, read on the forward strand.
TGTAGTGCAAGTGAATGATGAAAATGCTTTCTAATTAGAAATCGTAAGTGTTGTTTGATATTATTGCAAGGTGTCACAACAGATTGTGTTACATGGCCAATTCAAACGAACATGAACCCATTTGGTGCTGATTATTTTCTATAAATGAGGTGGGACTAACAACAAGCTTTTCAATTTGTGAAAACGGCAGAAAGATTGGCGTAGAGAAAGTATTGCCATAGATTGTGTTACATACCCAACTTAAACAAACATGAAGCCATTTTGGGGCTGATTATTCTCTATAAATGAGATGGGACTGACACAACTTTTCAATTTGTAAAGACGGTGGAAAGATTGGCTTAGAGAATTATGTGTTATATTATATAGCCTCTTGGACAGTTGGACCCACCATGCTTGTAGGTGTGGGAAGCTTTCCAAAATTTTGATTACAAAGATCAAGGTATTCAAAATCGGTTATGAAATAGTAACGGTTGTAACAATTATGCATTACGGGGCCGAAACGACTGTGACACCTATTATAAAAAAATGAACTATAATGGCCCTGTAACGGTCCTAACGGCCCCATAATGGTCCAAAAACATTTTTTAAAAAGGGTTGTAACAACTGTTATGGCCTGTATCGTAATGGTAACAACAGTGGCCATTATGGCCATCGTTATTGTTATGGAACACCTTGTCTATTAAGTGGTGCCATACTGGTAGTGGCTTTTCATGATGATATTATCAGTTAGCTTTGCTTTGGGGTGAATGTTGCTCCATTAGGTGGTCATTTGATGGCATGCCATCTTTGAGGTTTAACATTTCATTTTCCACATGGCTTTGTACGTATTTTTTACCTTTACCATCTTCTTCGGAGTTTGGATGTGGTATACTATTGTCATGTTGGATGTCTCTATTCCTTCTTTTCTTCGTCTAATTTTTAATAAAATTTTCACTAATCTTAAAAGTTTATTGTAACATTCAACCTTACATATAAAACAAAGTCTATATGCTTTGATTTTTATTTTTTGCAAAATAAGTTGCACTTAATTTTTCTTTAATAAACATTCATTCTTTTCTCTGTGGATTTAAGCGAACCACAAAGAGTATTTGTTGTATGATATTATGAACTTCGGCATGATAAATAGGAAGAAAATCTATGATCTTGTCATGTATTTTAAGAAAGATTTCAATGCCATTACCCCTGTGCTCTTCTTCTTCTTCTTCTTCTTCTTCTTTTTTTTTTTTTTTTTTAAAAAATGAATACTATTGTGCTCAATTGAGTACTTTAATGTAGTTCACATTTATCTTGGTGTTAAGAACTTAAGATGTATGGGTTTCATTCATTTTGAAGAAGATTGAGTGTTGTTCTTTTGACCAAAATATTCCCACAATTATTTGAGTTGGACACTAGCGATTAAAAGCCTCTACCATGGACGTTCTTGTATTCTAAGAAAGGTATTTAATAATGGTAACAACCAATGTAATGGCTAGCTGTTGATAATTATGTTACGAGCTGTAACATTCGTTACGACCCTATAACAAAATTTTAAAATTTTTTATTTTTATTTTTAAAATTTAAAATTTATATTTTTTTAAAATTTTTATAATAAAGAAAAGGGGTGAAAAATATTATAAATTTTTTAAAAAGAGAGGTTTCCAAATATGCATTCTTTTATGGTTTTAAACATGTTTATGATAGTGTAATAGGCCATTCTTTAGTAAGAATGCTGTAGTGGGTTGTCCGATCATATTATTAAGTTGAGAGGCTTAGACCGACTTTAAAATCCTTTATTTAATTTTCTAAATGTTTAATATCAATGATACACTATAAATAAGATTTCCTAAGCATGAATATAATGATGTGATGATTATATTTTTATTTTTATATAACCATTTTACCATAAATAACTGTATTGTAGCTGTATAGGTCCATAAAATGTTAACACATGAACTATGAAGTGAACTCATAAGTGATGTCAAATGATGAATATAAATATAAAACCATTACTCACCATGCCATTACTCACCACTAGAAAGAAAATAGTGTTGCTTGTGGATGCTCAACTTCAAAATTTTAATCATCGGATTGTGGAACGGGTGTTGCTTATTCATAATAACCAGAGTGGAAAACCATGTCAATGATAGCTAAGGACGACTGATCACGATCATCACTGTCATTAGGCATCTGTTGTGTTGAACTTGAATAAGAATAGCTAGTATCAAAGGTAGACCCATAATCATAGCCATAGTTGTATTGATATTGCTCATATTATTGAGCTTGGGACTATGATGAAGGACTCAGATTTAGATATGGATTTATATATCTCTCATATTGTGCTCAATGTGGAACGTATTTTGGAAGGGTCCAACAAGGTAGTGCCTTAAGAGCCTCCCTAAACTGTTTGTAGTCATATTCATATCCATAAGTTGTTTGATGTTCTGTTAGTGCCCTGTCTCCTTTAGTGCCACTAATTGATGGGGACATCACATTACGGATGCCATTACGCACATATTAGAGGAGGGTCCAAGCCCCAGTGTCCTTGTGGCTTGGCAAGTACCTATTTAAGTCTTGAGGAGTCAAAGACCCCACATAACATGTAGGTTGCGTGGAAGATGTTTTTGGACCGTTGGATCATGAGGACTTCACGATCGGACCGTTGGATCATGAGGACTTCACGATCGGACCGTTGGATGCAACTTGATTGTAGCCCGCCGTGATCGCGGACGCCTTCAGAGTTCGCCAGATAGTCTTAGTTTCTTAGGATTATAGTGGTTTTTGTTTTGAGCACTTAGTTTACTTTTTGAGATTTTATTGGTTTTATGCTTTTATAAGGGGTATTTGTAATTTATAAAGTATGGCTTTAAAAACAAACATGTTTTTCATTAATTGTCTTTTTGTAAAAGACTAACTTTTAGACTATAAAGGCTTGGATGTCCAACCCTAGCCTTTTTTTTAAAAAAAAATTTATTTATTTAATGTGATGTTATTGAAAAAGCTTGAAGTTCTCCTCTCTCTTGTGTTTATGGAGAATATGGTGTGAAACCTCATTCGATGTGAATCCGAATGAAAACTACCTTGGTGTGAAGCCTTGTTTATCCATCTCTTCTCTCTTCTCAAGCTCCAAAGGTATTTTCTTTCATCTCTTCTCTCTTTTCCTCTCAAATCTTCTTCTCCTCTATATTTTTTCCTTTTCTTCTTAGACCCCAACCATCCCAACCTACACTCGAACAAAAAGTCCAGCCATATGTGCGAATCCGTACGTTCGTACAACTATACGGACAATCCATACAAACTATTTTGTGGACCTCACTTCAGCCATTTTCTTACATCATTATTATTCTTTCTTTGACCAAATCCTAACCTAAAACTCTAGATTCCCCTTTCAAATAAACCCTAATTTCAGATTTTCCCACTGTCCAAACCCTAACCTTGGCCCAAATTTCCATAAACCTAGAATCCTTTAGAATTCCCGTAGGACTTAGGTGATTCCCTTTAAAATAGTTCTACCCTCATGTTTTGGATGGAATTTCTTCATTCCACCGGGATGGAATTTCTTCATTCCACCGGGCTTATTTCGAATTAACATATTACTAGTACCTTTGTATGAGCATATGGTAGCCTAGGATTACATGTAATTGCTTATTTGATTAATTGTTTGGTATATGATGAGGTTGCTAGAATTTCATACTTTTGTTGATCATGTTTTAAACTAAAAATCTGATTTCATCTATCATCCTAGATTAGAAAACCATCTTGCATCACTAATGCTATCCCCCTCATGATGCTCCTTTGGCTGGAGGTATCATGAATTGGTACACTCATAAGTTTGGTCTTCCATGCTTTGTCGATGATCATCGGTTTCGAATTGTGTGGACGACTATACCCCATGTGCTAAGCGGCATTAGCAGTAGGACTGTAGGACCAAGTGTGTCATCATTATCCATCTTGGCTTCGTTGCTATTCTTTTCTTTGGTTAAATCTTTACTAACCCTTTCCAAAATAGCTACACAATTTCTCGCTTGCCCGCGCATAATACTGTGTCGTCTACGTCGACTTCCTTAATCTCCTCTTTTACCTGGTTTTCTCTTTTCTTAGTTGAAGATGGAATTGGATCATTTTATCGCAGATGTAGTCCAAATTTATTGATCAAAAGTTTTCTTGAATCTGGTTCGCCTTCCATAATTTCAATTTCATGTTGTAATGCCTGTAGACGAGTTGATCTATTGTCTTAGCTTGCAACATTTTCCTTTGCTTTGAATGGATTAGTGCAAAACAACTCCGGTTCTTCTTGTGGCGAAAAGAAGTTGTCTGGCTCAAAATTTTTACTAGTATTGTCTTGAGAGGCTTTGTATATTCTCCAAAATGAAGCCACCGATTAGCTATATAGAAATTAAAGAAAGACATTATGTTGTGTATGCAATAATAATATTTTTAAATGCATTATTATTCATCACTAATAAACTCATGACCAACTTCTATTGCTGTGTTTTCTCACTTCTAGGGTATCAAATAGGGGCAATAACTAGAGAGTAGAGAGTTTCTCTGTCTAAAATGGAAATGAGAATGAAATTCATCTTTGTAGAAATAGAACATTTCCTCAAACCTACAAATGCAATAATTATAGTGTTCCCATTGGAATGCATCTCCTTAGTTTCATTTCAGTGCATCCAAACATGCCCTGAAGGTCATTCCCTTTTAAGATATTTAAAGATCAAAGCTTACATGAATCTTTTCTCTATGCTAGTCCTTTGGAGCTATGTGATACTATCAAAGGTTCTTTTCATTTGAAGTATGATGATAAATTGGTTGTACATATGTATATACTGGAAATGCTAGTGTGAAAATGTTTTAAGCACAAACGTGGAGAAAATGGTTGAAAATTGGCCCAACATGGTGTGTGCACGATAACAACCTCTGTGCCCTACCATAAATATGGGACACTTAAAAAATTAGACTAATCCAATGGTTAGGTGGGTTGCACCATGGGAAATAACAAAAAGCTCAACCACATACAAATTCAAGTGGTGGGCCCCACTTAATTGTGGTATTGGGCTGATTTCGGGTGTCCTATCAACATGGTGGGGCACACTAGATGTACAAGTTGGATGAAAAATGACCATATATGTACAAATTCAAGTGGTGGGGTGCACCCAATGTTGTCAAATCGCATATGCGATCGCATGCGAACAACATATGTCGTATATATATATATATATATATATATATATATATATATATATATATATATAGCGGAACGCTCACCTGCGAACCAGTTCGCACGAACTACCTACGAACTTTTTTGAGAACTCATCATATCTGATGAGTCTCGAAAATCTGAACGGTCCACGTGAAGCAGAACCTCATAAAACCCCCTGGTACCAATTTTTACTTTGAACCAAAACTTCGGTGGGCCATAAAAATGCAAACAGTTTCTTCCCTTGATTTGAATTTCTCTTTGCTATGGCCCACCAGAATCTTAGATCAGGGTGAAAATTCACCCCCTAAGGTTTCATGGGATTCCGCATCTTATGGACCGTTCGGATTCGACACCCATGACACGTGTGCAAAGGTGCGTAGGTGAGCATGCCTCTATATATATATATTTGAAAAAAAAATTGAAAAAATTCTTAAAAAATAGGAAAAAGTTGCCTAATTAGTGCACATGGTTGGATTGGGTTATTTTACTTATTTCATTGTACTTTGAGTATTTCAATAAGTTATATATTTAATTACTTATATTATATTTATATAAATTTTAACAAGACAATCAACAAGCTACATTAAGAGAGAATTAATTATTAAAAACTTCAAATATGGAAATTTTATTGATAAATGGATAACTTGAAACTACTCATAAGTTACAACTTACAACTTAATTTACAAAAAAAAGAAGAAGCAAAACTTACAAAATATAAAAAATAAACATACTGGAAATAGTTGTAGAGAGATTAGAGTAAGAAAGAAAGTGGTGTGAGAGAGAACGAGTGAGAGATTTAGAGCTTTGGAGTAAAAATAGTGAAAACGAAGGGGATATGAATGCCTACTTATAGATAAAAGTGCACCAAACTAAAAATAAATAAAAAATAAAACTAAATTGACTGTTGGGAAATATGCAATCGCATATGCAGTATGCGATCGCATATTGGTTGCATGTTAAAGTATGCCATGAGCCCATGACATACTTGCCATATTGCATATGCCATAATGACATATGCGATTTGATCCAAAATATGCTCATATGCGATCGCATTTGACAACAATGGGTGCACATAATAGTGGAATTGGACATTTTTTAACATCAATTCATCTTAGTGGGGTGCAGCCGATGTTGATTGATGCCAAGGTGTCTCGTATCCGTTACGATACGGCCCTATTGGCCGACAGTCATGCGATACAGGGTCGAAACGGGCACCCCCCCGATTCTGTGACCCCATAACGGCCGTTATGGCCCCGTAATGGCTGTTACGGGCCTAAAGAAAATAAGAAAAAAAGAAAAAAAAGCATACTTTTTTATTTTAAAAATTTATCTTCTTCTTCTTCTTCCTCTTCTTCTTCTTCTCGCCTTGCTGCGGCTGCGGCCCTCCTCTTCCTTCTTGTTCTTCTTCTTCTTCTTCTCTCTCTCTCTCTCTCTCTCTCTCTCTCTCTCTCTCTTTTCTTTCCCTCTTTTTATTTTCAGTTTCCCTCTCCCGTCTTTTTCGTTTGAAATCGAAAGCCGATTGACTTGCGTACCACACACTAGCTATAGCTATATAGCTACTGTAGGTACGTGTCATGCTAAAACGAGCACTGACACTCCTCGAGCTCTGAGTTGTATGAACGGTTCAAAGGAGATAAAAGTTACATTGGCTCCACAGTGATGTATTTGTTATATCTACACCGTTCATCTATTTTTAGATATTATTTTCGAGCATTACCCAAAAAATGAATCATATCCAAAGATCTTCTGGAGCACACCAAAAATAGCAGCGGAGATAATGATTTTCACCGTTAAACAATTCGTAGGCCCACCATAACGTTTATTTTCCATCTAATCTGTTCATAAGGTCAAAAAGACCTGAATGAAGAGGAAAAACAAATTTCATATTGATCCAAAACTTCTGTGATCCCAAAAAGGGTTTCAATGGTAGACGTTCAATCCCCCACTGCTTTTTGCAGTGTGGTCCACTTGATAATTAGATCTGTATTATTTTTAGTGTCAAGTCTTAAGACGAGCTCGTCAAATAAATGGACGGTTTAGATATAACACATACCTCATGATTAGACCCACGGGACTTACTGACGTCAATACAGGTATGTCATTGAGGTACACCCCCTAATCCGCTTTCAAAGAAATGTGCGTGGGACGCTTTTGTACACGTGCCGCGTGGCCCCACCATGATGTATATATTTTATCCATGCTGTCCATCCATTTTGCCACATCATTTTAGGTCATGATCCAAAAAATTAGTAAAATCCAAATCTTAGGTGGACCACATCATAGGAAACAGTGGTTATAGAATGCTCACCATTAAAAATTTCTTAGGGTCCACTGTAATGTTTACTTTTCATCTAACCTGTTAATTGGGTCACATTGACGTGGATGAAGGGAAAACACACATGTCAGCTTGATTTAAAACTTTTGTAGCCCCGAATAAAATTTTAATGGTGGACGTTTAATTATCGTTGTTTCTTATGGTGCAGTCCACCTGTGCTTTGAATTTGCCTCATTTTTGGGCTCTTGCCCAAAAATTATTTGGCAAAATGGATGGACGGTGTGGATATAACACATTCATCACGGGTGGGGCCCAAAAAACTTTGACACTCGTGTGCTACACTTAACAATTTGGGTCCCGCCTAATTCGGGCCCTTAAAAAATTGTACATGAGACATGTATTAACTTAAAATTTACCAATTAAATTATGGATTGTAATTGCTAATTCACAATGCCGAAATCAAATTGTTTGAATAGTTTTAATTGTTAATTTGTGGACGCTTATTTTTTAAAATAAGGCCTTTTGATTTTTTTCATGATTCACTATCCAATAAATGTCCACCAATTCATAAGTGGGATAATGCCAATAAATTGCATGAATTTGATGCTGATTTGGGGCATGGATTGGTCCTCCAAGTCAGTGCCAAATTGGCAACGCCGTCTACCTGAATTTAATTTCATTTTTTTAAAGAACTATTGGGAGAAATGATATCAAATTGTTAAGTATATAAATTAGATATTTATAAAATTAAATATATGAATTTTGTAGTCAAATTCAAGTTATCTGGTTCATAAATTCATCAGACAGTCAGATACAACTTCTCACCAAAGAGTGGACTGTTACACCACCATAAACATGTTCCAATTTATAAATGAATGCATATTTGAAATGCTTAGAATATTTTGGATTTAATCTATATTTTTTTGGCAAAAAAAAAAAATTGCACCGTTACGGGCCGTTACGCCCTCGTATCGCTGTTACACCCCTGTATCCGTATCAGTATCGGAGGGCACCGTTACGCCAACTGATACCGATACGGGATACCTTGATTGATGCAGGACATGAAATTCAAATATGATGTGCAAGATTTTCAGGCTTTAGATTACACTAGTTCAGAGACAATCATACAAAATTTCACGTCCCACATAATGTCAAGCACTTAACAAGGGGAATCTATGTGGGTCCAGGCCTACACGTGCTGGGGCTGGATCAAGTAAAATTATAGACCAAACAATGCTTAAAGGAGAGTAAATTCATCCACACATGCACAAAAATATTTCTCCAATCCAAGGGATTCACAGGTTCAATTCGGGGAACCCTAGAGTTAAAGAAAAAGGATATAAATTGGAAATTTAGGACAATCTAGGGTTAGGGTTACGGAAATCAGGTGAGAGAGGAGTGAAAGAGAGGAGAGAGAACCTGTAACCAACCCGCGCATGTGGACAACGGGTTGGGCTTTATGCACGTGTATTGATGGCTGGCCACACGTGTGTGGGGCCCACAAACCCAAAAAAAGTCCTCTTGGGTCTGGTCGGCCAGTGTTGAGGTTTAAAACCTCCAAGTTTCAAGTTGATTCGATGTACGGTCTGGGTGTGGTGCTCCGCCGAAGTTTCAGCCCTCCTGCAGGGCCAGATTCTGAAATTCTGCTGAAGAGAAGAAAGTTGTTGCAATAAACGATAAATTTGTAGCGCAGATGATTGTGGGAGATGAGATTGAGAGCGAATCGGGATAGATGTGGTTTGCACCATGGTAGTTAGCCTTTCAAAGAAGGGAGGGCTTCGCACCCAATTAGGTTTTCATAACTCGAAAAGGAGTAGAAAAACACAACAATTTTTATTAATCTTCATTAAGAAAAAAAGCCTACAAGGGGTGCTTATTTATAAGAAAACCTTATACTCCTAAAACTCGCGCTATGTGCGTAGCCTATTACTTGGCGATGAAGTAAATACAAATAATAACTAATCAAAGTAATCTAAACCATCCATGATATTCTAAATAACATTAATAAGCAAAATCTAAAATATGATACTAATCAGACTAGTGGGCCACGATCACGAGAACCCATGATGAGCTTTATTTGACTATTGGGCCTACTCCAACGAACCAAAACTCAGTCTTCTAACTAGGGGGCCCTTCTTGGACGTCATCGTCGATCTAGATCGATGGTGGGGCCCTCCTCCTCCTTGCGTACATGCATGGGGGGAGGGGAACATGCATGTGCGCAAGATGTCCCCATCATTGATGACATGCACACTTTCTATGGTTGTTATCACCCCCATCGTTCCCTATGGTATGGTCCACCTGATGGTTGGATTGTCCTATTTTTGTTACCCCAACCGCACATATAAAGTGATTGAGTGTACTTGATGTACGAGACTGGTTTTGTACTCATTTTCAACTGTTTGCACCACAACTTTGTTAAAAAAGTTTTCACACTAATATTTCAAAAGAAAAGTTTTCACACTTGCATTTTCCTATATTTATATGTAAATGTATATGGGATTTTTACAGAAAAATGCCTCTCAACTCTCAATTAATGATTTACCAAGAGCCTTTAGGTTTCATATTTACAAAACCGTGCTTCTCCCCTTACAAATGGGGGTGTAAAGACTCTTTTGCCCCTCATCCATTTCTTAAAAGGGGAGAGTGGTTACAACAGGTTGCTCGGCCAACGAAAATCCAAAAACGATTGTGTAAATTTTGGAAATCCTTCTCACTATACACGTGGAAATGGTTGTGTTGATTGGGAGCTTCCGTCTAATTATGGTGTGTCGTAAAGGCCGTTACGTAAAGGTAACGGTGGCAACCGTTACACGTTACGGGGTCGTAACGGTCGTAACAGCCGTTATGGAAAAAATGACTTGTAATTGCCGTTAGTAGCACGTTACATCCCCTATAAAGGCTATAATAGCCTCGTAATGGTCTATTACGGGACATATACAGGTTTTTCATACTTTTTAATTAAGATTACGGGGTAGATATAGGTTTTTTGGTGGTTTTTTCAATAACTAAAAAAAATAAAAGAGAGAGGCCGTAACGGCCGTTATGCTCCGTATCCTAAAGGAAATGGTGGTGGCCGTTACGGAACACCTTGTGTCTAATAGACTCTACAATGGATTGAAAGATTGGTGTTAATGGGCATTCGACCATCCATCTAGTGGACCCTGCCATGCAGGCATGGTGTGCTGTAAATATGTATAGGTAACGGTGGCAATCGTTACACGTTACAGGGTTGTAACGGTCATAACAGCTATTATATAAAAAAAAAACCTGTAACCGCTGTTAACGGCTTGTTACGCTCCTTGTAAAGGCCGTAACAGCCCCGTAATGGTTTGTTATGGTGCAAATACAGGCTTTTTGGATTTTTTCAACGTTACCGGGCATATATAGTTTTTTTTTTTTCAAGAAAAAAAGAGACCATAATGGGCGTTATGACCCGTATCATAAGGTAATAGTGGTGGCTGTTATGACCACCATTAACATTACGGAATACCTTGCATGCAAGCTTATCATAATTGTGAACGTCTCACTCATTTAAAACATCTGCCCAACGGTAGACCCTTGTATGTTAAGATATACCCATGGATTGGCAATCAGGATAAAGTTCTGCTGTGTATTCTCCATGGATGGTTAAGAAGTGAATGTGGCAATCAGAAGCATTGCTTTGGCAGGCCATCACATGGAGAAGTGGACTTCAATGGTCACAGCTATAGCTGATATACAAAAGGCACCATTCTAGTAGTTATCCCCATTGAACCATTAAAATGGCTGTGGTTCAATCATCACTCCCTCTTTTCTTGTCTGCTTTGACCTGATGGGCCCCATTGTGAATGGACCATGGATATAAAAATAATGGGTAGGATCTTTAGTCTGCAAGATATTTCAATCTGGTCCAATGATATAGAGGGCTACCAGATCAATGGTATGAACCAACAAACCTTAGGCCCCATTATTATCAACTTATGACTTGAGATCTTACAATGTGACTTCTTGTATGATTCTTGATCCTAAATTTTGTAGCATCAAACAGCTTGTGTTGGTACAAGTGGGGCGCATGGTTCAATTATCCAAGAGCATAGATTCGTCTAAATTGGAGAATCCTAGCCTCATTTGGGTCACTTGCAATCAGATGGTTGAGAGGCATTCAATGGGAAAGTGCTAAATCTTGGACGGCAAGAATTGCTCATCTTGATGATCAAATGATCCACTGATTAGATGGGTCACCTGTATGTTGAGTAAGCCTGATGGTTTTCCATTGATTACAGTGATGCAACCCACCTAATCAAGGATACAACCCTCGTTTGGGTCCTGATAATTAATATACTTGAGTGTTTTGCTCTTGCCTTTTGTTTGGGTGTTTCTTTATTTTGTTTTTAGCCCTTAACCAACTCTGAACCAACTGTTTTTCACATGCACGACCACGTTAACTCTTCCTTCTCGGGTCCACATGAAATACCCTTTTTGTTAATTTTATCCTCGTGTTCCCATACATCCATCTCAACAAGCTCATCTCTGTAAGGTTTATTCTTTCTTTATGTTGTGATTAGGACCATCCGGTCTTTAAACAGTGTCCATGAGTGGACCCAATTGTTGCCTGAGTGATGACTGGGCTAAGATGATGGTCTGATTGTATTGGGACCCATGGACCCAATCAGACGGCCTAATGATGCGAAGGTTTGGGTTGGAGAATTGGCACTAACAAACTTTGATTTGGCAACACCTAGATTATCCATTGATTGGATATTGGTGCCCATAGATCCAATCACATGCCCACATTATCTTTTACAACACAAACCGTGGAGCGTACTTAGGGGTACTGTACAATGGTACAATCCAATAAACCCATATGGTCATGTATATAGACTATAGAGAAATGTTATTGGAACTCCTTATTTAGTATATTTGTTTATTTGGTTCCCCTATTTTATTGGAAGTTACAATAGATTGTGTTTGAGTTATTTCAGGAAAGGCTACAAGGACCTAGGTTCAAGCATCTTTCAAAAAAATAAAATAAAATACACCTAGGTTCAAGCCTTGGCGTTTTGCAATTAGGAATTTGTGCATACAAGTCTATAAATAGGCACATGTATGGAACCATAGAGGCCTGCTTTTAAGTATATTGATTGGATTAATTCCTTCCACTTTGTTTCTTGTGCTATAAACTCTTTTCTAGAGGCGACTCTTCTAGAAGACCTAGGGAGATATTTCCTAGGGTTTTATGGCGAGACTCCACATATTTATTGTCTTTCATTCTATTTCTTTTGTTTCTACTACAATTGGAGTGATTGAGAAGTTTGAAGCATCTACAGAATTTGATCATCTACTTGGTATGTTTTTAAATCATTATCAAGTAGGCTCATTTCCACAGTAGTTGTTTCACCATGTTGTCTCTTAATTGCCCAAAATGTGGCCATGGGAAATCCCTATGGAATCCTTAGGACTTGACATTAATTCTGTTGGTCTTTAAAAAAAAACATTCTGTTGTTTGGTTTGGAGTGTAGTTTTTCATGGAAATGTTAAAAGGTCAATGGTTAAATGGCATCAAGTTTTTATATCATAACGTTGGAAATCTACATGTAACAACTACGATATCTATGTTTTTTTTTTTTTTTTTTTTGAATAAAACCTTGGAAATTAAAATTGACTTTTGGACCCTCCCCTCAAACTGTGGAGATGTTAGATATCCATGGGTATTGATTCTTTTCCAAAGTTTTTCATCGTTTCTGAATAGGCCTTTTCATTAGTGTGTGGTGGCCAGACAACTTTCAGAAGGCACTTCTCCACTTCACACACCCAGTTGAGATTATATCCTAGCTTGAAAAGATTTAAACAGTGTAGCTGAATTGGTAGAGACACTATTAGGTTCTCAAGTGAAGGCTGAAAAATGGCAGATCTGGGTAGCTTGTTGAGCAGGATTGAGAAACTCGGCAACAATCACTATGGTTACTGGTTTTGGTAATAACAGCAATATTATTCATAAATAATGAATGCCGCTATCAATCATAGAGGGTCTAGACATCATCACATCTAAAGCCTTATCCCAACTGATTGCAGTCGGATACACTAATACTGTCTTGCCATTCCACTCTATCCTGGACCATATCCTCAGTTAAACTATAGGTTGGTGCAGTTCTTAGTCTTTGTTGCACCTGGCCCAACTGTCTAGTTTCCCTCATCTTGTTATTTATTGGTACTACTCCAAAGTTCACTCGGATGCATCCATTTCTAATTCTTCCTTCCTCATCTTGCCACTCATCCATCTCACGTTCTCATTTCAGCTCTCGTCCTATGAATGCTTTGTTGCCCAACATTCTGTCTCATAAGGCATGGCTGGTCTTATAGCTATTATATAAAATCTCCCCTTTAGCTTGATTGGGATGTGATGATCACACAAAAACTCCAGAGGCACAACTCTACTCATCCACGGAGCTCTAATTTTATGAGCAACAATCTTCTCATTGTCTCCTCTCTCATGAATTACTTATCCAAGATGTTGAAAATGGTCATTTTGGGCACTTATTGGTCATCAATCTTAAGTAATTCCTCATTTCTATTCCCGTTGTTACTAAAATTGCATTCTATACTCTCTTTTCTTTGACTGATTTTAATACCTTTAGATACTAAAGCGGGTGATTGTGTGCATCCGCAGGGAATAGTCTCGCCTTCAAAAGGGGCGGGGACACCTTGTTGTCATTAAAAAAAAATAATTTTAGGTACTAAAGCATCCCTCTCTAGTTGTAGCTTTAATTTTACTCTCTCCCCTGCCTCGTCAATCGAAACTATGTCATCTGCAAACAACACACACCACAAAACCTCTTCCTATAAATGTAACCACTGTAAAAAAAAGAGTTAATTGCTCATTGCCGACCCCTGGTGTTAGCCTATAATAATTGGAAACTCACTTGTCCCTCTACTATTGTTCCTCACACATCTGTTATCGTTCCCTCATAAACATGTTAACTTAACGACCCCTTTCTTTCTCATTACCCGCCAGGTTATCTTTTTAGGGACACCCCTATTGTATACTTTCTATAAGTCAATAAAGATCACGTGGAGATCCTCCCCTCCCCACGTTTCTCCATCAGCTAAGCAGGAAAATAACCTCAATGGTTGACCTTCCTGTAATAAGTCAAAACTAATTCTCAAATGCATGTCTTGTGCTTTAATATTTACTAGGATTGTCGTTTGTCAATGGGCACCCATACCTATGGGTACCCAATGGACCCTACCTGATTTGGATGCTTCTAGGTCATATTTCCTGGACCTAGTTAGGATTTGAGTCAGGTTTAGATGGAGCGTCATAGGTGCATTAATCAACGTCCAACCATGTTGCTTCTTGGGTACCTGTCAGGTACCCAACAAAAATCAAATGGGTCTCGGTGGGTTAGCTCTAACATCCAGGTGGTATATTATTGTACATTAATATTGATTATGCATGTATCGATGATATCACGATTAACAGAGTTTTTTAAGGTATGGTAGAGTATGATTTTTGGGTTATACTTCATAATTGTATGAGCAATTTGGATGGTATAGATTGTCATACAACTATATCATGTGCATGTCATGGTCCATCAGGTGGACACACTGTTGATTCCCTAACCTAAAATCAAGCATGTTTATTTAACAGGTGGGCTACAGTTCATAAAACATATGGACAATTAGAAAAGGTCTGTTTTATCTATCCATTTATTCCACACACCATGGTCCACCTAATGAGTTTACCCAATACTGGGCTGAGTTTTGGGTGATAATATCTACAAGTTGTGGCCCATGGTCTGGACCACTCAAATTTTGCAATAGCGTCCAATGCTGGCACATGCAATGGTGTGTAGATGTCTAGGCTATACGGGTGGGGGACTTGCAAACTTGGAGCAAAGTTCCAATAGCCCAAAATGCAGAGCCGTAGATAGAGTTGGGCATCGGTTCGGATCGGACCGGATTGGGTGTAACTTGACCCGATCCGAATTCTCAATATCCTGACCCGAATTCGATCCGATCCGGGATCGAGTTTGGGTCATCTGACTCGGACCGACCCGATGGATGGTTGGCCTGACCCGAACCGAGTCCGACTCGGTCAAGGAAACCGAGTCGGATCAGATTGGATATGATTCGGATCGTTTGAATCTAATCTAATTGTTTCATGTGGTGTGGTCCACAATATACCACATTTTTATGCTCAAGGCCTAAAATTATATGTCAAAATGGATGAACGGCTTAGATAAAACATATACATCAAGGTGGGCCCCACATGGCTGTAAAAAAACTGTATACACCCTTTCACCGGACATATTACCGATTTACCGTGTTGACTGCAAGTAACCGCAACGACGTCCTTTTCACGCAATGTATTAATGTTAGCAAGTTCTGTGGGTCTTATCATGGGGTATGTGCTATATCCAAACCGTCCATCCATTTGGCGAGCTCGTCTTAAGGCTTGAGACGAAAAATAAGACAGATCTAACTATCGTGTAGACCACACGAATTGTTTAACGGTGAAAATCATACTCTGCTGCTATTTGTGGTGTGGTTCAGATGATCTTTGGATATTATTCATTTTTTGGATAATGCTCTATAATAATCTCTAAAAATATATGAACGGTGTAGATATAATAAATACATCACTGTGGGGCCCATGTAACTTTGATATCCTTTGAACCGTTCGTACAACTCGGAGCTCGAGGAGCGTCAGTGCTCGTCTTCTCACGACACGTAACTACAGCAGCGGCTGTGTCAGGCAGACATCATGGTGGTGCACAGAGAGGGAAACGGATTGGCTACTCCCCCTGACATGGTCGGTGCTATGTGGGCCCCACCATGGCTTATGTGTTTCATCCATGCCGTCCATCCATTTTAACAAATCATTTTTACAGTACGAGTCCAAAAATGAGGTATATCCAAATCTCAAGTGGACCACATTACAGGAAACAATGTTGAATGAGAATCAACCATTAAAAACATTTCGAGGGCCATAAAAGTTTTGGATCAAGCTGATCTTTGTTTTTTCTCTTCATCTGGGACTATATGACCTAATCAACAGATTGGATGTCAAATAAACAATATAGTAGGCCCTAAGAGGATTTTAATGGTGGATTTCCAAACGATATCGTTTTCATGTGGTGTGGTCCACCTGAGATTTATATTCCTCTCATTTTTGGTATCAAGCAATAACATGATCTTTAAAAATGGATGAACGGAATGGACGAAACACATACATCATGGCGGGTCCCACAGAGCACCGACCACCAGCTACGGAGCCTGTGGCAGGGGGAGTAACTATCCACTTGCTTTCGCTGTGCACCTGATCAAATTCAAAACTCCATTGCAGTATCCTCTGCTTGCTCCCGGGCGTTTGAAAGAGAGCCGAGCTGATCCATATCTGGTTGTGAAGCCACCTCCACACCAGCGGTAATGCGATAATCATCATGTTCAGCGAATGCTTCTCTCCTTTTCCCACGCAATACGTATAGAAGCTACTTCCCACAAACGGTGCTAGCAAATGCATGTGGTTTATTCACTCCGGATCGGGTCGGGTCGGATCGGATCCAATCGGATCGGATTCCGGATCGGATCAGTCCGGGTAGGCATGGATCCGAACTCGACCCAAAAAGCTTTTAGATCTAGCCCGCCCTACTTGATCTGCACCGATCCAAGCCGTCGGATCGGTTCGGAATGGGTCGGATCGGGTCGGGTCAGGATTGCCCAACTCTAGCTGTAGACAATTCAGTTACAAAAAAAAAGAGTTGCTGACAATTCAAATTCCCAGGCTAGGCTCGTAGAATGGTTCACTACCATTTTTGAAAATGATGGTGACTCATCCTCCCCACACGCAGCACTCGTGCACAGCTATCCAGGCTATCTAAATTGTGGGGCACATTTTGGATGGGATCATGTATATAAAGTGACACTGCTGAAGAAATTCTAGCCATCCAATTGATGACTGCCAAATGGATGATTAAAAGTAAAATAGTTATGGCTTAAATTCCAAGGGAAAAATTAGATGGCTAGTATAATTTTCTCATTGTATTTTTATGCTTCATCCATTGTTGGGGTAGAGGTTTGGATGGTCTAGACCACCCAAGGTATTCCGTAACGGTAACGATGGCCATAACAACCACCATTGTTACCTTTATGATTCGGGCTATAATGATTGTTATGGCCCCCGTAACAGCTGTTACGGTTTCTCTCTCTCTCTCTCTCTCTATTGAAAAAAACCCTGATAAACTTGTATCGGCCCCGTAATGGGCCGTTACGGGGCCATTGCAGCCTTTATGGGGGACGTAACGGGCCGTTACTGGGGCTGTAACGGCCTTTACGGGTCATTTTATCCGTAACGGCCGTTACGACCTTTACGACCCCATAACGTGTAACGGTTGTCACCGTTACCTTTACGGTCCCGTAACGGCCTTTATGGCACACCATGAGACCACCGTACAACTATGTAGTGTCCACGGTTGAAGAGTCACCACCATTTTTCGAATAGTGCATAACTATGATACGAGTCCAGTGGTGCAGGGTCCCGAACTATTTCCCTCGAGTTTATTTGATACTTCGGCAGTGTGTGAAGATTGATACACAAACACTTAAAATTGTTCACATCGAAGCAGTCCAAACCGCGAGACCAAGCATAGATAAGCCATCTACTCAAAATCAGTTTGATCTTATGGTCTTAAAGTGTGGTGAATGGGCATTTGTTTGTTAAGACTGTCGTGTTGACTGTATTTCGTTATGGCTGCCAATTACAAGTGCACCGATCATGCAGTTATAAAACCAAACAAGTGTATATTTTAGTATATTATCGATCTAAATTAGGGCACTATATGAACAGTTTAGATTTACTTATTTGTATGACGTACCTAGTTTATTATCACCTATGCATCAACCATCACAATTTGCCCAAGTATCATCACAATCTGCCAAAGTATCAAAGTTTTTCTCCTTCCAACTCAACCTTCCTCCTCCTACTTGTAGACACTCGTATTCTTGTGGCTGCTCCGGTTCTTTTTCGCCAATGCCTCACTTATATGCCCAATTGTCCTTATGTGCACTAGCTTATGGTCATATTCACTTGAAGTGAACCCGACCCAACACGAATGTGAACCTGACTCAACTTGGCCCAAACCCAACTTGAAGGGTTGCGAGATTCGTTGGGTACAATCCCAAACGGTGCTGGGTGTAGGTCTTCAAATACGGGATATGATCTGAGAGTACTTGGGTCAATTAGTTTGGCAATGGGAACACTAGAACCTAACCTGAACCCTACCCGTTCAACCCAAATATTTTCTCGATCACTCTTATCCCAAAGTGATAAGTATAATCCATGATAGTTAGTGCAGCTCTATATTATATTTATAAATAGGTACTGCGTACTTTCTCTCCATTTGTTTGGCTTCTTCTTCTTCTTCTTTTTCTTTTTCAATCTTACAATCTTATTAAACAGATTTGTCAAGCAAAACAACCAGTATCTTCTATGCACTAACAAACCTCTATTAGTATACCATATGGTCCCAGGGCCTTTCATGTCTTCCATCTTTCTCAATGCTTCTTTCACTTTGACATCCTAATCCTACGAAGGTATCTATGTCTCCGGCCTCATTTGAGTGTAAGAATCCTTTTTTTTTTAAAGAGAGGCAACGAAAAATTTATTAAAAAACTGCAAACAAGGTGGAAAAGAATACAACAAAAACAACAAAAGGAAAGAAAAACTAAAGGCTGAAAAGGGCTACAATGGTGCAAGGGACCAATTCCTTCAAGCATGAAGTCCACTCAATTATCAAGTCAATGCTTTTTGAAAGATTTGATTTGCCGGTTCTGACTTGTTTTCAAAATACCTCTTGTTTCTCTTTCCCCAGATAACCCACAAGGTAGCCATGACAACCAAGTGCCAAACTGCCTTGCCTTCTTTACCAACGCCACCTTTGTCCCACGAAGCCAAAAAGGAGGAGAGGGAGGCGGGGCAAAAGCCAACAGATGTTAAGAGTCAATAGGAAAGTCTCCCAAATCTTCTTCGCAATGGAGCAATGGATAAATAGATGATCCATTGACTCAGTGTCCATCATGCACAAGAGACATATTTGGAAGCACCATGCCTCTCTTTCAAAGGCTGTCCACGATGACATCCTATTCCTATCCACCAACCACAAAAAAGCTCCACTTTTGGGGGAGCTCCATAGTTCCAAAACTGAAAGTGATAGTTAGGGGGCGAAGGGGATGCGGATAGCTTCCTGTAAAAAGAACGAACTGAGAAACAACCCGATTTGTGATTTCTCCAAATCAGGGAATCTGCCTCCGAATCTCTCAAATTGGTTGTCATTTAACTAGTTATAGAAATAGCTTCCTCACCTTTTGTTGATCTTATTGTTCTTAACCAGTACCACTGATGCAGGACAATTAACCACTTTCTCTAAAAGTTCGAACTGTTAGAGTATGGCGAATTAATCCCTTTATCTCATAGCCCAACCTTTACAACTCATGGGTTTAGGACCTTGGCCGAACCCCCTTCGTGGGTCCCAAATCACATGGGCCGCCCACCCCGAGTGTGTCCCCGCATCCCAAGGGCTACCCCACTCGAGCCCGGTGTGAAATGTGCATTAATCACCCCTAGTGAGGAGTCTCGAACACGAGACTTCCCCCGTGGGCCCCAATCACATGGGTCACCCACCCCGAGTGTGCCCCTGCATCCCACATGCGACCCTACTCGAACCCAGTGTGAAAATGCCCCTGCATTAATCACCTCCGGTGAGGAGTCTCGAACACGAGATCTCCCGCTTTGATACCATTTTGATGCAGGACAATTAACCACTTGTTCTAAAAGCTTGAACTGTTAAAGTATGACGAATTAATTCCTTTATCTCATAGCTCGGGCCTCACATCTCATGGGTTTAGGACCTCGGCCGAACCCCCTTCGTGGGCCCCAAATCACATGGGCCGCCCACCCCGAATGTGTCCCCGCATCCCACGGGCTACTCCACTCGAGCCCAATGTGAAATGCGCATTAATCACCCCTGGTGAGGAGTCTTGAACACGAGACCTTCCTCGTGGGCCCCAAATCACATGGGTCACCCACCCCGAGTGTGCCCCTGCATCCCACAGGCAACCCCACTCGAGCCCAGTGTGAAAATGCCCCTGCATTAAACACCCTTTGGTCATCACTCTTAAACGCATCTAAGATGATCCATGTCCCTACCCTTCCTGTCTCTCATTTTTGCAAGTTTGAAGGCATCTTTTTCACCTACTCTTGTCCTAAATTATTATACAAGCTATCATATTATATTCCTTAACTTGAGTCTTATGTATTACTTTCTAAGTGTTCTTTTTGGCATATCTATTTTCTTCAAAATTTTCCTTGTTTTAGTCCCTTGTTAGGCCTTGAAACATGATCTTTTCTTGCTAATAGATTTTTGGATCTCATCATTCCACCACCAAGTTTCCTTGTATGAGTTGCTTTACTTTCTATTTAGTCCTAAGCTTCTTTTGCCACTTTCTTAATATACTTAGCTATTTCATTAAAAATATCATTAACTTCTTCCTCAACATTCTTCTTTCCTTCTTCCATCAATTTCTTACTAAATAACATAGTTTTCTCCCTTTTTAAATTCTATGACCTTGTTTTTGGATACCTATTAATTTCACTTCCTCTCCTTCATCTCTTGACGTAAACACCCATAACCAATAATCCATGTTGTGCGATCAAACACTCTTTTGGTGTAACATTGTGTTCTTTACGTATTTAGCATTATGTCTTTGGAAGTAGAAAGTCCATCTAGCTTGTAGATGATGCACTTTTTAAAATTATTAAATGTTCATTTTTTAAGTATGTGTTTGATAGAGTTAGATCATATGCCATGGAAAAATCAAGGATAACATCTCTTATCTGCTTTCTTTTTCCAAAACCATATCCTCCATGTGCCCTATACTATCTTTTCCCACATAGCCATTTTAAGTCTCTTACTACAAATATTCTCTCCCCATTTTAAATTCCTTGCGTAATATGTCCATGTTCTCCTAGAATTTTCTCGTGATTTTATCCAACCCTACTTGTGGCACGTGTATTAATGACATTGATTATCTCCTTTTCCAAAATTTATCATTTGTACCTACATTTTTTGGCTCCTACAATAAAATATTAGAAAGCCTCACAAACTAGTTGTATATGAGAATTTCATGCAACTAGTTGCATGTGGGGTCCACCATGGTGTGTTTTTGGCGTCCACCCATCCAATAGGGCCACCCCACCATGAAAATGAGAAACCCATCCAACAGGGTCACTCCACCATGAAAATGAGGCAGGTAGGCCACACCATTGAAAACAATATACCTCGCTCTAGACCTCCAAATTCACATTGTTCTCACCTGCTGGTTGGATAGGACTGATTTCTGTGACGTCCCATGATCATGATGAGGAGACACTACTGCATGGGATGTATGCTAGACAACACCATGTTGGATTCCATATATAGCTGTTTTTCGCATCTGCAACTAGTTGCATATGAGACCTTACTCCAAAGGTATATGTAACACTTTGTTTCTTGTTTAGACGGACAGGTATCTTCTGCTGTTCTACTGAGTGTTGTATAGGGAAAGAGGGACGTGGATTGTGTGCAGCAGGCAGTTGGCCGCAGCTTGTTCAGCCATGATGTGGTGCCATGTGCATGTGTTAGAGGTGGGATTGACATTGAAAAGGAAAAAAAAATGTCATTTCATGTGGTTGAATCTTTACTTTTCATTGTGGGTCCCACCTTTGACACGCGCAGATGATGCTTTTTCATCGGTTCCACATCATGGCTGGACGAGGTGCATCCAGTTCCCATTGCATGCAAACCAAGTCCATGAAAGCGCTTTTGCCTAGTGAACTATGCATGATTTTGCCTCCACGTATGAGCTCCAATTTGCCTTGAGTTGAGGCATGCCCAAAAAGCATTGTGCCTTATAGGTGTGTACAATACTGCATTTTGGGGATAAAGGGGCATTTGGTGAAAGGGGGAATACTGATTATTCCCATCCTTCAAAATATTTCCAGAAATAAATATTCAGTGAGGTGTGTAGCCTTTCCTGGCACTTTCGAATGTTGCCTGTCAGCTATGCAATAATATTGGACCCTCGGTTTGCTAAACTGTGGTAAATGCGATGCCGGGAGGGAAAGAAAAACTGGGGAATACCATTATACTCCCTCTGCATTCCCCAAGGCATCTCCCAGGGCCTCAAAGTTCACCTTTCGCTGGAAGTCTCTGTGCCATGAAACTTGTGCAGATTTTAGTAACTAATAAGGGTACATTTGGTAGCAACTTCTCTTTCAAAATAGAACTCATGTACACTTTAGAATAGCTTCTATTTTGTAAAAGAAGCTGCCAGAAGTAGCTTCTGGTAATGTTACTAAGCACACTAAATGTGACTATTCAGCAGTACCTTATACTTCAATAAACTATTGTTGTTCATGCTTGGTGAAAATTCTGTGGGGATTAATCTTATGAAATCTATTGCCATCACTTTATCTGCTTCTGCTTCTGCTTCTGCTTCCAGATGATAACATGTCCATTTCCTGCTTGTTCTTCACAGATTTAGAATGGAAGCTCACGTACGTAGGATCTGCTGAGGATGAGACCTATGACCAACTCTTAGAGAGTGTGCTTGTTGGGCCAGTCAATGTCGGCAACTATCGTTTCGTTTTCCAGGCAATTCTTACTGACTTGTTTAGTCAATCCTTACCTTCTGTTTTATTTTTCTTGATGTCTCCCATATTGATCTGCTGAATTACAGTGTATGATGTCCTTTTTGCACTGAATTGTGGGTGCCACCTTTGAACAAGTGCTTTTGTATGCATAGTTCTAAAACTAGGTGACTCAACTCGAACCTCGTCCAAGTCAACTCAACTTGATTTCGAGTCAGGTTACTAAGAAACTCACTGAGAAGCGAGTCTTGGTTTCAACTTGGCTAGAACTGTCGAGTTGGCTTGCTGACCCAATTAACTCGATGGGACTTAGCGTAACTCGAACTGAGTTATTTGCTGGGTGAGTGGTTTTTTAGTAAAAAATTGAAAGTGGGAGATGGGGTTTGAAGTCACGACCTTGATGAGTGTGCGACATCTGTCAATACTCCAACTACTAATTGTTGTCCATTTTAGCCTTTTTAAAACTTATTCGTTTTGAAATATTTACATTACTGAAAAATAATTTTAAATACTAAATTGTTGTCCATTTTAGCCATTTTAAAAACTTATTCGTTTTGAAATATTTACATTACAGAAAAATCATTTTAATTTGGTAATTAAATATTGAGTCCGAGTCTTCGAGTCAACCTGATCCTCCCCCAGCTGGATACTTAGTCAAGTCAGGTTTTCAAGTTCTTAAACTATGTTTGGATGATGTGGTGGCACCATGGAGTGTGCTAGGCACCCATCTGGTTGTTATACTGTCTTGCCGACGGATCTAGATCCCCATGTTGGTGATGCACCATTTAAAAAATGGTGTCGACTCATCCTCTTAAGACGTAGCACTGATGTACAACATCCAAGTTATGGATGGGAGCATTTTCCTAAAGCCACACTGATCAAGTAATACTAACCATCCAATTAGTGGCTATCATGTGGGTGGTTAAATGTAAAGTAGTGAATGGTTCAAATACAATTGGAGAAATCATATGGTTATCACATATTCTTAGTGCAAATTTTCTCATTATGATGCTCCATCCACAGCTGTGCAATTGAAGAGCCGCCACCATTTTTTGAATGGTGCAAAACTGACATTGGAGTCTAGCCCTGAAACTCATGGAAGAACTTGTTCGCTCTTATAGAAACTAATTGGGTTACTTGTTGCAATCATGCCAGGCTGACCCACCTGACCCATCAAAGATCAGGGATGAGGATATTATTGGTGTGACTGTGTTGCTGCTGACCTGCTCTTACCTGGGGCAGGAGTTTATTCGAGTGGGCTACTATGTGAACAATGACTATGATGATGAGCAGCTAAGAGAGGAACCACCCCCAAAGGTGCTGATCGACAGGGTCCACAGAAACATTCTGGCTGATAAGCCCCGGGTCACAAAGTTCCCCATCAATTTCCATCCCGAAACCAGTGAAAATGGAGGACAACCCCCTGCCCCATCACCAGATCATCCAACCGAAGCAGCAGCACCGCCGCCGACGGAACCTGAGCTTCCCAGTGAAAGCTAAGGAGCTGGAAATGGAACTGCTTGGATGGCAGGCTCCAGATCTGTCCCCATTTCAATACTCAGAAGCATCTTCGGGACTGACATAGATGAGTTGGTTGATTTCTGTGATGCAACTCGGTGGAAGTGTATAATATAGTTTCTTTTACTAATGTGTGTTGTCAGATACAGCGAATTGCTCAATGCTGGCTGGTTGCCGTGTAGCAGTTTCCCTCGCTTCTGCTCCGAGGTTTTGAAATATGCAATCCAGAAGTTATTATTGACAGTCGGTAAGCTCATGAAGATTGCTTTCAGCTTTTTCTGTTGTGTTTGGCTTTTGGAGGTATATTATAATTCTGGGATTCTATTTTGTACAACTGGTGTCCATGGTTTGGCAATCCAAACTGCTGACATGATGTGCCCCACTGTGGATGATAATCAAACCAAAATATTGCAGATTGGGAGATCCTAGCCCTTCAATTTGTAGCCAGTAAGTAGTCAATTAAGAAAGAAAACACAGTAAATCTCCACATTCAGTAATTAAAATTGCCGAAGATTGATGGGCTATGATATTCCAAAATGGGAGGTTGATCGCACACATGGCATCCATTGTGTGGCCATTGTATCAGCAGTTGGATCCTTGCAACATGAACTGAATACGTATATGTATGGTAGATATTCTCGTGGACGATCATTGTATTGCCTATAGTAGTTGGCGATGTATGACATTTCTGTTTGCTCGTATTGCGTCAATGGAGACTACCAGTCAAAATACAATCTTGATGTTTGAAATCGTTCACTCCAATGGGATTGATGGTGGATGGTTGATGAGGTGTCCCAGATTGTCTGATTTAGATCTGTGGATGTGTTGGGTGATGTGAGTCCCAACGTGATGTATGTGTTTTATATCCACACCATCCATCCATTTTGCACTCATTTTGGGTCATGATTCCAAAAATAAAGATCCAAAGCTGATCTGTTGGGCGCTGTGGGTCCCAAGGTGATGTATGTGTTTTATATCCACACCATCCATCCATTTTGCACTCTCATTTTAGGTCATGATTCCAAAAATGAAAATCTGAAGCTCAAGTTGACCACACCACAGGAAACAGTGGTGATTGAATCACCACCATTAAGAATTTCTTAGGGGCCACAAAAGTTTGGATCAGTCTGATGTTTGTGTTTTCTCTTCATCTAGGTCTGAGTGACCTTATCAAGAGGTTGGAAGACAAACAATTACGGTGGGCCCTAGAAAGGTTTCAATGGTGGGTGTCATTATCTCAACTGTTTACTGTGGTGTGGTCCACTTGAGCTTTGAATCTACTTCATTTTTGGGTTCATGCTCTAAAATGAGCTGGAAATATGGATAGACAGCATGGATATAAAACACATACAACATGTTGGCCCACAATGCCCAACACATCAACAACACCTAATCCGACATCCCTTGGTAATATTTGTGTCAGTCCATACTAAACAGGTCTCACATGATAAATCCGATCACGAGGATTCTGTTTGCTTGGCTGGTGATTATCATCGTTGGGTCAGGAAGGCTGCATATGATAGTGGTATTGCTAGGAAGTTGAATCTAGAGTTATTAGGCGCACATGCATGGACAATAAGGCTATTGTACACACCACACATGCGTTAGCATAGTGTTAGTGCATACGTGTGAGATCTAATTCTTCAAACATGTGAATGGGTTGTAGAAAAACTTCATCGAGGTCTTTGTGACCGTTGAAAACTCTTTGGGGACCACAAATGTTTTGGATCAAGCATATATTTGTGTTTTCCCTTGTGTAATCTTTTGGACATGTTGGATGGGAAATAAAACATCACAGTGGGCCTTAAGAAGTTTTCATCGGTGGGCATTCATTCCCCACCTTTTCCATGATGTTGGTCCACATGAGCTTTGGATATGCACCATTTTTGAGCTCATGATCTAAAATGATCTAGAAAAATGGATGGATGGTGTGCATGAAACACACACATGACCTGGCCTCATAGAGCTTGGGCCACATCGTGAGCTCGGGCCACATATTATCATTGGATATTGCTGCGGCCATATGTTCCTCGGAAAATAGGTGTGGCTCACTGATATTTTTGAGAAATTCACTACATTCAATCATTTTTTAATCTCATTTTAGTACATATGCAACCAAAATTAAGGTGGATCCAAAACTCACTGAGGCCATGCAAAAGTAAAAACTGCATGAGGAAAGAAATGTCTGGGCTATTGATTATCAAACGGACTAAGTATCATAAAAGGCCTCTTAAAAAATTTTAATTTGGGAGCATTGCTAAACTCACATGCATGTGTAATAAGCTTATGTACCAATTCATCAATCAAAATTGTACCATCATATCACATATGTGGGCTTTTGTGCACTTGTATGTGTGTCTAACTAAGCTCTTTGAGGCAGTTCCATTTTCATCTCTCTTTTTAAAATTTTTTTTTTTTTTAAAAAATAATTTAATTTTATTGTTTTAAATAAGGGCACACAGGTCATTTTACCCTCATCAATAGGTTCAAAAGCACGATTCCATATATATGAAAGTTAAAAAGCATCTTTTAGAAAAATCAACAATTCTAAGAAATTTTCTGGTAAAAATCCCTAAAAGTTATTCGTTTTGAAATATTTACATTATTGAAAAATCAATTTAATTTGGTAATTAAATTTGACTACGAGTCTTTGGATTGACGAGACCCTCCCCCAGTTGGATATTTAGTCAAGTCGGGTTTTCAAGTTTTTGAACTTTGGTTGGATGATGTGGTGGCACCAAGGAGTGTGCTTTTTTTCCTATACTTTACTCGATGATGCACGTGGTTTGCTGGTGATTGTGTATTCGCAGAAAACAGTCTCGTCTTTAAAAAAGTAAGGCACACTCTGTTGTCATTAAAAAAAAAAAAAAAAAAAAAATTTATACATTTTCATTGAATTTGCTTATAATACAATATTATAACACACTTTCTTTTTCTATTTTCACACCATTAATTTTTAAGTTGCCTGTATTAAACCCAAACTTTCGGCATACCATATTCTTTTTTCATTTACTGAAAAATTTATCATCTTTTCATGACTTAAACTGAATTAAACAGAAGTATTTCATGTATGTTTTTATTGTTTCTTTTCTTTTCCCATTTATGGGAATTGGGCTCCACATGTGGGAACGGTTTCACAATCCTTTACCATTTCCCCTTCTTAAGAGAAAATTCTGTAGAAAACAAAGTGATGAACAACAAAGATAGAAGTTGGTTTGTAGAATGAAGTTATATTCCTTAACAAATACTTGAATTTCCACTACTACAACATTTGTTTCTACAAAATGGTCTACAGTATTGACAGAATCAGAGAGAGAGCACTTTCCATGTTCTTTTGAGCTTAGAGAAACGCTAATCCTAATTACACGAGGAGGAAAGACCGTCGAGGTAATTCATGGCACACTTGCCAACATAACATCCATGTGTAAGATCCTAGCTATTTGTCAGGAAGGATTTACTTCACCTCGTGTAAGAGGGATGCGTATAACATATTACATTTTATTGTAGATTATTATTATAGATCGAGCAACACAATTATATGGTCGATTTGAAGAGCCAAAACATGAAACTAGATAACTTGCTTAAGTCAACCATATGTAGGAAGACAAGCCAATTCACCTCATCCAATCCATCCAACGGGGAAGGTAGTATGCCGTCGACGCAGTCTCAGTCAAATGCTACTGAACAGCCTCATATTACATTTGTTCTTCTCTCTCTAGCGGAACAGGGGCAAGCAGGTAATCCACTAAATAGAGACACAAGTATACAGTTCGATTGACAGAGGCACGAGTGAGCAATCTGTTCCGGAGGTATGATTTCGCGCAGATTGGATACTGACGAGGTCAGTAGCCAAATCTCCGCTGAAGTAATGTCACCAAGCTTTGTAGACCCCACTGATGCATGTGTTGTATCCATGCCGTACAACCATTTTTAGAGGTCGTTTTATGGCATTACAGAGAGAATGAGATAGATCTAAATTTCAAGTGGACATACCACAGAAAACCGTGGGAACCGTTACACCCACCGTTGAAACATTTATAGGGCCCACAGTGATGTATTTTTGAGATCCATCCTATTCATAAGTTAACATAGAGATAGATGAAGTGAAAACAAAAATATCAGCTTCATTGGAAACTACTGTGGCCCCTAGGAAGTTTTGAATGGTGGATGTCACTGTCCCCACTACTTTCTATGGTGGGTCCGCTTGAACTTTAGATCTATGTCATTCTCTTTGTAATGCCATAAAACGATCTCTAAAAATGGTTGGACGGTATGGATACAACACATGCATCATGGTGGGTCCACACAGCTTGGTGACGTCACTTCAGTAGCAATTTCGCTACTGACATTGTTACTATCAATCCGTGCCCCCACGGGGGTGCATGACCAACATCTTCCTTTCTTCAAGATGCATGAAGAGACAGGCCCACCTCCTCAGGTCTCGAGTAGAGGTAGGTGGGCCCATTAGGGTTTGCCACCTGTCCCAACACCAGCAACTTTCAACGCCCAATGAGTGGCCTGGATGTTGTGAGTTTTGTCTATCACCTTTCTTTCCTGAAAAATTAAAGAAAAAAAAAGGTAAGTTATGATGGGATTCGCATGGAGACGTAATGAAATTAAAGATTCAGTTATTATAGATTGGGCCCACTTTGCGGTTCGCAAATCCAAAAGTTCTAGGATCTGAACCATTCATTAGATGGGACCCACTGTGGAGGGTCCACGTATAGAAATCACAGCTGTTCAGAAAATCCCAACTGTTGGAAGCCTTGGAAATGGGCGCAAAAGGGTAAGTGATGCTCATCATTTCCTAACATTAGGATTGTTCATCAACTGCGCAAAAGGTTTTCACAAGTTCTACGGAGAATGGGTGAGCATTCCCCCCTCTATATATATGTCTCTCTTCCTTTCCTTATGCCTACGATCTGCACAACTTTATTCTCCTTTTTTTTTTAAAGGATTTTGCATATAAACTTTCATCATCTCCTCCTCTAAAATAGTATTGGATTTAGAGAGAACCTTCTACTTTAAAAGTATTACATTAACAATTGAATAATATTTAATTATTAATCGATATGATTAGATCTAATACCTATATTTCAGTCAATTGTAGAACTTGATAATATTTAAACTGTGATTTATAGGGCTCAATCAATTAATCTCAACCTTTGATTTTTTATTTTTTATTTTCCATTGCGTTTCTTAAACACTTGTTGCTGAGTCTCCCAAGCCAGGTTGCTTAGATCATTGCCGCCCGTAAGTGGGACCCTCGTGATAGATGGATTAGATCTCATATTCATTTGCCATGCTGGCTCACATATACACTATCTACCTTATACAGATGTACGGTGACTAACAAAACATTAGAAAATTGAAGATTAACATGTCTAATATAAATATTAACTAGTATTCAAAACATGAAATTTGGTATATATGTACTGATTCAAATACTGACCGTTAGTCAGAGGTTATGATTGTCGGACCAACCATTGTGGGGGCCAGCCGATTAGAGCGATTTGGACGAATGTAGATGAATGTTATGCATGTGCAATGACGACAATGACACAGTAGCAATACGAACCTGATTGATTGAACTGATATTTCTGTCACCGGATCAGGAACTAGACCAGAAAAGAGAACCTGCAACTCAAATGACCATATCTCCAAGCCATTTTAAAGCCATATACATGTATAAAACAGAAATATTAAAATTTTCACATGTTACACGGCTTCTATTATTTTTTCTTCTGGACAGAGACATATATATTTCCATCCACTTATTTTATATATATATATATAGAGAGAGAGAGAGTCCGGGTTCCTTGCACGCATGAGATATTTTGCGCACGAACCGACGCAAGTAAAAAGGATGGGCTGGGATTAGGCCCCACCATGATGCATTCATGAAATCCACCCCGATCATTAGGTTTGTTATAGAAATTTAGTAATATGTTATAAAAATTAGGTAGATTCGTGATTCATATCGGTCACACCAAGTTCAACCGTTTGGATAGTTGGCATCGCCTACACAGTTTTTGCTCATGTGACCCACCAACATTTTGAATGTGGCCGATTTTTTATCTCTATGACTAGATTATTGTCACACATTTTATGGATGGAACGGATTGTGGGCGAACCCCTAGCGACTCAGTAGTGGTTGGGATATGTTGAGACGTGGATTGCGGACCCTGTCAGTAACTAACAAAAAGTGTACCATACCACATGAAAATAATAGTGATTAAACGGATTAAACACCCATCATTAAAAATTCTTAGGTATAGTTTATCTGCCATCCAACCTATTGATTAGGTCATAGAGATTTGGATGAATGAAAAACACAAATATCAGCTTCATCCAAAGCTTATGTCGGCCCAAAGATTTTTTAATGGTGGGCTTTCCAGCAATCTTTTTTGTGGCATGGTTCACTTGATATTTGGATTTGGCTCATTTTTTGGAACATGCCATTCATTTAGCTCGAAAAATAGATGGACAGCTTGGATTAAACACATATCATTGTTGGGCAGACTAGCACCAAACAGCTGCTAGGTGGCTGATGGCCGTCACATCATCTAAACCAAGGCCTAAGGACAACGTCCCGACCAATGCTGGATCAATTGGAGGTAGGCCCACCTTAACATGTATGTAAAATCTACTTCAACCATAATGGGTCAATATGATAATTTAGGGGTATTGATCCAACATTAGCCCCATCTATAATTCTAGTGGGCCACGTGAGTGGAGACCGTGTAGGGAACACCCACTATCAAAATCACTTCACTTGGTGTGATCCACATACATCAGGTATGGATCTAATGTTTGGTCTCCATGAATTAACCTTTACGAGGCAATTAATGGATGAAATGGATTTCACATAAACATCATGGTGGGACCTGTAAAAAATTCAAAGGTAGGCTTTTCTTCTCCCACAGTTTTCTATTTTGTGACCTGGTAAATTACAATCAGCCATATTTTTTACACCCTACGGTTCAATTGATATCACGGACTGAATTGACGAAATGGATCACAAGAAAACATTATGGTGAGGCTCACTTACAACACACTTGTTTAAGTTGGCATGATCGGTGGTAATTTGGTGCACAAAAGTTTTCCCGCGGAGACCATTTCTACACACACACACACAGTAACATGTACGCATATGTGCCATACACACACACGGTAACATGTACGCATATGTGCCATATATAGCATAAAACTCTGCCCAATGAAATTTTAAGCCTTTTGGATGCATAAGTGGGCCACAACCTCAGGTTCATCACAACCATTGGTATGCTTTCAATTTTTAGTGTCTGTTGAGAGGAAAATGCAAAACGTGTTTTAGTGATACTCAGATACCGTTGGGAAGCCGAGGAAGAAAACCCTGATATGAATCACATAATGATAAAGCAAGCTCAATAAAGCATGTATAAGTACACATAAATTTTATGTGGAAAACCCTTACAAGAAAAACTATGGCACTAAGTGATAATGATTCACTATGAAAACGAAAATATGAGAGATGGATACACTTATACTTATGAGAATCTCTTCAAAACCTTAGCTTTTCCTCTTTATAACCTTTAATAATGCCTTAGAATGCCTTAATCCCAATTACACATGATATGTATAGTGTTAGAATCGAAATATGAAACAAATCACGTACTTACTCAGAATCGCACACGCCGTTGATTTATGCATCGATTAATTGACATCGATTGAGTTGTCTTCGATCAATCGAGCTCCCATGTTTGATCAATTGAACATGCTCAAAATTATCCAGAGAGTTTACAAGTATATTCCAGATTCTATTAATCGATTGACCCGATAGTTCGATTGATCGAGACTGTCCAAAACTGTCCAGAGACCAATCTGTATAATTCAAGGTTTACTCGATTAATTGACCAGCCTGAGCAATCTATCGAATCCCCATTCCATGTACAGATTAAAACTTCTCATAACAATCTCTACAATGGATTCAATTTTCACGAGCTATAACTCCATGCTGCCATTACAATCTCTAATCATCTCTATCATAGTTTCACCATTGCCGTCGCTTTTTATACACACTCGATCTTCGTCAACCTTTTGTCAGACCAAGAAAAACCGAATAGAATCGTAACTTCTATGTAGGAACCACTTTTGTAAGATTTTTTTTTTGAAAGTAACATCGCCTTCCTCGTACACCTGTCGAATAAATGATGATAAACATCAATATTTAGTTTTACAATAATAAACTGAATTTCTCACCAAATTGATTCAATTTTCTTTGTCATAATTAACCTGTTGATTAGGTCACACAGGCATGGATGAAGGGAAGAGACAAATATAAGCTCGGTCCAATACTTTGGTAGTCTGCAGGAAGTTTTTAATAGTGGGCGTTCATTACTGCTGTTTGCTGCTGCGTGGTCCACTTGAAATTTTAATCTACCTCATTTTTGTGCTCGTGACCTAAAATGATCTGAAAATTTGGATGGATGGCATGGATTAAACACATACATTATGGTGGGGCCACAAATCACCATGTGCAACCAAGGTTAAAGGCATCCGCTTTGGTGTTTGCCCAGCACAGATTGCCTATGCCGCAGGCACCATAAGTTATGTAGTCAGAAACGATGGGAGGACACCGGCCGCGGATTACCTACTGACAGGTTGAGCACCGAGACTTGCTAAAGAAAGTGATGTCACCCAGTTGTGTGGGCCCCATAATGTTTTCTATCCACACCGTCCATCCATTTGGAAAGATCATTTTATGGCATGAGGTAAAGAATGAGTCATATCCAAAGCTCCAGTGGACCTCACCGTAGAAAAAAGTGGACAGAGTGATGCCCACCATTAAAAACTTCTGAGGGTCACTGAAGTTTTTGATCAAGCTGATATTTGTTTTTTTTTTCCCTTCTTTCATGCCTTTTTAAACTTATGAATGGTGTGGATCTCAAATAAACATCATGTTGGACCTTAGGATGGTTTCAACGGTGGGCATCACTCTCCCCACTGTTTTCTGTGGTGGGATCCACTACTGCTTTGGATCTGCCTCATTCTTTTGTTCATGCCCTAAAATTATCTCTCCAAATTGATGGACGGTGTGGATACAACACATACATCATGGTGGCCCCACATAACTTAGTGACGTCACTTCGGTAGTGAGTCTCCTTAATCAACCTGTGACTAGCTAATCCGCGTCCGAGGATACCCGGTAACGGATTCACTTTTTTCTTAAAATTTGTAGAGTATAGGAAAATGAACACGGTAGACAAAACCTTTTATCCAGCGGTTTTTATGAAGGAATACAAACTTATGTTACCAACTTAGACTAGCACATGCGGACCGCAAATTTGAGGACGAAACTACCCTTCCTTTTCACTTTTTGCTGGTGCGTCGTTTCCTCTCCTTCCCTTCCCTCGCTTCATTTTCGAAAAAAAAGAAGACGAAAACTCTACCACTACATCTGTTGCTTGGATCGCACCATGCTCTAACTGGATCCCACCCTCTCTATTCATCGGCATTAGGGCATTTTTCTGAAAATGGTCCCTCCACGGAAGAAAGTACGCACTACAAGTATAACGTAGTACTTTTACCTAAACGGTGCAAATTTTTTGTGGGCCATTGAACTGCTGGATGAAACTCGCATCTTGGTTTTCGGTTCATCCATGCAAAAATCATCCTATGAACATGATGGATTACAAGTAAAGCATCATTGTGGGGGCATAACAAGGTTTCTACGGTGGAACCACTGTTTCCTATGGTGTGATCCACTTGATATTTCGATATGCCACCATTTTGGGCTGAAACCCTTACTTTAGATGGAAAAACCGATGAACGTCGTGGATAGTCTACGTACATTCAAGGGGGCCCAACTCAGTTTTATTTATTTATTATTATTATTATTATTATTATTATTATTATTATTATTTTTTTTTTTGGGTTAGCTTATTAGTACACACTCATTTAGCCACCCCCACTAGGGATCGATACCAAGACCTCAAGTGTTGATACGAGGTATCTCCACTCAGTCTGCCAATTGAGCTATGGATCTGGGTGTGCCCAACTCAGTTAACTCAGCACTATAAGTGCGTATAAGCAAACTATAAATCCAAATTGCGAGAGGTATTGGTCCATTTGACCTACTTCTTGGTTCATGATTGGTGAAATTCCCCCAACAATTCATAAATTTGACGGAGATATCATAAAAATATGATGGGGAACTTCCACGGATTCATGTAATGTAACGGAAAATTTTATCAACCGGCTTTCATTAATTGCTCGGTCAAATTCACCGAAGAGAATTTCATGTAAATCTCGGTCAATTTCATTAACTGCTCGGTCAAATTCACCAAAGAGCAAATTGTTAGGCTAGGTCAATTACATTTAAAGTTCATTCCAATTCATGTTAGCTTCACCCAATTTCAAGCTTGCCTCGCTCAAATTCATGTTTCCCTTGCTCAATTTCTCGGTTGCCTCGTTGAATTTTTACGTTGCCTTGCTCAATTCCTAGGTTCCCTCACTCAATTTCTAGCTCCCCTCACTCAATTCCTAGGTTGCCTCGCTCAATTGATAAGTTGCCTCACTCAATTCCTAGGTTCCCTCACTCGATTCCTAGGTTACCTCGTTCAAATCATAGGTTGCCTCGCTCAATTTCTAGGTTCCCTAGCTCAATTTGTAGCTTCCCTCGCTCAGATCCTAGGTTGCCTCGCTGAATTTCTAGGTTCCCTTGCTGAATTTCTAGGTTCCCTCAATTCCTAGGTTACCTCGCTGAATTCTTACGTTGCCTCGCTCAATTCCTAGCTTTCTTAGCTCAATTTCTAGCTTCCCTCGCTCAATTCCTAGGTTACCTCGCTGAATTCCTACGTTGCCTTGCTCAATTCCTAGGTTGCCTCGCTCAATTTCTAGGTTCCCTCGCTCAGTTTCTAGCTTTCCTTGCTCAAATCCTAGGTTGCCTCGCTCAATTTCTAGGTTCCCTCGCTCAATTTCTAGCTTTCATTCGCTCAATTTTTAAGTTCCCTCGCTCAATTCCTAGGTTACTTCACTGAATTCCTAAGTTGCCTCGCTCAATTCCTAGGTTGCCTCGCTCAATTTCTAGTTTCCTTTACTCAATTTCTAGCTTTCCTCGCTCAAATCCTAGGTTGCCTTGCTCAATTTCTACCTTCCCTCGCTCAATTCCTAGGTTACCTCGCTCAATTTTTAGCTTTCCTCGCTCAATTTCTAGCTTTCCTCGCTCAATTTCTAGGTTACCTCGCTCAATTCCTAGGTTACTTCTTTGAATTCCTACGTTGCCTCACTTAATTTCTTAATTCCTACGTTACCTCGCTTAATTTCTAGTTTCATTTGTTCAATTTCTAGCTTTCCTCGCTCAAATCGTAGGTTTCCCTCGCTCAATTTCTAGCTTCCCTCGCTCAATTTCTACCTTCCCTCGCTCAATTCCTAGGTTACCTCGCTGAATTCCTACATTTCTAGATTTCCTCGCTAATTTCTAGGTTCCATCGCTCAATTCCTAGGTTACCTCACTGAATTCCTATGTTGCCTCGCTCAATTTCTAACTTTCCTCGCTCAATTTCTACCTTCCCTCGCTCAATTCCTACGTTGCCTCGTTCAATTTCTAGGTTCCTTTGCTCAATTTCTAGCTTTCCTCGCTCAAATCCTAGGTTGCCTTGCTCAATTTGTAGCTTCCCTCGCTCAATTTCTACATTCCCTCGCTGAATTCCTATGTTGCCTCGCTCAATTTCTAGCTTCCCTCGCTCAATTTCTACATTCCCTCGCTCAATTCCCAGGTTACCTCGCTGAATTCCTACGTTGCCTTGCTCAATTCCTACGTTGCCTCGCTCAATTTCTAGCTTCCCTCGCTCAATTCCTAGGCTGCCTCGCTCAATTTCTAGCTTCCCTCGCTCAATTTCTAGGTTGCCTCGCTCAATTGATAGGTCGCCTTGCTCAAATTCTAGGTTCCCTCGCTCAATTTCTTCTTTCCTCGCTCAATTCCTAGGTTGCCTCGCTAAATTTTTAGATTCCCTCACTCATTGTCTCGGTTCCGTTGCTGAATTTCTTGGTTGCCTCGCTCAGTTTCATCTTGCCTCGTTGAATTTAATGTTTGCCTTGCTGAATTTCATGTTTCCCTCACTCATTTTCTAATTTGTCTCGCTCAATTTTTAGTTTGCTTCGCTCGATTTCAACTATGTTTACTTTTTTGTGTTATGATTCTTTAAGTAGTGAAATTTGCTTTAAATATATTTTTCATTACATGTTTGTAGGTGACGATTCTTGTTCTCAATTCCCAAACCCATCCTCTAAGTATTCATTGAGATGGTAGTTTGACACGGTGAAGGGTAGATTAGAGAAACATGATACTCGACTAAGTCTATTCAAGCAATCCCCATTTTCTTCTTGTTGCACCTCTCATCCTTTTAATTTATAGGGGCTCTATTTCACCTTCTTCTTGTAAGATATAAATGTGATATTATATTTGAGATACGAGGGACACGGTTGCAATTTACGGAGATGGACTTCGCCCTCATAACAGGGCTTAAGACTGGGGAGCTTACAATACCAAAAAAGTGTCCCATCAGTAGTAAATTAATAGACAAATACTTCAGAGAAGATTCAGTTTTTAAGAAGCATTTATTAGATGTGGTTAATAAATTAGTTGACACCAATAAGCACGAGGATGTAGTGAAGGTTGCTCTACTTATGTGTGTAGAGTGTTTTGTTAGGGGAACCGAATTGAAAACTACGTGTAACATGGATTACATGTACCTAGTAGACTCCATAGAGGATTTCTATAGCTATCCTTGGGGTAGCTTGGCCTACATTGCAATGTAGCAAGGGGTCGCACCTGCTGTGATGGCATGGTTCGCTACAATGTATATGGTTGTGTCTTTCCTTTGCAGGTAAGAACTCTTTCTTTATTCTACATGATTATATTCAATTATGGATTTTTATCCTCATGTAATTCCTTTAAAACAGATATGGGCTGTAGAGAGATTACTGGCCCTACGAGAGTATGTTATTTCGTTTGTTCCCTCACAAATTCCACGCTTC
This sequence comes from Magnolia officinalis, assembly GCA_021015155.1. Taxonomy (NCBI): domain Eukaryota; kingdom Viridiplantae; phylum Streptophyta; class Magnoliopsida; order Magnoliales; family Magnoliaceae; genus Magnolia; species Magnolia officinalis. The sequence continues at coordinate 106,624,893 of JAJHSJ010000004.1, forward strand.
ATTCAATATCGAGGCTAGAGGGGTTGGAGGTATAACAAAATATATGCAATTTTTGAGAGTGAAGCTGTAAGTATATGTATTTCTCCGCCGTTCACTTTGCTTGATTTGACACTTACACTCCGTATATTAACATCAGGCTGGGTTCTTTTGCAGACTATCTTAATAAAGAACTTGGAACCCACCCTACGAGAATGGGAAACGAACGTCGTTCGCTTTCTCCGTGATAGTTTTCAGGTGAGATATCATGAGCATTTATGTAAGGAGAACTAAAAGGGTACCGAAGCCATCCTATTATACGGTTTCTCCATTCTTGTCCCTGTCTTCGATCGATACAACCCCGAACATGGTGAGGCGACCTGAGGAAGCCGTAAACTTTCCTACATCTCCGATACCATTTCATCTACAGATGGATCCATTCAGGGTGCTATCGACGGATGAACTCAAAGAGCTAGAAAACTACTATGAAGCAAATAAGGAGACGGGAGAGGCTTCATGGTTCAAGTCTATATGGGTAGATGACGCGTGGGTTGATAGCGTGGTAAGCATTCGTATGAGAGTGTCTATATACATTGACTTTCATATAGTTATATCTTTTAATCGATTATTGTTGAATCATATTATCTTGTGGAGTAGGCTATCGACAAATATGTTGACTTCCTAGAGGAAAGGCAATCTGATTGTGCAATTACATATCCCCAAGATTGCAAGTTCTGTCCCACCTATTTTATGGTAAATATTTACTTCGGAGTATCGCTAACCTGTTTTTTCAATTAATTTGTGTTTTTTCTACTTGTATTGATCTTTGATTACGTTTGTTACAACCATGCCTTCAAACTACTATGCCGACTCTAAGGGTGTATCGGGACTTGAAGTCTGCTTCGAAATGTGTAACGTTGGTAGGCATGATGAACAATGTCATTGCAATTGCCAAGGAACGGGGTAAATCACACACCAAGGAGATTTGGTATAGTGAACGGGTAATGCATTCGTCACATAACATCAAAATAGGTCGTAATGTGTTCTTTGATCATGTTTTTTTTTTTTACTGATAGCCTACTTCTTTAACATGAACAGGTTTATGTACCTATCAACCATGATAACTGTCATTGGTTCTTGATGGTCCTATATCCAAGACAACGAGAAATCATTATTATCGATAGCTTAGTGTCAAATCCTCTCCTAAAGTATAAGCAGATGATCAATTTAATGATGGAGGCGCTCCCGATTCTCTTTCATGCCACTGGAGACGTCACCGTGCTTGAAGGGAAGACTTGGACCGCCAAATCCATGAAATCTGTGTTGAAGCAATGCAATGGTTTTGACTGTGGCATATTTGTAATGAAATTCATCGATATACTGTGCATCGGTCGCACCTTTGAGGGAACAGACATGCACAAATTCACTATACATTGGAGGAAGTCAATAGCGTATGATTGTTTGTTTGTAAGCTGTTAATAATACTTGTCGTAGGCATGAGATGAAACGCTCAATTTTGTGGAATGTTGTATTATATATAGTGTTGTATATACCCCGCACAATTTGTACTTCAGGAAAATTTATAATGAATTAAATTTCATAATGTGTAAATGTTTCCGTCGCTCAACTTTCATACTTGCTTTGTTCAACTTCTAGTTTGCCTCATCTAATTTCAAGTTTCCCTATCTCACCTCATACTTACCCTCACTCAATTCCTATATTGTCTTGCTCAATTTCTACGTTGCCTCGCTCAATTTGTAGGTTGCCTCGCTTAATTGCTAGGTTCCCTCACTCAATTTATATATTACCTCGCTGAATTTCTAGCTTCCCTCGCTCAATTCCCATGTTGCCTCGCTCAGTTTCTAGCTTCCCTCGCTCAATTCCTAGGTTCTCTCTCAATTTTTAGGTTACCTCGCTGAATTTCTAGCTTCCCTCGCTCAATTCGTAGGCCGTCTCGCTCAATTCATAGGTTCCCTCGCTGAATTTCTAGCTTTCCTCGCTCAATTCGTTGGTTGCCTCACTGAATTTCTATGTTGCCTAGCTCAATTGCTAAGTTGCCTCGACCAATTCCTAGGTTCCTTCGCTCAATTTATATATTGCCTAGCTGAATTTCTAGCTTCCCTCGCTCAATTCGTAGGTTCCCTTGCTCAATTCCTAGGTTCTCTCGCTCAATTTTTAGGTGCCTCGCTCAATTCCTAGCTTCCCTCGCTCAATTCGTAGGTTGCCTTGCTCAATTCATAGGTTCTCTCGCTGAATTTCTAGCTTCCCTCGCTCAATTCGTTGGTTGCCTCGCTCAATTGCTAGGTTGCCTCGCCCAATTCCTAGGTTCTTTCGCTCAATTTTTAGCTTCGCTCACTCAATTCCTAGGTTGCCTCATTGAATTTCTACGTTGTCTCGCTCATTTCTTAGGTTCCCTCGCTCAATTCCTACGTTGCCTCGCTCAAATCCTAGGTTGCCTCGCTCAATTTCTAGGGTCCCTCGCACAATTTGTAGGTTCCCTCGCTCAAATCCTAGGTTGCCTCGCTGAATTTCTAGGTTCCCTCACTCAAATTCTAGCTTCCCTCGCTCAATTTCTAACTTCCCTCGCTCAATTCCTAGATTGCATCGCTTAAATCCTAGGTTTCTTCGCTGAATTTCTATCTTGCCTCGCTGAATTTCTAGGTTCCCTCGCTCAAATACTAGGTTGCCTTGCTGAATTTCTAGGTTCCCTCGCTTAATTTCTACCTTCCCTTGCTCAATTCCTAGGATTCCTCGCTGAATTTCTACGTTGCCTCGCTCATTTTCTAGGTTGCCTTGCTTAATTCCTAGGTTGTCTAGCTCAATTTCTAGGTTCCCTCGCACAATTTGTAGCTTCCCTCGCTCAAATCCTAGGTTGCCTCGCTGAATTTCTAGGTTCCCTCGCTCAAATTCTAGCTTCCCTCGCTCAATTTCTAACTTTCCTCGCTCAATTCATAGGTTGCCTAACTCAAATCGTAGGTTCCCTCGCTCAATTTCTAGGTTACCTCGCTCAATTTCTAACTTCCCTCGCTCAATTTCTAGATTCCCTCGCTGAACTCCTACCTTGCCTCGCTCAATTTTAGGTTCCCTCACTCAATTCCTACCTTGCCTCACTCAATTTTCAATTTGCCCACTCAATTTCGTGTTTGCCTCGCTCAATTTTTGTTTGACCGCGAAGTGATTGAAATTGACCGCGAAGTGAATGAAATGTATTTTCGACCATCGACCTGATGGAATCTTGAAAAATAACTAGGTTGGTTGGCTAAAGTAGCTTCTCCTACCCCAAAATCTTATGTGGTACATCAAGTAACTGATTTTAGTTTAGAAGATATTCTTGTTAAATGAATAAAGAAAGAAATAAAAAAAAAGAGGATTTTTTTTTATATGCATATATATATATATATATATATATAATATATTATATATGTATTAGGAAAAAATATAGGTAGAATAAAGTTCTCCATGTAAAAAATAAAAATAAAAAGAGAAAAAAGTGCGTAGCATTACAGTTATGCTACGGTTATAATCCGTAGCCATAGGCCCAGCTTTCAGCCCTAAATTCATATATAGTACGTCAAGTAACTAATTTTGGTTTAAAAAATATTCTTGTTATATGAATAAAGAAAGAAATGAAAAAAGGAGAGAATTTTTTTTATATGGTTATATATACATATTTATATAAATATGTGTTAGAGAAAAATGTAGGTAGAATAAAATTCTCCACGTAAAAAAAAAAAAATTAAAAAAATTAAAAAAATTAAAAAAAAAAGTGCACAGGATACGGATATAGCAACGGTTAGAATCCGTAGCCATAAGCCTTTTGTTTGAATTGGCGATGAATCGTGGATTCCACGATCCATCCCCAAATCGTACAGTGAGCTGCGGTGGAATCGCGGAATCCATGATTCATCGCTGAATCAAACAAAAGGCCTATGGCTACGGATTATAACCGTAGCTATAGCCGTATCCAAGCTGATAGCCATGGAATTTTCGTTGCTTTTGTGGGTCCCATCATGAGGTCTGTGTTATATCCAAACCGTCCATCTATTTGGCGAGCTCATATTAAGGCTTGAGATGAAAAATAAGACAGATCTAACTATCAAGTGGACTACACTATAAAAGGCAGTGGGGAACTGAACGTCTACCATTGAAACCCTTTTAGGGCCCGTTTGGCCCGGTGGATTGGAACGGATTGAACGGTATTAAGGTGGATGGCATGGATTTCAAGGTAACGATGGTGTTGTCAGTGGATTGTCTTAAGATCCATGGGATTGCTATATCCCGGGATTGATCTGTTTGGCACGCCCGACCAATCCTGGGATTCAACCTTCCCATCCCTTCCAATCCCTTGAACCAAACACGTCCTAGGCAAATTTGATCGGATTAGGGTGGAATGGATGAGATTTAAAGGTAATGATGATGTTGTCAATGGATTATCATAAGATCCATGGGATTGCTATGTCCCGGGATCAGATCACCCGGTCTGTTTGGCACGCCCGGCCAATCCCAGGATTTAACTTCCAATCCCTTCCAATACCATCCAATCCCTTCCAGTCTGCTCGGCCAAACGGGCCCTTAGGGGTTACAGAAGTTTTGGATCATTATGAAAATTTTTTTTTCCTTTGTGACCTTATGAATAGATTGGATGGAAAATAAATATTATGGTGGGCCCTACAAAATTTTCAACGGTGAAAATCAATTTCCCCGCTGCTCTTTGTGGTGTGGTCCAGTTGATCTTTGGATATGATTTTTTTTTTTGGATAATGCTCCGAAATGATCTCGAAATATGGATGAACGTTGTGGATATAATAAATACATAGCTGTGGGGCTATGTAACTTTGATCTCTTTTAAGCCGTTCGTACAACTCCGTAATGTGGAGGTGCGTCAGCGCTCGTCTTCGCAGTGAAAAGGAGGGGTAGTTTCGTCCTCAAAGTCGCTGTCCGCACGTGCTAGTCTAAGTTGGTAACTTAAGTTTGTATTCCTTCATAAAAACCGCTGGATAAAAGGTTTTGTCTACAGTAGTCATTTTCTCAATATGATTTTACATACGAGGAAGATCCAAAACTCACGTGAACCCAACCAGTGGAAATGCAGACGTCCATCGTTGGAACCTTTCTGAAGTAGACCATGATGTTTATAGAGTATCCAAACCGTTGATATGGTTATTAACACTTAAATAAACTGTAGACACAAATATCAACCTGATACAAAACTTCTGTGACCCCCACTAAGTTTCCAATGATGGGTGTCCTAGCCCTGCCTTTTCTTGTCATGTGGCCCACATGAGTTTCGGATCTGCCTGATTTTTAGTTTCTCGACTGTTGTTGTCTTGCAAAACTGATGAACGGAGTGGATTTATTACAGAAATATCTGTTCCCTCCACGCAGCTTCTGACAACAGGAAGTACCTTGAGCACCGGCAATCCGCCTCCGTATTTATTGGTGCCGCATGGGTCCTACCTTTGATGTATGTAATGTACGTCCATGCCATCCATCCGTTTTGCAGGCTACTTTTAGGCCATAAATCCAAAAATTAAGCAGACCCAGTCTCAGCTGGACCAAACCACAGGAAACAGTGCTGATTGAACACCCACCGTTAAAAAATTCTAGGGCCGCCCAGAATGTTTATTTGCCGTCCAAACCTGTTGGTAAGGACAGGTCGGACACACAGACCTGGATGAAGTAAAGAAGCAAATATCAGCTTGATCCAAAACTTTTGTAGCCTACATAAAGTTTTTAATGGTAGGCGTTCATCACCACTGTTTCATGCAGTGTGGTCCACTTGAGATTTGAATGTCTTATTTTCGTTATGGTGCCCTGAAATGATCTAAAAAAGTGGATAGATGGCGTGGATTAAACACATTCATTATAGTGGGGCCCACCGTGTACGTATGGGGTGTCTAGTTAGTGGGCATTTTCATCATTTTAGGAAAAAATCTACTTTCAACTGACAGAGAGAAAGTAACAGAAGGTACCTGGTTGAAAACATCTTAATTAATTAATGAGGCAGTTTAGTAAAAACTTAATTTAAGAAAGCTATCCAGATGTAAATAACATATTATTAAGGTACTATTTTGTAACATTCTTTTAAAATAATGTAAAAATATTATCATTTGGACATCGTGATCAACCAAACAAGATACCTAATCTATTAAAAAAATGGGTAAAAGAATTTATAATCATCAACCAAACAAGATACCTAATCTATTAAAAAAATGGGTAAAAGAATTTATAATCATCGTACTTTTATAATAAATTATTGATATAATTCATAATCCAAATAAACTCTAAGCTTTTATTTGACGTGCAAGAATGACTAATCCGGCATATATAGGGCGGGCCATGGTGCAAAAATCACCTTGGTTGGATCAATCTAACCAACCAAAGAATAGCAAATAGCAACAAAAGTGGACAACCTAACCAACCAAACAATAGCAAATAGCAACAAAAGTGGACGACCTAGCCAACCAAACAATAGCAAATAGCAACAAAAATGGACAACCAAGATTGATGGTTGCCTTGAAACATTTCTTTTAGTGGCCCCACCATGAATCTTGATAAGTTAAGGACATATGCAGTTACAAGCGGACTCCTCAAACGTGTCAATATGGTGCACGTGTGGCTCTTCTCAAACAAGCCAATGTGGTGCATGTTCAGGTGCTTTACATGTATGAATGAAATCAAACAGTTAAAAAGGTCAACCGTCCCATTCAATATACACGTGGCCCACCTGATGAGAGGGTTACCGTGATTTTTGGGCCATGGCACATAAGCTGTGTGGACCACCTGGCCTAATTGGTTGAACTGATGTTTCTAGCTTATGATAAGGAAGAAGACCAGATGGACCGTTTTCATGTTTTTCTTTTTTAGTTTTTTCTTTGGTGATGGCGTGAGACATGCTTATTAGCTTCTAGAAGAATGCTAAGGTCCCCACCTTGATGGAACATCAACAGTGGACCCTAACCTTTTTGTTGAAAAAAAAAAAAGAAGAAAAGAAAGATTTAAGAAGAAAATGAGAAAGATGAGAGAAAAATACATTTTTAAAGAATAACAAAGAGAATATATTAGGCTTCAAACGTGTCTTTTTTTTTTTTTTTTTTCTTCACCAATGTATGGGTTTTATTAGGTTTTATACGTTGGCAACATACCATCAATCTCCATTCATAAGAGCTTTTTTATATTAAAACAAGAGAGCTTTTTTTTTTTCCTTCTTTAAAACATTCCACAATAAGCTAGGGCTAGATGTACAAGCCCTTTATAGTATCAAGAGGACCTTTTTACACAAAAAGGCACTCTTAAATGAAAATCCTTACATTAAGACACTCATTAACTATTTACGAAAAGACGTTCTCAGATGAAAATCCCCACATTAAGACGCTCAATGAAAGAAAACTTATTCATAGAAGCCTAATCTCAACTAAATATCAAAACAAACCTATCATGAATAATCAATTAAATAAAGAAATAAATCTAAACATCCTAAAGTCTACAATCAATGTGATTTAAGATCACGATGATCCAACTATCTGATTGACGTGTCATTGTAAACCAATGGTCCAAACTCCTCAAAAAGCAACCCACATGCATCTTCCTAATGTAGGGTTTTCGAAGATACACACTCATGTATGTGGGGTCTTCAATGTGGCCCACCTGGGCTTATGTAGTGTTCACCAAGCCAAAGTGAAAATGAAGTTGATCTCCTCATCCTCTGATATACTCTATAAGGTGTTCAGATGTCCTCATCAACTCTCCTAACTGAGAAGAATTTGCCTATGGTGAAATGAAGTTGCGATAATGCTTTAAGAGGCTCGGATTGAGCCGCTGAAGTTCTGTCTTTGTGATCCACACACAATATGATATTGGCATGTTTTTCTACTCGATAAAATATTTTTGAAATCCTCAATGTCTAGTGAAAACCACTTGCTCGTTCAAAATATCCTCTATGTCTTCTCTTCTCTTAGGTATAGATGATAAATGTGGCAAAGGTTGAGAAGAGAGATATGGTGATAGCCAAGGGTCATAGGACATGTCGTGTGGTTCATCATCTAGGTCCATGTGAGGATCAGTGGAAGGGCCTTGGAATATATAAAATATACGCATTGAGACCTAATCATTTTAATATCTTATATGGTCTAGCACTGCGAGTTTTTAATTTCTTTACAATTCCTTGCGAAAACCGTTCTGGCCTTATTCTTATCATCACTTCATCGTCCATTTGAAGTTCTTTGAATATGTAGTGAGAGTAAGCAAATATTACTTTTCATTGCTCACATTAATCTGTTTTCTAATTTCATTATGCAAATCATGGATATATTGCGCATATGTATTTGTAGACTCTGATGGTTTATGGGAGACTGATATGATAATGAGATCCATGGTCTTCATAGGCTTGTAACCATGTACTACTTTAAAAGGGCTATGCCTATTTGAAATTACATGGAATGTCTATCACGGCACGTGCGGAAGCTTTACGAAGCTTAGAATTACGACTCAGTCCTAGAGGGAGAGAGAGAGAGAGAGAGAGAGAGAGAGAGAGAGAGAGAGAGAGAGAGAGAGAGAGAGAGAGAGAGAGAGAGAGAGAGAGAGAGAGAGGTTGAATAGGACCACTTAAAAATTCTTTCTTTAATTAATTAATTAGTTTGGGTTTGGGTTATAGGTTATAGGTTAAACTTATAGGTTAAAGGTTAAAGGTTTAGGTTTAGGTTATAGGTTTAGGGATTTGAGAATAGGTTTAGGTTATAGGTTTAGGTTTAGGTTTAGGTTAGCTTAAGATTTTAGGTTAAGGTTATAGGTTATAGGTTTAGGTTTAGGTTTACGAATTCGGGTTCGGGTTATATGTTTGGGTTTAGGTGTAGGTTTATGTTAAGTGAATTAAGTTTAGGTTATAGGTTTAGGTTTAGGCTAAGGTTATAGGTTTAGGTTTAGGTTAAGGTTTAGGTTATAGGTTAAGGTTAAGCTCATTTCAAATTACACAAAATTAAATCGAGCATAAATGAAAATTTTCATAAACACGGGCCTGCTCCTACAAATTCGAGCTAATACATAAACACGGCCTGTCCAAATGGCCAGGCCACTCCAATGCTGTCCATAGGAAATGGACAGCTTATCATGTTCATAACAGCGGTTCCCACCTTCTAGCGACCCCCGCTCAACATCCAGATAGCTCCGATGCACATTTGGGTTCGCTTCAACAAATTCGAGCTAATACATAAACACAGGGAACCTTTTCCCGACGGTTTTAGTTCGTTGGGACAAACACTTTTACAGACGAAAATAATTTTCATCGGTAATAACATTGCATCGGATTTTTGCTGACGGTTTATGTCCGTCAGAAAAACAGTTTACCTACGAAATCAAAATTTCGTTAGTAAAAGTAAATTTTTCGATTTTTTATTTTTTTTTTCAAAAAATCAAAACAACCATTACCGACGAAAATTTTCGTCGGAAAAATGGCTTTTACCAACGAAATTATAATTTCGTCGGTAAAAGTAAATTTTACGATTTTTTTTTTTCAAAAATTCAAAACAACCATTACCGACGAAAATTTTCATCGGTAAAAATGGCTTTTACCTACGAAATTATAATTGCATTGGTAAAAGTAAACTTTTCGAATTTTTTTTTTTCAAAAATTCAAAACAACCATTACTGACAAAAATTTTCGTCGGTAAAATGGACTTTTACCTATGAAATTATAATTTCGTCGGTAAAAGTAAACTTTTCAAATTTTTTTTTTAAAAAAATTCAAAACAGCCATTGCCAACGAAAATTTTCATCGGTAAAAATGGCTTTTACCTATGAAATTATAATTTCGTTGGTAAAAGTAAACTTTTCAAATTTTTATTTTTCAAAAATTCAAAACAACCATTACTGATGAAAATTTTCGTCGGTAAAAAGGACTTTTACCTACGAAATTATAATTTCCTCGGTAAAAGTAAACTTTTTGATTTTTTTTTTAAAAAAATTCAAAATAGCCATTGCCGATGAAAATTTTCATCGGTAAAAAGGACTTTTACTTATGAAATTATAATTTCGTCGGTAAAAGTAAATTTTTTGATTTTTTTTTTCAAAAATTCAAAACAGTCATGACTGATGAAAATTTTCGTCGATAAAAATGACTTTTACCTACGAAATTATAATTTTGTCAGTAAAAGTAAATTTTCGAATTTTTTTTCTTCACAAATTCAAAACAACCATTGCCGACGAAAATTTTCGTCAGTAAAAAGGACTTTTACCTACAAAATTACAATTTTCTTCAAAAATTCAAAACAACCATTACCTTAAATAATTTTCGTCGGTAAAAGTCCTTTTTACCGATGAAAAAAAATTCGTTGGTAGAAGTTTCGTCAGTAAAAATCATATTTCTTGTAGCGCATGTACGATTAGACTCAAGAGAGTCCATCTCATCATCCATGTCCTGCTTCCACTTAACCCGTATATCTGACTGTAATGCCTCTTTAAAACACTCTGCTTCACCATTATCTATCAGCAGTAGATAATGTAAGGAGGGTGAGTATCGGACCGTGGGTCTCCTCTCCTGAGTAGATCTCCTCACAATTGGTGTCTATAGCTCTGCCTCTTAATGCTCTTGTGCATGATTATCCTGTGGCGCTGTAACACCCGTATCCGGTAACTCTTTCAACTCTGCGAATTCTTTCTCATCGGCTTTATTTTGCTGCACACTGTCCTTATGCATCACTTTTTCATTGAAGACTAGGGCTGTTCACGAGTCAAGCTAGCTCGAAAAGCTCGCTCGACTCGGCTCGAGTAAGCTCGGATTGACTCGTCTTGAATGGCCGATTCGAGCCGAGCCATGTTAATTATTTGAAGCTCGAGTTGAGTTCAAGCCAAGTTCGACCAGGGGGCATTTCAACTCGACTCGACTCGAAGCTTGAACTTGAGCTCGACTCGGCTCGATTAATAAATATATTAAATATTAAATATTAAATATTATATTATATTATATATATATATAATATTAATATAAGTTTTAAGTTTAAACTTAAAAATAAAAAAAATAAAAAATAAACCTTAGACTCTCTATCCGACCGTACGCACCCCCTTACCTTTCCCTTTCTTCTCTTTCTCTGCCCATTGCCAGCCGCACGCCCGCCCGGACCACCACCACCAGTTTTCATTTCAGCTCCACAATAATATGATTTCAATTCTTGAGATCTACTTCTTAGGCGAGAAACCCAAGAAATTCGAGATGAGTTATTCTCAGATTTGTTAGAGCTTCAAGGAAATCCAATGATCTGATTGGCTAGAACTCTTTACTTGGATTTCTGATATGTGTTATACTCTGTTTCTTTTCTAGTACTTGGATTTTTGCTGCTGGAAGAAGATCAAGAACAGATCGGTTCTTACAGGTTTCCTCATCCGATTCGAAGCTTTGTTTGGTTTTTTCATTGAGTTTTACTTTGATTCTCTTAAGATTTTTGATTTTTTCATCAATGGAGGAGGATCAAGAATAGAATCCATTACTCTCTCACCCAACAAGCTCAAGCTCGACTTGAACCACTAGCTTGACTCGAACTCGACTCAACAACTTTGGCAAACAAGCTAAGCTTCATCGTTGAACTCGAGGCCAAGCTCGAGCTCGAGCTCGAACTCAAGTACATCATGGACAAGCCAAGCCAAGCCAAGCTTGGTCCACCTCGACTAGAGTCGGATCGATGCCCACCTCTATTGAAGACTACATCTTTACTTCTGATGATTTTTCTGTTTTCTGTATCTCAAAACCTGTAGCCAAAATCATGCTGCCCGTAGCCTATAAACGTGCACCTCCTGGACTTTACATCCAGCTTGTTTCTGTGCTCTACATCAATGTGAACATATGAGGTGCAACCAAACACTCTGAGATGTGCAAGGTTTACTTCTTTCCCAGTCCACGTTTCTTCTAGTAGCCCACCATCCAATGGTGCTGAGGGATTTCTATTGATGAGATATGCGGCAGTATTCACAGCATCTGCCCAAAACGTCTTACGCAACCCTGCATGTAATCTCATGCTCCTAGTGCGCTTAAGGATGGTTCTGCTAATGCGCTCAACCACACCATTCTACTGTGGTGTCCTTGGAATCATTTTCTGATGTTTGATTCTATTTGCTGCACAATACTCCTCAAATTTCTTATCATAGTACTCTCCCTTATTATCAGATCTGAGATATTTTACTGTTTTACCTGTCTCCTTTTCTACCATTACTTTCTACTTCTTAAATACATCAAATACATCAGATTTATGTTTTAAGAAATAGATTCACAGTTTCCTACTAGTATCATCAATAAAAGAAATAAAATAACGTGAGCCACCAAGAGATAATACCTGTACCGGTCCCCACACATCAGTGTGTACAAGCTCCAACAGATGCGTCTTTGGAGTGCGTCTGTCTTCTTGGAACTTACCCTCTTCTGCTTGCCATACACGAAGTCTTCGCAGAATTCCAAGTCAATAGACTTCAGCCCTGGTAGCTTCCCTTTTGACAATAACACTTTCATCCCCTTCTCACTAATATGTCCTAACCTCTGATGCTATAATTGCCCATTCACTCCAGTTGATGCGCCTGCGAGTGAGCTATACGATCCTGAAGTCACGTACAAAGTACCTTCCTTCTTGCCTCGAGATATCACCAAGGCACCTTTTGTGATCTTCCAGGAATCACTAGTGAATGTCGTCACATAACCGGTATCGACCAACTGCCCCACTGAGATCAAGTTCTGTCTCAAACTCGGTACATGTCTGACATCCTTCAATTTCAAAGTCGTTCCATCTTTCTGATTTATATGAACGTCTCATTTTCCAATAATTCTGCATGACTCATCATCACTTAGGTAGACTCTCCCGAAGTGTAAGGCCTGGATCATAGTCCGTACCATTCTTTAGGCTTCCCCGGTCCTTCCGGTCAAATTCCGGCAACCCTCGACTCATATCCGACATTTGCGCGCGATCCTAAGCCGAGTCCAGCATATCAGAGTCGACTCGACTCGAAACTTGTACCCCTGCGACCGCGCCGTTGGCGCGATTCCAACACTACGACTTGCGCACCCATCCGATACCCAGGCCAGGAGATGTGAGCTCGCGTTCATTCCGAAGAAATGCCACGCGTTGCGAATTCTTAGAGAATCTCTACAACGTGTCACCTCAATCAATCAATCAATTAATCCCATCAAGGGTTAAGTACATGTTAAGTACACATCACCTCACACTCCATCCCCAAGTAACCCCATAAATCAACAATTCCTTACACAACTCATACCCTTCTTACACAAATTACCCCAAAAGTCAACAAATCTCTCACCTCACCCATCACTCCATCACCCATCCCTCTCTCTACTTACAACCCTCTCTCTCTCTCTCATTTTTTAAAACCTCCTAAGCAACACCCAACATTCAAGCCCTCTCTCCCAAATCCAAGTGCGGCCCACTTTCCCACTCTCTCATCTCCCATCTCAACCATTCATTCATCATCTACCTTCATTAAAATTGAAGGCAAGGAGCATAGGAGTCCAATGGACCAAAGAAGAGTGCAATAGGTGGGTGATCCACCGTTGATTTTCTATCAGAAGGCTCACTTGTGATGGGACCCATTTTTATGTATGTATCGTGATCATGGATGGCCCATAGTGGCAGGGTCCCTCCACCACCATCCGATCTCTCCTTTTTCATTTTCTCTCTCTCTTTTTTTTTGGTATGGTAATGATGATGATGAGGTGTGTGGCCCACCATGAAGTTTACATCCAAGCCATCCACCGGTGGACCCCATCCTTGTGGGACACACCATGATGTTTATATGTCATCCCAACCGTCCATCTAGGATGTGGCCTACCCAACACGTGTGGGTGGGGCTCTCCTTGATGTATTTATTCTAATACACCCCGTCCACCCATCCAAAATGGTGTGGCCCACCTTGATCATGCCTTTTAATCGACGCCGTCCATCTGTTTTATCCGGGCCATCCAATGGACCTGGATGATGAGAAAACACAAATATTACGCTGATCCAAAACAGGTGGGCCATGTGAGACCTACCTTGATGAGGTATATGTCAACACCGTCCGTCCAGCGTCCAGGGACGTCTACGTGGAGTGTACCACCTAGTTAACCTGGTTAACGTAGCTAACATGAAGTGTGAACTAATGGTACCACCTAGTTAACATGGAGGTGGCTAATAGTGAAGTGTTAACTGATAGTGGGGTGTAGCTAACAATGAAGTGTGAACTAATGGAGTGTACCACCTAGCTAATCCTTTTCTTTCTTTTTTATAATATATATATATATATATATATTAACATCAGGTGGGCCACGTCTACGTGGGACCCACCATGATGTTTGTGTTGTATCCATACCGTCCAGCGTCCAAGGACGTTGGACATCAGCCGTTATAACATCCTGGATTTTCACTGTTTTGGATTTCCAAAAATCCTTGAAATTTTTTTCGTGTAATTAGCTTATAATATCACTTAATGACCATTAACACTCAATGTTAGTATATACAGGAGTGAAACCAGTAAAGAACCGCATAAGTTAAATTAATCAACCGTAGGAGGTCAACGAATCCGCCCGATCACTTGAACATCAGGTGTAGCCCCATGATTTACTCACATAAGACCCAAATCTAACCGACCCATCGCTAACTAATCAAGACAATCATGACTAAATTAAAGATCTAACTGGGGCCGAATCATACAAGGCCCGGATCTTGACTAATAGACCAAATCAACCCCGTACTCCTTTAACCTAAAACAGACGGTTCAGAGTAATCATGACCAATTCTCCACTTTCTCTAGTTATAAATGGGCTACACTATGAACATAGTTAATCCAAACTATAATCATTGCTCATGAGAAATCTCACTACCAAATTCATTCCAGAAATGCCCCGATTCTCCGAACAAGCTCTAGACCGCTCGTTGGTGGGCCACTAGTTCCAAAACTATAAAATAATGTCCATCTTACTAGGCTTGACGTCCATCGCGGGAGTCGGACCTAGGTACTATTAAGAACCGCTCAACTTGAGCCAAATGACAAGTGCATGAGAAGTGCAAATACCCTAAAGGAAGAAGCTGAAACTTAAGTGAATTGGGTCGTCCGCTCTCATACAAAGTTGAGGATTTCAGACGGTCGGTTTGCGACCAAACTTCACACGTGGAGTAAGGATATTTCCTTGCTCATATACGTATAGTCGTGGGCCCGATCGATAGTCGGTGACCGTTGAACTAAATTCTGATCCTACCCGTCGATTGACGATCCAAATGGCGGGCCGATCATATCCATACGTAGATCATCACTAGGGCTAACTATCCAACGGTGGGTATCGACTCCTACACCCTCTAGTGGGCCCCAGAGGGAGTAAGGATATCTCCCTGCTCATATCCATGTGGAGTAAGGATATTTCCCTGCTCATATACATATAGTCGCGGGCCCGATTAATAGTCGGTGACCGTTGAACTAAATTCTGATCCTACCAGTCGATCGACGCATCCAAATGGCGGGCCGATCATATCCATACGTAAATCATCACTAGGGCCAATTATCCAACGGTGGGTATCGACTCCTACACCCTATAGTGGGCCCTAGAGTTTAGAAAAACCCTCCCATAGGGTTAGTATAGTAAAAACCCAACACTTGGGGCCATTGGCACCAAATCTGACATTATAAAAAGGCCTCATTTGGGGCACCCCTCTTCCCATACGATTTTTCATCTTCAAAGGGGAGAAAGAGAGAAAGAGGGAGAGAGTAAAGAGAGAAGAGAGAGAGCAAGGAGAGAAAGAGAGAGTGAAGGAGAGCAAGAGTGGACCATAGATCAAGGTGAGCCCAAGGGGACTCAATCTTGCAACTCTCTATCTCTTCTCCAAAGAAAAACCCTACACCACAACCACAAGAATCGTTCCGTTGATCGTCTAGGTAAGATCCCTTACCTTTTTTTTTTCTTAAAACCCTTGTGTTGAGAAGGGATTGACATGAATTTCTAACATGCAAATGTGTGCTTTAGGGATTCCAGCCGATTGACCCCAAATCTACCCTCCTAGGTCATTTCCAAGATTTCAACGATCTATAAGTGCGGACTATTATTCTTAGGTAGCCTAGCACCAATTTTAGTATGAATCTAATGATTATGATTGCTTGGATGATGAATTTGAAGAATCTAGAGAAAACCTAAGCTAGACCTTATGTTGTAGATCCTCTCAACTAATATGGATTGATTATGGCATGTTTGTTATTCCTCAACATGTTTGGCGTGGGTTTGATGAATGCATATTCGTTATTACTTGATTCTTGTTAGTGATCCCTTATAGCTTGTATGTTACTCTAATCCTTGTTGTATGTATGTACTTGGTTAAGTCCCCAATGTATGTTATGCTAGTATTAGTCCTTATTGCATGTTCATGCTATGAATCATTTATAGATCTTGATCTCCTTGCTAACCCACACGACACACATACACGTTTATCTCGTAATATTGTTAGTATTTGCACTTATAGGAAAACTTAAATTTTCATGTTTAGGAAATATGAATGCATGACGTCATTTGTGTTGGATGTTAAATTTGGAATCGTTGCAGCGTTATGGAATACCATCAAACCCTAGGTTCGTCAGACTGAGGTGAGAGAAGGTGGCCCCATTGGTAGGGTTGCCTTGAGGCTAGGTCGGTGGTTCTGGGAGAGTGCAGATGGGCGACAGTAGTTGGACTACATGGGTCGTCCATCTTGTACACGCCTGGACTCGCAAGGCCTAGTCCATGTACTGACCAATCATGCTTGTTAACCCTATTTGCTCACATATGTATGGAACCTGACACACCCTTCAACCATTGGAGCGCATTGACAACCATTTGAAATAGATCCACCGACTCGTGAGCCGGACATAGTGGAATGGGACACTGTGGTCGAGCTATCGGCCTACGCTGGGATGACGCGCCTCCACGTAGTGACCGCGAACGATCCCTTTCTTAGCACTCCCCATGTGCTTGAAGTCGGGGATGGGGAACCCGACGGGATCAAGGATCGCGGGGTCTTGGCCTCACACGTTGGGGGGCCTTTGCCTCGCAACTAGTTCAGGGCATTTGATACGTGGGGTGTATCGATTTTCCAACCTGCTGGATGAATTGACTTAATTAAGAACTTGACTAATATTATCATCGCATCGCATTAGTTAGGTTGGAGACTCGATAGTCGAGGTCGATTTGAGGGAGTATTGGTCATATGCGATCGTTAGATGGAGTTGCTCGAGGAAGAATTATGGTGAGGGCATACATCATATCATCTATCATGCATATGCATTAATAAGATTAGTTAGGTATTTATGAATGATTGCTTTTCATTAAGTTCATAATATAATTGATGTCTGTTACAACTTAAGTTTAATAGCACCCACTGAGTTGATCACTCACTCCCACTCTGGGACGGTATTTTAAAACACCAACCAGACTCATCCGTAGATGTAGGTGATACCAAGTATGAGGAGCCAGGCGATGCGAGCCTTGAGGAGGAGGACGAGTTCTCTTACTTCCAATTGATGAGCGGGTCTTCGCCGACTCAGTAGATGGGTTGTTGGATTGCTGAGTATAGCAGACTCAGCTTTATTCTTTTGGACATACTATTCTTTTTGTGATTTTGTTGGGCAACGCCATGTGTGACCCATTTATATTTTTGGACCTGTATAGATATGTTTGACCTCTTTTCATTTCAGTAAATGCATTGTGGATGTGATTTATGTTCCAAGTGATTCCAAGCTGCGCATTTAAGCTTGATTAAACGTACATCACTAAAAATCAGTTATAAGTGACACTCGGGAACTCGGGAGTCGAGTGTATGCACGACCCCCGATTTCCAGGGCGTTACAGCCGTGTAGTGTAAACTGGCAGTGGGTTGTACTCGCCAGCTGCAACAGCAAAATAAAATAAAATATTTTATATTATATTAGTGCCTATGAGGGGGGTAGCCAATCACGTGGGACCCACCTTTGCTTCTCTCTCTCTCTTTTTTTTTTAAATTTTTATGCTGCAGCGTACAACAGCAGCTATGTAGCTGCCGTACTACGTCAGCCAGGAACCGTGGGACCCACCCACATCGTCCATCCATTTAGATGGGCCACGACATGATGATTGTGACGGGGGACCCACCCCACGTGTGGGATACCCTTGATGTATATCACTGTCCAGGCCTTGGACGGCCTGGACGTTGGTGTATATATATATATTATATTATATATATATACATGATAGTGAGCCCTATGTGGGACCCACCTCTGCCTTTCTAAGTGCAGCAACTGCACATACAACAGCTATATGGCTGCCCCTTTTGACGGCAACAAGGCCGCACGCCCCACATTGATGTATGTATTTCTACGTCGTCCACTGTTTTGACGATGGGGCCCACCATGATGCATACGCTATGTCCAAACAGTCTAACCATATGGAGATATCATTTTATGGCATGAGCAAAAGAATGGATCAGATCTGAAGTCCAAGTGGACCCTACCATTTAAATAGTGGATAGTGGCATCCACTGTTCAAACTTCTAAGGACCACGGTAGTTTCCAATTAAACTCGTATTTGTTTTCACTTCATCTATCTCTATATTAACTTATAAATAGGTCGGATCTTAAAAATACATAAGGGTGGGCCCGATTTGATATACATGAGGCCCATCGGTGGGGTCTATTTGATATACATGAAGCCCATTTGTTTCGGCCCATTGAATCAGCCCATTGAATCAGCCCATTTGATTCGGCCCATTCGATCGGCCCATTTAATTCGGCCCACTTGATCAGCCCATTTGATTTATATGAGGCCCAATGAGACGTATGTGAGGCCTTTGTGTGGACCAAATATAAAGTATATGAAGCCCGTTGCGATGTGAGATTCCATTATGATGTATGTAATGATGTTTTTGGTGGCCACTCCTTAGGAGCAATGTTGGTTAAATGTCCACATTGATGGGCAATGATGGTTGGATGTCCACATTGTGACCTTCCCTTAGGCTTTGTTAGGCCCATTCTCATAATTCTCTTGTGGGTTAACCCAGATAAGTGGGCCCCATTCACCATAAACGGATGGTTTTGCGCTATCGGATTTGATATAACCCCGGCCGAGGGCCGATCTTTATATTATGGTTGATCGGCTGTTCCTCTATGGACCTCGCCTGGTTTACATGCTGATTATTGGTGTCGATTATCGATGCTAATTGTCGGTGCCGATTATCGATGTCGATTATCGGTCATTGGTGCCGAGTATCGAGGCCGATTCCTATTCAGATTGTCGAGGTAGATTTCGATTCCAATTGTAGAGGCCGAGTCAGATTGTCGAAGTTGATTATCGAGGCCGATTCCGTTTGGTCGAGGCCGATTCTGATTATCAAGGCTGATTCCAATTGTTGAGCTGATCATAGAGGTCGATTCTGATTATTGAGGTCGATTCCAATTGTCGAGGCCTAATGTAATGTATATAAGGCTTATAGGATGTGGCCCTTTGTGATGTATATTAGGCCCATGTTAGAGGGCCATTGTGATGTATACGTGGCCCATGTGAAGCGGCCCACTTGATGTATATGAGGCCCAATGTGAAGTATTTATGGCTATCCATTGAGGCCCACCTTGATGTGATGCATAATGGACCCATGTGAGAGCCCATTGCGATGTGCTTAGGGCCTATGGGTTGTGGCCCATTGTGATGTATTCGGGGCCCATGGGACGTGGCCCATCCGATGTATATAGGCCCATGTGATGCAGCCCATGTGATGTGTATTAGGCCCATGTGACGTAGCCCACTATGATTGTATGAGGCCCATTGTGGTGCATTTGAGGGCCAGCTATGGAGCCTATTGTGATGTATGTTGCGCCCATGTGAAAGGCCCATCGTGATGTGTATTAAGCTCTTGAGTGAGGCCTATGGTGTTGTATTTTTGGCCCTCGTGTGAGGCCATGGGTCCACTATATGTTAGGTTCTATGTGGGCCATTCCTTAGGGGCAATGTTGGTTAAATGTCCACGTTGTTGAGGTTGATTATTGATGCCGGCTACTGATACCAATTATGAGTATGTGAGAGCATAACATCATGATACATGCCCATACACATCACCTGCATGTTTGTTATGAGATGTGGTTGACCATTGCATATGATATTGGGCAGGTTGTTATGAGACTCCCAGATAGGCAGAGGTTATCTCACATGAGCACACGGTATGCATAGGGTTGATGCATGACTGGATTGTATGACTCATGCACCTTGCATTGTGTGCCGTGATTACTGTATGCCCTAGTGACATCAGGGTTGTAGCCTCCACAGGCATATCATGGATGGCCAGATGGGACACCGAAAATATGTTATTAGCATCAGGCTCCATAGATGGCCCTGGGTAATAATTTCTAAACCCTCTTAGTACCAGAGGACGCCCCGATGTTGAGACCAAGTGGATACATGAGCGCCGGAGTGCCGAATACCAGGAGGTCACGTCTCCCATTGTGTCGTGGTCGGTTGGGAGGGGGTGTGGCCTTATCCGCCTGAGGGAGTAGGCATAGCTAGGCTGAGTCTGCCCAGCTCCTAAATGGGTCCGTTATCGACGAGCGGGTAGGTATTGGTATACTGCTGGCAGACGGGTAGTGAGGTCTTTTCCACTCGTTGGGCTACGCGGCCTGTAGAGGTGGTAACCATTTTGGAGTGTATTAGACCCTGGTGATAACTCCAGATATGTAGAGTACTGATATGTGGACTTATTGAGCAGGAGTTGCATACTCATTCATTCACTATCCACTCGGGCTGGTGGTGCACAATTATTTTTTACGTGTACCTTCGCAATGGCCAAGATTTTGGTTGAGGCGCGCGACTAACCTGAGATCAGGAGTTTACCACATTGAGTCTGACTATCCAAATTTAGGTATAGGACTGGTTTGGATAGAAGTCCCTTGTGGTGGACCCCGTAGCCTGTGATACTACGTACTATCATCCTGATTCCATATTGCAGCTTGGTCATTTCATTCGCACCACATATTGCATATTGCATTACATCCGCAGGCATATGACATTTTGGGTTGCTATGTTTCTGCACATATATGGCCTAGACGGACTTAGTAGGATTTACATATTGCATTGTACCCTCGGCATCTGATATTTGGCTATCTATGACTCCTCATTTGTATAGCTGATCTGTGTTGCGTACTCTGCTATTGTATGATTTATAGACTTACAATATTTCCGCTTACTCTGATATCGTATGATTTGTGATCTTGCAAGCAATTCCGATATTGTATGATAAAGGCATTGTATTGAATACTTGACACTTATCTTGTGCACACACTTTTACCACCCTCTAAGCTTTCTATAAGCTTATGCACGATAGATGTATGTAGGTGGTGTTAGGTTGCAGCAGTAGTGTTGAGCTTGGAGCGTGAAGCGGTCTTCTGGAGCTTTGAATTTGATATATGTACTTCCTTTTCAGCATTGTACTCAAATGATTATATTAGTGGGTATGTGATGATGAAATTGCTTTTGTGATTTGGGTATACTTGTGGTTATGCTTCTTACGAGATAAATGTACACTGAAAAATCCTCATTGTAGGATCCCAGGATCGGAATCTGGCGTATGGACGCTAGGAGCCAAGAATGGGGTACTACGGAGGCTGTCGGCGCCGAATTTGGCAGTCAAAAATTTTGTGAGCCCGGTTTCCGAGTTTGGGGCGTGACACGAAGTCACCTGATACATAATTACACAGAACTTCCTTACATGAAGTGGCATGAAACGAAACACCCGAGTCTATAACCCAAGACTCATTCTTCGCATCAAGAGACAAGATCAACGCCTCTGTGTCACTCTCCTCAGATAGATTCACTGAATCTTCCCGCCTTAAGAGCTTCCTTCTTGTTTCTTGAGCGCCCTGCAATCATGTTTCATGTGCCCCTTTTTGCCGCAATGCCAACACCCGTCTTTGTCTTTCGGTCCCTTGGACTTTTTCCTCGACTTAGAATGTCCGTGTTTATTGCTTCCTTTGTTCAGTTATCTTCCTCTTCCTTCAACGTTTAGAGCATTCCCCGAATCCCCTGAAACTCCTGATGCCTTTCTTCTAGATTCTTCACTGAGAATTAGACCGGCCACGTCATCAAATTTTATCTTTGTCGACCTTGAAGAATTGCTCACGGCAATCACCAAACCATCCCAACTATTTGTAACGCCCTGAAAATTGGGGGTCTTGCATATACTTGACTCCCAAGTTTTCGGGTGTCATTTATAACCAATTTTTACTATAATTTGCGTTTAATCAAATGTAAAGGCGCAACGTGGAATTACTTGGAACATGAAGCACAACTACAACTAATTTGTTGAAATGAAAGAAGTCAAATACATATACAAATCCAAAAGAACATAAGTGGGTCGCACAAGGTGTTGCCCAACAAATCACAAAAAGAATGATATATCAAAAAAAAAAGCTGAGTCCACTACTCAGCGATCCAGAATCCAGTCTACTAAGCTGATGAAGACATGCTCATCAACTGAAAGTAGGAGAACTCGTCCTCCTCCTTGAGGCTCGTGTCGCCAGAGTCCTCCAAATCTGTATCACCCGCATCTATAGGCGAGTCTGGTTGGTGTTTTAAAACACCGTCCCAGAGTGGGAGTGAGTGATCAACTCAGTGGGCGCTATTAGTCTTAAGTTGTAACAAACATCAATTATATTATGAACTTAATGAAAAACACTCATTCACAAACACCTAACTAATCTTATTAATGCATATGCATGATAGATGATATGATGCATGCCCTCGCCACAACACTCCCTCAAGCGACACCATCTCACGCTCACATATGACAACACTCCCTCATTGCAACCTTGACTGCCGAGTCGCCAACCTAACTAGTGCGATGCGATGATAGTGTTAGCCGAGTTCTTAGTTAATTCCATTCATCCAGCAGGTTTGGAAATCTGGTACACCCCACTTATCAATGCCCTAATCTGGTTGCAAGGCCAAGGCCCCCCAACGTGTGAAGCCGAAACCCCGCGATCCTTGATCCCGTCGGGTTCCCCATTCCTGACTCTAAGCACATGGGGAGTGCCGAGAGGAAGGGATCGCTCACAGTCACTACGGGGAGGCGCGTCACCCCAGCGTAGGCCGACAGCTCGGACATAGTGTCCCATTCTACCATGCCCGGCTCACAAGGCAGTGGATCAACTTCAAGTGGTTATCGATGGGCTGCAATAGTGGTAGGGTGTTCTAGGTTCCATACATATGTGAGCAAACAAGGTTAATAAATAGGGCTGGTCAATAAGTAGGCTATACCGCACGAGTCAGGCGAATGTGTGACGAACGACATCGGGTACAAGGGACCCATGTAGTCGAACTACTCCCGCCCGTACACACCCGCCCAAGCCCACGAGTTTAGCCCTAGCATAGTCCTACCGATGGGACTACCGTCTCTCTTCATGTTCCCGACCAACCCAGGGGTATAAATAGTGATTCATAGCATGCCAACTACCAATGCATCATCCAGCATAAACAACATCATGGTTTCATACTCCTCTACATACAATTTAAATTCTCGTAGTAAGCAAGGCTAACAATATCATGAAATAAAGTGCATGTAAGTTATGTTTGTGGGTGAGGAAGTTAAGCACTTCATTTATCTTAAGAAATCATAAGCGCAAGGGTAACGAACCATACATACTATGAAGCATCAACATATGGGAAAATCAAATAAGGCACGAGCATGTAATCATCCATACACAAAATCATGTGAGAAGCAAGAATAATCATTATAAGAGAGTTAACATACAATTCCATACAATTTCAACAAACATACAATTCCTAGGGTTTTCTCTAGATTCTCCAAATATGACATCCAAGCAATTAAAATCATTAATCTCATACTAAAATTGGTATTAGGCCACCTAAGAACAATAGTCCGCACCTTCAAATTCGTTGAAGGCTTGAGAACGACCTAGGAGATGTGGAATTTGGGGTCGAACGGTCGGGATCCCTAAAGCAACATTTGTAGGTTAGGTTTCCATGTAAATCTCCCTCATCACAAGTATAATACCCCAGATTTTTACCACTTGGAATTAGACGTCCTTAGGCAATGGGTCGATCCTAACACCTTATTAATTTCTCAAAACTCCCAAAGGCCAAAATCCCTTTTTAACCCATTTCCTTTCAAATCTCCCATTTCACCTTTCACCACCTTGTTCTTTAAATGTTTTTAAGTACTTTCATATTAGGCAGGAATCCTAAAGTTTAGGTGATGAAGAACATTACTTAAAAAATCCGTACAAAAATCCAAGTATCACCTCAGGCAGAAACCACTCAGGATCAAATCCTTTAGGAATTTGATAAAATTAACTAAGTGCTAACCTAGATTAGCTACGAAATCCGCTTGATCCACTTTAAATACGATCTGCAAGACCCAAAACTTGTAGAATCAGTGACGCTAGGATACCCTAAAATCTAGGATCAATCTCATTACCCAGTTGCTCTCGAGTGCGCATTGAAACTCCGTATGGGATCTGAACTGCACGTCGAAAGTCCGATTACTACGAAATTATATATTCAGGACCGCCTTGCTGGACTTGACAACCATCTTAGAAATCAACTCCAGATACTGTCCCGAGGCTATTCACTTGAACCCGGAGCGAAGAGTGTGAGAAAACGTGGTTTCCTTTAGAACTTAATGTGAATCTGAGACTTGTCGCTTGCCGGCCGAATATAAGTAATCAGACCGTTAGAATCTGACTCAAATACACCCTCAGATCAGGAGAAATTTCATACACAGGTCAGTGTACTTGTGGCCTGATCGAGTTTTGGTGACCGTTGAACTGAAACTGGTCCGCCACGTGCGATCTGGAAACCCGACTGAAACGAAAACTTAACTCGACCTAGATCCATGGTCAGGGAGCTTAAGTCCGACCGTTGGCTCAAGGGGGGCTCCGGAAGTGCTCCGTTGAGCCGAAACAGATGAGTTTTGGACATAACCTAAGTATACTTTGGCCCTGGGGCCATTCCCATTAGTTTTGGGCCTATATAAGGGCCTTAAGCCCTCACTCTCTCATCCCATAGAGGGAGAAGAAAGAAAAGAGAGAGAAAGAGAGAGAGAGAAGTGGAGATTCTTCCTGGGATTCTTCCCTGCTAATCTACCTGCTGAAACACCACTCCCATGTAGTTCTTTTAGTGTTTTCAACGCTGTATTTAAGTAAGAAATCCCAACCCTAACCTGTTGTAGAGATTCAAATAGAACAGATGGTGGAATAACTAACCTATTCCCTACTGTAGGTTGTTGTGGTGCCGTTGACAAAGACTTAGTGTCTAAACTGATTTCGTTTAGCGTCTACGGCATAAGGTGCGGACTTTAAACGTATAGGTTATGGTTTTCAAGGCTTTCAATGTCAGTTAATGATATATTACTGATGTGGATGCTATTGCACATGTACAAAGTGCTGTCCGTTTCGTTTTTCAGATATACGTTAACTATGTTGAATATACTGTATTCCTCGTATTTGTAGAAAATACCGTATACGTATGAAATACGGATTTGTGCTTGCCATGATTAATTGTTGTCTATGTATGCTAGATGCATGTGTATCAACTTCTGGGTGAACGGATTAGCCTAATACCTGTTATATTAACATATGTCGTGTATGTACAAGTTGTAGCCTAAGTGTTTGTGAAAATGTTTGAGTATAAACTATGCATTAGTGTACACCACGACTAACCATCGTGGACATGTGATTGTTGTATAGGCGGCAATCCTTTGACGAAAGGACTTGCCCTAATACGTATTCTAACTACTACATACCATGTATGATGTAATGTGCAGACTAAGTGTATGTAAAAATGTCTGTATGAGTAAGTGCTTCTAAATTCTTCTCAAATTGGGCGTTGAGATAGGATTCTCAACTACCCTAACGATGTGTATGATTTCCTCCATGTACCGTATATTATGATGTCTGTTTATCTATGTAATGCATATGTATAAATTCAGGTTTAAGTTGTATTCCATAACATGTAAAAATAAAGCCGTGAAGGGTGATGGGGGAGTGGTGTAACGATTCCGTGCAACAGCCCTGGCAGCCCTAAAACGGACATTATTGGACCTTTGATTATATGATTTGCAGTCTTAATTTATAACTGCTTTAATTATCTTCTAGGATATTTTGTTGTAATTGAATGTGATTGGGGTTATTGTATAGTCCAGGCAATCGGTAACAGACATTGATTTTGTGATTGAGGTTATTTCGCCACAAAAGACACGTTCGATGAATCCGAGTCGTAAGATGGTTGTCGACAGTGGTACCTTGTCGGTTACTTCAGCGTACGCTCGTACCAGTCGAACTTGTTTAATAACCCGATTGGCCATTGTATGTTCACCATGTTTGAACGCTACTGCTTGAACCTAAGGTACCAAACTTACCAGTGAAACCCCGTTAACCTTGGTACCTCGATCCGCTAAGACTCATGAGCCGGACATGGTGGTATGGGACACCGTGGTCGAGCTGTCGGCCTACGTTGGGGCGACGAGCCTCCCCGTAGTGACCAGTGAGCAACCCAGACTCGTGAGCCGAATACGGTGGTATGAGACACTGTATTCGAGCTGTCAGCCTACACTAATTTGGTGACGAGCCCTTTGTAGTGACCTCGAGCATACTCTGAACCTGCATAGAGGCGACGAGCCTTTTCGTAGTAATTAGAGTATACACTAGGCCTGTACTGATTTGGCAACGAGCCCATTACAACAACCTAGAACCGTAATATCGTATGAGATTTACTAGGACTGATGACCCTAGAATGAATCTTTGTTTGGGAAGTGATATAAGGGAGGTACCTTAGTTTTCCAATCCTGCTGTATAAAAATGACTAATAAGGAACTTGGTAATCACGTTCATGCACCGCATTACGTGTGTGTTTAGCGTTGATGGTCAAGCACTGAGGGAGTGTGGCATGTTGCGATCGTAAGAAGGAGTCGCTGAGGGATCGTAGGCGAGGGCATGCATCATACATATATACCATACTTGCATTAATAAGAGTACTTAGGGATGTGTGATTTACTGCTTTATCATTACCGCTTGATTGAATTGATAACATGTTAACCTTTGCTTTATTGTTCCACTGAGTTGATCACTCACTCCCACGATACGGGACGGTGTTGTACACACCAACCCGACCTTGTTTGAGTTTCAGATGATGGCGATGCTTGTGAAGCGGAGCTGGACTTTTATGATGATGAGGAGGGTTTCTCCTTTATACAGCTATCAGGCGGGTCTATGTAGACCATCTTCTGATCGACGGGATTACAGGGATTATTTTAGTTTGCACTTTTGGAACACCCATGTATATTCCTTCTGTTCATTTTTGGTGTATACATGTCTATATTTAACCCGGTAATATGTTCATACTCTGGAGACTTACAATAGTTTATATATTTTATATATCTATCACAGTCTTCCGCTTGCATAATTTAACTGTCTCTAGAGTATGATATGCTGTTTTGGTATAATCTCATTCATGTTTCAATACACTCATCATAATCAGCATTATCTATGTAGCATAAGTGATGCGTTGGAACTCGGGAGCTGAGCTTTGCTCGACCCCCAATTTTCAGGGCGTTACAACAAGGGTTTCAACGAAAATGGGTGATGGATCTTACCTAGATGATAAACGGAGTGAAAACGGCGGTCTTGAATGAGGGACTCTTCTTGGAGAAGATGTAAGGAGTTGTGGGGGTTTGTTTTCCTTGGGCCCCACCTTGATCTAGGGTCCACCTTGCTCACCTTCACACTCTCTTTCTCTCCTCCTTGCTCTCTCGTTCTCTCTTTCTCCCTTGGCAAAGGTGGTTGTGGTGAGGGTTATGAGATAAGGGGCTAGGGCTTTATTTCCTAGAGTTGGGCCCTTTGGCCCCAAGCTTCCACAATTTTCCAAAATAGACCACTATGACTCCCTATTGGTGTTGGGGCGGCCTTAACACCCCTCTGGCCACCAAACTTGGTGTGTAGGTGCCTTATGGCCCGATCAGAGGTCATGCAAAGTTTGAGAATAAACGGATGATCGAGTATGGGGTTTGAGCATACGGTTTCGATCTTTAAATGACCCTAAGGGGCCCATTTCAGTGATTGGGGTGGCTCTGGTGGCCCTCTGGCCATGAAACTTATAGGATATGTGATTCATGGCCTGATGAAGAGCCATGCAAAATTTGGGAGCGATCGGATATGGGGTTTGATCGTACGGGCCCGGTTTGCGATCAACGGTCACCGTGCCACGATCGGGTCCCAGATTTTGTAGACGGGCGTAGAAAAATACATTAGACCTTCACCGTAAATTTGGAAGAAATCCGACGGCTGAAAAGTCTGATATCTCAGTTTTATTTACAAGTGTCAGATTCCAATTCTGGCATTGGTGGGGTGCATTTGGCAAGTGCCAGATTCTAATTCTTTGTATCCATTGGGTCCGTGGTCCACGTTGAACCACAAGCCCAGTGAGATCTTCAGTTTCCTAAATTTTTAGATTTTTCTGACCCTTATCGGTTGCTGGGTGGCCCACACGGGCTGTTGTTAAGTGTAAATAGGCCATCTGGCTTGACGACCCGCACTTTGTCCCATCATAACTAGACTGGTCCACCCCGGTATAAACTAACATTGAGTGCTAATGGTCATCAAGTGATATTATAAGTTAATTAATAAAAAAATCTCAAGGATTTTTGGGAATTTAAAACAGTGAAAATCTAGGATGTTACACTGTCTGACAAACTGGACAAGATCAATATGCCCTGACCTCATCCTAAAAAACAATGCCAACGGATTCCAACTGGCTCGTGACTGTATTGAACTCGTTTAGATGTTCAGCCACGCTCCCACCATCTGACATATTCACGTCGAATAGCTGTTTCATAAGATGAACCTTGTTGGACGTTGAGGGTTTTTTTATATATCGTAGCTAGAGCTTCCATTAATTCTTTTGTAGTTTTCATCTTGGATATATTGAAGGCGACACTCTTAGAAAAAGAAAGTCAGATCGTTCATAGAGCCTTCCGATCCAATAAAAATCATTCATTATCTGTCATCTTTTTTGGTTTCTTCTCTTTTTCTCCTAGAGGAATATAGAGGTCATTCTAATACAGATAATCCTCCATCTGCATCTTTGAGAAGGCAAAGTTTGAACCATCAAACTTTTCAATTCTAATCTTCCCTTCTTCCGTTATCGCTCTCAATATAACTAAACCAATAACTCTGTTACCAGTTGTTACGCAGCACGCCAACAACGCAGTGAATCGAGATCCAATCTTCAGTCTCACCTACAAATGATAAACAAGAAGAAATATAGACTAGAAAAGAATCAAAGCATTCCAAACAAACCACAAGACAAGATATACGTGGAAAAACCCCAACAAGGGTAAAAAATAACGGATGCAAACTTTTACTATGAATGAAAAACGAAGATTACAAGGCAATATACTAACCTCTCCCTTGGAAGTACAAAGAAAACCCTTTGCCCACACCTTAGAATAACTCTCATAATACATAGAAAAGCCTTAGGGACCCTTATTTATATTTTAGGCAACTTCCCTTTCGCACCTCTACGAAAACCGACTAAAAAATCCGCAGTCCGCATCAAATCCGGAAACGAATCTGCCTAACCTCGACTGGTCGAGCGGACCCTTGACTGGTCAAGTACCGCACGCGGTCGCTGGACTTTGAGTCGAGCCAGTCCATGACTGGTCGAGTTGGCCACTCGACCGGTCGAGTAGGGTACTCGAATGGTCGAGCGGCCGTCCAGATGTGGCTCCACATCTCAACGAGAGAGAGAGAGAGAGAGAGAGAGAGAGAGAGAGAGAGAGAGAGAGAGAGAGAGAGAGAGAGAGAGAGAGAGGACTATCAAACGAAGAAAGGGTTGAAATTATTCCAATTTAAAGATTTATTTATTTTATGAGCCTATCAAACAACCGAAAAGACGCATTTAACATACATTGTCGAGGGAGAGAAGTAGGTAGTTGATGAATTAGAACAAAGAACATAAAAGACAAGAAAAGAAAAAGAAGAGAGCAAAAGAGAGGACTACCACATCATCAACTCTGTTGGAAGGATGTTAGCTTTCATATCATGTGTTTATTGGGATGCTAGAGTTGTTAACTCTATCCTTAGCCTTCCTTGCCTGTTGAGAAAGAAGAAAAAAGCAAGAAAGAAAAACAAAATGTGCATTGTATAAGGATATTTCATGTATACGAAGGAATCATAATTACATTCCTTTCAAATCCAACTTGAAGTAACAAGGGTCCTTACTCATGCCTAAGTGGTAGACTCACAAGAGTTTCAACACGAGGTTATGGGTTCAAGTACCCATTGTGTTGAAATCCCACTGTGGCATACCCATTGTGGTGAAATCCCACTGTGGCGTGATGTGAGTGTGTGGGTGTGTGGGGGTGTGAGTGCATGTGTAAAATAAATAAATAAAAACAAAACCAAAAAAAAAACTTGGAAACAACAAAATTGCAATTTGGATCTAGTCGCTACATGTGAACACTGAAAGGAGGCAATTGCAATTTTGTCATTTCCACTTAATTGAACAATAGGCCTAGTTCCCTCTTTGCATCGAACAGGAACTTCCTGTTTCAGAACTTAGTTTGTAGATGTTGGGCACATGGTTGATCTCCATTGATCTGATGACCCCCATGGATGGACCATTCCCCGAATATCCTCTCAATTGGTCAACTCTAAACTTTCCATTGTTGGCATGCAAATATATGGTTAAAAAGAAATGCATGAACAAACCACATTCAATGGTGGAAAAGGCTAAATATTTCATGGCTAGGATGTTCCAATTTGGGAGATTTGGGGGAATATTGGTCCATCCATGATGGGGCCTGTAACTTGTAAGATCAATGGCTCGGATAAAGCCACCATGGGCCCCACATCTACAAACTAGGTTCCGAACTTCCTAGTTCAGAACAAATAGAGAACTCAACCTCATTTAACAATTATAGTTATTCGGTTCAATATTGTAGTTTGAACATGTCCTTAAAGTAACAAAGATGGTCCCAATATCAAGTACTCATGTGAGAGCTCTTGTGAGGAAACCTATTTATAGTAAAATTCATTTTCCTTTCAGTTCTTATTTAGAAAGAAATCACTTACCTCTTGATCCCAATTAGTGCAGAGTGTTATTGCTGTAAGTAACACTATCTGCACGAAAAGTGCACATATTCCCCATCCAAAGGCCCTGATTACAGCAATTTCAATAAAGGTAACATTAAGAATAGATATTGCTTCGCACACCCAATAAAAATACTAATTCTACATGTTGCGGCGCATGCCAATGGGCCCCACTATGTGGATGCATTGGCTCAAAGATCACATAGATCCAATCATTGAGTGATATTCAGCGCATGTGCTCGCCAGTTATTGAATCAGCCTTTTTTTTTTAAAAAAAAAAAAAAAAAAAAAAAAAAACAATTATTTATACAACCAGTGAGATCGTATTGGGGTGGTTTACCTGATGCATAACCTAGATGTAGCACGTGTGCCACATTCTCATGTGTTGGGATGTCTGTTTGTCTATTGAATTAGCAAATCTTTTTGGTTTCCCTCAAAAATTTGAAATTTGATTTACTTTTGTGTTGTGGGTTTTGTCCCACATCGTATTTGCCTAAGGACTTTCTCACATATATAAGATGTGCTTTTTACCCTGGGGCTTGAGCCCAATTTAGGGGGCATGTGAATTTGTTAATGTGGAGGGCTATGCCATTACACTAACCTATGCTGTAGACAACATGTGCATGCCGTGCCGTGCCGAGCCGAGCAAAGCCAAGCCTTCGTTTTGAAAGAAAGAGATGTGTCTGCAAATTCTTTCGAAAGGGTGCTTAATGCACCACTTCGAAATTTATATAAGGACTTCCATTCCACTTTGCAAATCATGAAAATCATTTTATGCTCTCCTATGAAAAACTCTCTTTGTTGCTTTTTTTTTTTTTTTTTTTCTATAAGTTTGCTAAGTTTGTTGCTAAGTCAACTTAACACTTTTGGGTTAAATTGCAAGTGGTTCGAGCCTGAGATATAATGAGTACACTGCTGGGATTGGGTCATAGTTGTTGTATCCTAGAGGTTGATTACTCTGAAAACCTGTGGCACTTGGGACACTGTTCAAGGGGAGCAAATTCGATTTTAAGCTGAGTGACTAACTTCATGCCTCGACTCTAACAATATAAGTCTTCTATCTCATTTCTTTTATTTTCTTTTTTTAGTTTCAATTTTAATAACCTATTTGATTCAACCAAATATTCCAACACAATATAGCCATGAAAGATGGAAGCTCACCTTTCCTCCAACATGGAAGACAAGAGCCAAGAGAACGGCAGTTGGAATGCCCACGATGTAGTAAGCTCCAAAGTTAATGAGAGCACCGATCTTTTGCCACCTGCATCCTCTAGCAGTTCCTAAATGATTAAATATTTTATAAATCCATGACTGATACAAATTGAAAAATCTTCATAAACATGAAAATGGAAATGACTAAAAGCTACTATAAATATGATTGTCATGAGCATAAATCTAAAACACGTACACTGAGTCGACTCAGTTGAATTGCAAGTACAGTCACTTCTTACAACTTCAGCTAATTAAATTGCGAAAAAGAGAGAGGGTTTATTCAGATTCATTTTATGAACATTATGGTAAATCTTGGGCTTATTTGTTTCTAATGCGATATCCAAATACATTCCTATATGATGATTCATGAAACCATGTTTAAATATTGAGTCAGGACTCCAAGTCAACTCAACTGGGTGACATTGAGTTGATTTGGGTTTTGGGTTTTTGAACTATGGTTATGAGGAGAAAAATCAAAGCAAATCCATAGCTAATTGCGAATTACGAAGAAATTAAAAATAACAATGATTAGTTTAAGGAAAATGAAATTTGCAAAATGACACAGTTATCTAAGTACTGTAGGGTGATTACAGAAATTGAAATTGCGGACTAAGATGTTTATGTCAATCAATAACAACCATCCGGAAAGTAATTAGACCTGAAAGCACGCATTGGATTCCTTCCATGAAGTCCGAGAGCGCAACCATTGGCATCAAGGTCGCTAAATATTTCACCACTTCTACCTCATTGCTATATACATAACCCCAAACGTTGCGCACCAAGATTGTGGCTAGCCCTACTATTGCACCCAGTGAAATAGCCCTACTACTGCACCCAGTGAAATGGCCATGAATACCACAACACATACCGCTAAGCATGCAGCCCTACGACTTCTTTGTAAATAGAAAGAAGTCCATCTAGCTTGGAGATGATGCACTTTTTAAAATTATTAAATGTTCAATTTTATTTTTTTAAAATTATTTATTTATTTTTATTTTTTTAAGTATGTGTTGTTAGTGTTAGATCATATGCCATGGAAAAATCAAGGATAGCATCTCTTATCTGATTCCTTTTTCCAAAACCATATCCTCCATGTGCCTTGTACTATCTTTTCCCACATAGCCATTTAAGTCTCTTCCTACAAATATTCTCTCCCCATCTTAAATTCCTTGCGTGATATGTCCATGTTCTCCCAGAATTTTCTCGTGATTTTATCCTCTAACCCTACTTGTGGCACGTGTATTAATGACATTGATTATCCGCTTTCCCAAAATTTATCACATGCATGTACCTACATTTTTTGGCT
This sequence comes from Magnolia officinalis, assembly GCA_021015155.1. Taxonomy (NCBI): domain Eukaryota; kingdom Viridiplantae; phylum Streptophyta; class Magnoliopsida; order Magnoliales; family Magnoliaceae; genus Magnolia; species Magnolia officinalis. The sequence goes on from JAJHSJ010000004.1 coordinate 106,658,494, forward strand.
CCTACAATAAAATATTAGAAAGCTTCACAAACTAGTTGTATATGAGAATTTCATGCAACTAGCTGCATGTGTTATGGACAGATGTCTTAAATCTGTCTGGTGGTCTGTCGATGATATCGACGGGGTTTTAGATGATATCAACAGATGTCTTAAATCTGTCTGTTGGTCTGTCGATGATATCGACAGGGTCTCGATGCCATCGATAATTCACAGAATTTTTCACCCCTGGTTGCTGGACAGTTTTGGTCCTGTTTCGATATCATCGGAGGACCGTCGATGATATCGAAGCTGTCAACGAGAGACCTTCGATGACATCGAAGAGTTTCGTAGATGCGATTGCGGAAACGCAGATTCTGCGGATTTTGTTTCCTATTCCGAGTCTGCTTCTTTCTAAACTTATATAAAGGGGTGTATGCGGGATTAGGGATATTCTAAGGCTTTCTAAAAGAGTTCCACGGGTTCCTAAAAGGATTTTAGGGTTTCTAAAGGGTGTAGCAAGGGTGAGATTCGAGGTTGTTCGAATCGGGTAAGTCATCTCTCTTTGTAATTTCTAT